>CM034314.1:73635310-74235310 GCA_019925795.1 Dendrobium chrysotoxum
GGGGCTACACATCCTAAGGAGGCCTAGTTCCTCGAGCATGGTGGCCATGCTTATACAGGTTAATAAAGGGGGAAAAATAAATAATAATATAACTACTATAGGTGTTTCTATTGTTTAACCCCAAATAAATAAGAGCATGGCAAAGTGTGGCTGGAATTAGTATTTAATTTTATATAATTTCTTGGGAATGATTTAATATTTAAATGCTTAGGATAACCTTATATGAGAGTCTAAAATTTTCATTTTTATATCAATATAATTTATTTAAAGTTAAGAGTTGTGAAGGTGTCTTTGAGTTTTGGATACTTAAACCTAAAATTGGATTCCAAAGAGGAATGGATACCCCTCACGGAACAGTCCTTTTCTATTTGGAAGCTCAATTTTGGATCACTCCACTACCAAAAGTGGGAAGAATAATCTCCCTCTCGGGGTAGAGTTTTTTTTCCTATTTGGGTATCCAGCTACAATGAATCCAAGGAGCCTGAAGAGGAGAAGGACTAAGAACTGAAGACAGAAAAGTATCCCACTCAAAGTCTACTTGTGTTCGTCTTAAGATTAGAATCCAGGTTTGTGGTGCCCGGCAACTTTTAATTTATGTAATTCTGGTTTGTAATAAATGGGGCATTTGCCTACAGACTTTACTTTAAAGAATTGATTATATTGATATATTTGCTTTGATTTGATTGCCTATAGGATTGTCTGCTTTTTTTAGTTTCTTGACTATTGCATGTCATTTTTTGATTTAGCTTAGATATGTAGAGGCTTGTGAAGGTATGACAAAATTTTTCTACTTAAAACTTTAATAAAATTTTTAAGATAACATAAAAAATCTAACGATCTAATAAGTTATCCCAGGACCGCCGGGAGTTTGCATAAGCATCTTTACTGTACTTTTCTTTTCCTTTTGTTAGGCACCTCTCCACCTGTGGGTTTTAGCAAACCACCTGGCCTATGAGGGTGTAGATCTATCAAGGGGAAGCTGTGTAGTCTTTAATATAAAACCTATTTTTATACCTTTTAAAAACTTCTTCATTCTGATTTCAAGTATTAATCGAGTCGATCAGCATGCATCATATTAGAAACATACTTAAAAAGAGTCTAAATCATAATTGTATTTTATTTTAGCATTTCACCCCATATATGTCAATAGGCCAATTAGGACAAGCTTTAGATGTCGGTCCCAACTCTCAAAAACCTTAATAAAAATGTCTCTACCACTCTTTCATAAAAAATAACTAGACTCATGGATTATAATCGCTAGGTGGTTAGCTGGCTCCCCAATCTAGGCCGGGGTAAGTCTAGGTTTTGCATTGTATTAGTTAGGTTAGGGCCACCGTGATCCGACGCCCAATTTAGGTTTAGGATCCGGGGCAAATTTTGAATCATAAGACCCCAACCTCTGGAGATATAATTCCAAATTTTTAATAAAATGCTCAACTCAAATTAAAATTCCTCTCAATCTAAAATTTAAAGCCCAACACTTAGGTTAGGTTGGGACACTTCTGAATCATTTTTTTTAGAATCTCAAAGTGCCTCCTACCCTTCTCTCTTTGACTTCAAAATAAGTGCTCAATCTTGCCAATCCCACATGAAATTCTAGTTTCACCTCCTTTGATATCCACTCCTTGAAACATCTAAACAAAATTGTGTTGTTATTTTAATCAAGAGTATTCATAGGGAATTCAATCTCCCTACGATGTTATTAACTATGAGGGCTTGCGCTCGTATGAGATTTAGAACCCGCATTAACCTTTTCAAAAATTAATTTTTTAAAACTCAATTAGTCTCTTTGGGAAAATTAAATGAAGAATGATCATTACTATCACATTCAAATAATTAATAACATGTGATATTTTCTCCCCTTGGGGAGATATATTATTTATCGTCATAATTTTGAATATGAAAATAATGATTCCTCTCCCAGGCTATTATAATTAGATACTTGATAGAACATCACGTTGACCCTTCGGGGTTATATGTTATTTTCTCTTGAATCTGATTATCATAGCCAAGGTGAAACTTTCAATTTCATTATCTAAACCCACTAAGGAAAGATATCTTCGCCTCCTGGTGTGATATTTCGTTCATAGTGACGTGTTCGATTTTGAGATTGAAATCTTGAATTAAAATTCTAAAGAAAACTAAAATTTTCAAAACCCCTTTTCAATTTCCAACCCAACACATACACACAACAACATGTATATTATATATTTCATGTATATTATATGCCTTGTTTCAATAATATCAGTCATATATTATCTTATCAATCTTATATTTATATTATATATATTTATTAAAATTTTTATATATCAATATACATGCTCATAGCAAGATATAACATCCAAACTACCTGTGGTGTTTTTATTATATCTAATCTTATAAGTCAACCTAACAAGAATTGGTCTCAATTATATCACTCTTATTTTTAGAAATCAGTTTTATATCACATATAACAAGTCAGATACCTTTCATATAAGAAGTCATCACTTCCTGCCCATCAGCAAGAAGTAGCCCAAACTATTGATTTAGTATGGGTGTTTCTCAAATTGTAATTTGTACTTGGCCACTATTGATGTTTACATCAACCTGATTAGTTTTCCAAGAAGTTCAAAACTTTTAGAAGACCAAATGATTTGCAAAGTGCGGGGAAGAACTTGGCCTAATAGGTTAAACATTTTATTTATTCATTAACCAAAGATATCATTCCAAGATTGGACCATCCATGTGGAATGAATAATGTGTTACCTTACTTTTATTTGAGAGACTATAAGAGTTCAAGTATTGTTCAACTTTATGGATTCACATTTTTTGGTTGTTGTTGGCATAATTTGGGCTTGTGATGCACATTATTTTGAATGGTGCACCTCCCATAAACTCCTTCATAGTATTGTCCAAAGAAGGTGAATCTGGTGTGTGTTTAGAGGGTTGATAGATTAGTCTTGTTTCACCACCATTAGTGTTAGGCAAACATGAATCACAAGATTTCTCTCAATTCCTTCCATTGTTCCTCATTAATAGAGATTCATTCAAACATTTTCATAATCGAGCATGTTCCATTGGCCTTGTGAAAGTTGGAGAATAGGTTGTGATAAACTATAGTATTATAAGAAGAGTAAGGCTTCATTTTGGACGGCTTTCTTACTATTTTTTAAAAGCAGCTTTCTCGTACAAAAAGTTTTGTTGGACTAGAAATTTTTATACTATAAAATTGTTTTATAAAATAGTAAAAAAAATTGTCTCAAATGAAGTGCAAGTTAACAAGTGCCCCAAGTAATGTGGGTAATTGACAAATTTGAGGATACATATAACTCTTAGATGTAATGGATGGTGAGGAAGAAAGAATAATGAGAAAGGAAGAAAAAATACAGAGATTTTTTTTTTTGATATTCCATTATTTTACTTGATGACTTTCAAACAATCATCTGCTTTCCCTATCATGATTATAATTCATCACTGCATCAAACTAAACATTATTGCATGCTAGAAGATTTGTGTCGATAGAGATTATATTTTCTTCTTAGAAATGCATAAAAATTCAGCATGAATAGAGAAAAATGATGGGACCAGAGACTTTTTTATGTGGAAAACTCAGAAAAGGAAAAATCATGAGGCCTGGCCCAGTTGCAGAGTTTTCTATGTAACAAGTGATATAAAATCCTCCTTTCTTCACTATTGATGAAGAGAAAAATATAAAGATCTACCACAATTGGATACAATCTTGACAATATTCTAGAATTGTTGATGATTTTTTATGTCAATCGCAAGTGATGATTGTGGTTACTGGTGGTAGCAATTAGTGACTATTGGCAACGACGATGACTAGAAAATGTTGGAGAGATCTCTTATTCTACTCCTCTTTTCTCCTTTTTTTTCTCTCCTTTCAGTGAAGAATGAGAAGTCCATTTATAGTTTTTTTTGGGAGTGATATAGCTAGTAAATAGAGAGAAGATCATGGGCATGTTGGGAGTGTTTCAATGGCCTACCAATAGCAACACCCTTGATCATTGATCATTTATCGAGCATTTGAGTGTCTTAATATAGTCGGAATTTAGCAATCTTGGGCTCGTTAGATTTACCTTGTCGAGCCGCTTGATTCGATTATAAGCGTGTCATATTTTGATATCATTTGGTCATCCAATGAAAATCAAATAGGCTTTGGTCATTTGATTTGGACCCATTTAGGCTCGGATTAGATCGAATTTAATATCGTTGGGTTTGTCTCCTCAAGATGTTCAATTTGACTATAAGCTTGCTAAAATTGGAGTTTAAATGGTCCTGATTTTAATTTTTGAAGCTTCTAACTCATAATTGCATCGAGATTCATGCCCGATCAAGATAATATTTTGATGATATATCAGTTGTCTTCCTATTTTCGAACATCAAAGCTCTAGGAATTAAAAAATATATCCGTACACTGCCAAAATATTTGTGATTAAAAATTATTATAACGAGACTCTACCACCTCCTAAAAGTTCAAATTGATCCCCCATCGGGACTGAAAACTATATAAAATGTTTAGGGTCATAATTTCAATGTCCCTTGAAGTTACACGATGATCAGAGTGAAAAAAAATTAAAAATTTGAGCTCCAAAATACTTAAAATCACTCAAAAATGATTGTAAAAGCTTCGTTGGCTTCAAAATATCAAATTGAGTAAAAAATGTCAAAATAGTTCTGGGGACTCAAACAATGTCCAATTCGGACTGTCTGAGCTAAAAATCAGGCCCGAACATGATTTGGAGGCCAAACTGGGAGGTGTTGATAGTCGCCCCTAATTTTTTTATCTCTCTCTATATTTTTTATGAATCCAAAAATATTTAAAATTTCAGAAAAAAATTTAAAAAAATTCTAGAATAACCCCCCCTGCCTTTACCTATAAATACCTTCCCTAGGGGGTAGGGAAAGAGCAGACATCTTCTTCTTTCTTCCTCAATTCTTTTTGTAATAGAGGCATTTCACTGTCTTCAATAGGTGGCATCCACTATCAAGTTCTAGTGCCCCTCTTCGTGTAGAAGAAAATTTTCCTATATTTTATTTTCTTCTCCTCCCTACTCCTTCCCACATTAGAGACACTCCACTATATTTGATAAGCGGCGTCACATGTTAATTTGTAGTGTCCCTCTTTGTGTAGAAAGAGTATCCCTTGCCTTGCTTCTTATTTTCTTCTAGATTTCTTCTTACATTATAGGCCTTTCATTGTCTTGGATAGGCAGCATCCCCCATCAAACTTTAATACTTCTATGTGTAGAAGAAGTACCGATGCGAGATCATTTCCCCCTAAACTACCCATGATAAAAGAAGATCAACCATATCCTGCATAGATGGGCATGGTTGAGTTTGTCTAAGATAGCAAGATTGTGCTACTTGTTGATTTTCCCGCTCTGCATCAATCTCCAATATAGTTGGGAATTATATCTTTAGATGATGACTGCAAATATTTCCCAAAGATAGCATTGTATGATGATTCTGACTTAACCACAATAATTGAACTGAGTGGCTGGCCTACCAGGAACTCTACGTGTGATAGGGAGAGTAATTATCCCCTCGACTCGCACTGGTCGATTGTCAAATTCATATAATGGCCCAGTAGCAAGTTAAAGTTTTTCTTTTACTTGACCCATATTAAGAAATGTTAAGAGAATAAGACATCCACTGAGCTTCCATTATCAATTAGTATTCTTTTAACATTGTAACACTGATCCCTAATACATCGATGATGACAAGCAGGTTTTGGCAGAATCCCTTCTGGGTCAAAATTGTTGTAGATGATGGAGTGATTAGCTCATATTTTCTTTGATTCTGGTTCTTCTGGGGTGGTAAGGAGAACTTGAGAAGATATTAGGGGATGAGCAATGGTTTTCAATTTCTCTGACCATATGACATTTAGCTTGATATTGTCCTTTACTGTTGTTGATTCTACCCCTCAATGAGATTAACTTCATTTCGAGCAGGTGGGTTTTGAGTGAATTGATGGAGATATCTTTATTGGATTAAACTTTCAATTTTTTTCTTTAATTATTTGCAAGCTTCAGTAGTATGTCCTCGATTGTGATCAATGTGACGATAATAATCCTGATTGCCAACATTTGGGTTCAATGGATTAGGCCATTTAACATTCTCTTCATTTTATATAGCCATAAGAATATTTACATGCGATGCATTTAATGGAGTATATTCCCTTTTTGGCTTATATTCATAATTTTGCTGAGGGGGTCGAAGTGGAAAGTCTTGATTTTTTTTTAAAGATTTTTGGGCTCGGACTTCATGTTCATTCTTTCTCTTATTCTAAGGTTGCTCAAATTATTTTTTATGAGCATTGATAGCCTCATCAGTAATAATTTGTGCTTCAACTTTGTGAATTAGGTAAGCATGAGAATGAACGGTCTCTCGTATGAGTGCCAGTAAAAGGGGCCAAGATAACTCTGTATCTATACTTGAATTTATCGGGCCTCGGTGGAGAATCTTTAGAAGCATTCATTGAGTGACTCTCCTTCATTTTGGCAAATCCCTGAGAGATGGGAGGAGTCCTTAATAATTATTTAATTAGCAACAAATTATTTAACAAAAAGTTTGACTAAGTTGACAAACGTGGGAATAGTTCTGGCCATAAACGAGTAGACCTATATGTGAGCCTGCCCTTTCAGGGTAATAGAAAATACTTGACAGAGGAGTACATCTGAGGTTCGTTGGATATGTATAATGGTTCTATAGTGATCAATATGCTCGTAAGGGTCAGACGCTCCATCATAAGAATCTATGCTCAGCAATTTGAAGCTCATAGGAATGGGGTTTTTAAGGATGGCTTCAGTTATGGGAGATGATTCTTGAAAGTCCTAAGAATGAAGGATTGCCTTTCACCTCTTAAAAGGAACTCTTTTCGGACTAATCATCGTAGTTCATCTTGTAGAGCATTGTGTGAGATTTCATCAATGCGAGGTTGGACCAATCCCTCGATAGTGACTGGAGAAATACGGGTCGGTCGTTTTGTGCAAGAGGGATGTGTATAACTCATTGTGTCAACGAGGTCAATATCTTGATGTGATAAGGGAAGAATCCTTGACTGAGGGAGAGGAGGCACCTATTGAGGATGTTCAGGTTGGACGTCCCTGGCCAGTGGCAGAACTTGAGGGAGATGAATCTCCTCTTTTTGTGCTGGCGCTAGTTGTCAAGTCCCTTGTAGAAGTTGATGGATTTCATTCTGAGATTGTTTTATTTTTTGAATGCAGTTTTTAAGAAAGGTCTAGAAGTCCCTTCTCCAATAGGGTTTCCTCCATTGGATAAAAAGAGGTTGATGCCTGCCGTCCCTGATTTATAGATTGGTTTCTGGATTAATGAGTGTTGGAGTGAGATGCTCCAATGTTGCGACTGCTACGCTTGATGACCATTGAAAAGGATTCAGCTGTGCTTATAATAGTGGGATTGTTTCCCACAAACGCTGCCAAACTATTGTGTGCTAAAAGATTTACATCGATAGAGATTATATTTTACGTCTTAGCAATGCACAAAAATTTAGCATGAACAGAGAAAAATGATGGGACAAGAGGATTTTTTACATGGAAAATGCAGAAAGGGAAAAAAATGAGTATGACTCATTGCAGAATTCACTATGCAACAAGTGATACCAAAATCCTCCTTTCTTTACTGTTAAAGAAGAGGAAATTATAAAGAAATACAATAATTGATACAATCTTGATAATACTCTAGAATGGTTGAAGATTTATGGTGTCGATCGTTGGTGATGATAGTGGTTGTTGGTGGTAGCAATTAGTGGTCGTCAGCAGTGATGATGACTGGAAAATGTAGGAGAGATCTCCAATTCTTCTATGCTTTTCCTCTTTTTTTATTCCCCCCTTTCAGTGAAGAATGAGGAGTTTATTTATAATTTTTTATGAGTGGCTTGACTAGTAAATAGGGAAAAGATCTAGGGCATGTTGAGAGTGTTCAATGGACGATCAATGTCAACTCTCTTGATCATAAATAATTTATTGAGCATTTGAGTGTCTTAATGATGTCAGAATTTGGCAATCTTGGGCTTGTTGGATTCATCGTTGGATTCGCCTCGTTGAGCTGCTCGATTCGACTATAAGCACGTCATATTTGGATATTATTTGGTCATCCAATTAATATTCTTAAGCTTTCAAATATGCTTTGGTCATTTGATTTGGACTCATTTAGGCTTAAATTGGATCTAATTTGGTGTCGTTCGGTCCATCCCCTCGAGATGTTCAATTTGACTATAAACTTGCTGAAATCAAAGTTCAAATGATCTGAATTTAAATTTTAATTGAAGCTGCCAACTTATATTTGCATTGAGATTCACGTCCGACCAAGATAATTTTTTGAAGATATATCAAACATTTTCTGAAATACCTCAACAACTGAGCAAATGATCACAAGACTTTTTTTTTTTACTCCAAGTGGTAGTTCTTGAGCCACGTCGAGGTTCTTAGTTCCTGCCTTGATCGTGTGGCGATGGGCAGCTCCTGCTCTTCGTTGCCGACAAAATAGGTTACCGAAATTCTTCATTAGCATTAACATCCTTAGCTTCTTTATCTCTCTTCCTATTTCTAATTCCGAGACTATCTCCATGGGCCTACTTCCTTCATGAACTCGATAACTCAAGAATATGTTCATTAGTGCTCATTAGTGCTCATTAATGAAGCACTAAGTGCCACTTTACTGCTACAAGGAAGGGCATAAGGGCTACCATAAATGATTGCAAGGCACAATCAAATTTCGGAATTGGAGCTTATTGAAATTGATTTAAGGGATTAGTCCTGAATACTATGCTTAGGCACTTCGGCTTTACTGTTTGTTGCTGCTGCGGATTTTCCTATATGATTTTGTTAGGTAGATATATAAATAAATTTTTTTTAAAAATGTATATAAGTTATATGTGATCAAAAGCGACTTAACCAGACACAAATTTTGATGTATAGTTAAATAAAAACTTATGTATTCAAATTCAAAATCATTCAAACATTGACTTTAGCAAATATATTTTCGAGGTAAACATCTCGATGAGAAGATATTAACACAAAAAATAATCCAATTTAATTTAAATGGACTCAGATTGTACAGTAGAAGTGTAATGAGCTTCACCAGCAAAGCATTGCCTGCCTATTGTTGTCAAAACACTACCTGACTAACATTGTTCAACCATTATCGTCCGACTATGATCCTTCGAATACTAGCTCAAAACTATAATCATCTGATCATCATCGCCTAACTACAATTCTCCGACCATCGTCACTAAACTATGGTCCTTCAACCACTATTGCTCGATTACGATCATTCAACTAGTTCACCCGATTACAATCCCTTGACCATTGACACCCAATGATGGTCCTCCAACCACCTTCACCCAGCTATGATTCTTTAAACTCGTCACCTGACTATAGCCCTCTGACCTTCTTCGCTCGTCTATAGCCCTCCGACCTCTATTGCCCAACTACGACCCTTCGACTAATGTTGCCCGATTATGGCCCTCCGACCATCTTTGTTCAACTATGACCCTCCGACCATCTTTACTTGACTACGACCCTCTTGTAACACTCCAAAATCTAAAGTGAAATAATTTCTTTTATATTCATTTTCTCTTTCTCTCTTTTTTATATAATCAATAATCATTCATTTACAACTAGATCCATTTGACAACCAATATCTATAGCTGATTAATTATATTAAAAAAATAAACAAGTGTAATATATAAGTATATTACTGTTGTCAATTTTTACATTCTGTTACAAGCTCCAAAACTAAAAAAATATATATACAATAACCACCACTCGTTACAAAAGAATACATATAAATAAGATAAATAAAATCAAAATAATCATCACTATCTAGCCTAATGTTGATGGCTTCTTACCTTTAACTAAAATCATATAAAACACATAATGAGTATAAAAGTCAAGCAAGTAACAAAAACTTACCATTCCCTTCAATGCAAGGCAAAAAATTCTCTAATTCTAACCAATATCAATCATCAACTAATATGCGCAATAGAAAATCTCTAAAATTAAGAATAAAACTAATATTATCAGTAAGGTTAGAAGAGATTTATCAAATTATAAGAAAAATAGGTAAAGAGGACTATTACCCAATGAGCCATATTAGTATGTTATGCTATACTGTATCAATATTAATGCCAATACAATTATAATTTTATCTATCAATCAGTTTAATATAATATGATATAAATATAATCATAAATAAAATTATGAAAAGCAAAGAAGGACATCCAAATTTAATGTAGTATTTTTATCTTTCCATCTATTATGTGCTATATCTATTCATTTGTCACTCTTATCTTACCTTTCATTTATTTGTATTAATCATTTATTTTTATATGTGACTTTAAATAATCATTTAAGAGTCATAATCCTTTGCCCATCTGTATAATTTAGTCAATCGATTATAGAATATAAGTAGTATTACACCACCAATCTTTTATTTAAAGGAAAGTCCATCGACCCATTATCTTGAGCAAAGTATTATATTTTAAGAGTCAATACGTATTAATTATAGTGTTAATAACTAGTCTTCCTCTGCTTACTCTTTTTTTATGCAATATAAGTCAATATCATATATGAAATATAGTAGTTCAAAAAATATAGAAAATTTTATTGAATTTGACTATTATATATTTACTTTAGAAAATCACATTTTCTAATTTACCTCGTAAAAATTTAATATGTTCTATTAAAATACTCATATTGATCACATCTATCACATATCAAAAATTATGCGATAAAAATTTGTTAAAAATCAAGATATTATATCTTTTACAAGTTTTGACCAAAATAAAATTCATAAAATATAAAATACATAAAATCATTAAAATTAGATGTAAGATAATAGTTGCTTATAACGAGACAAGTAACTTCTCCAATAGGACGGATTGACAAAAATTACTCTACGACTTCAAAAACTTAGCTTTTCTTTTCTTTAGTCTTATTTCCCCCCTTCTACTCTTTGTTAAAATGCATAGGAATGAAAAAAATTGCTTATTTTAAAAAAATAATTAGTGGTTGTAGATATTTATATTAAAATATAATAAAAACGTATTGGTAATCATTTTAATTATTAATTTTTAGCAAAAGATCTTTATAAATCTTTTATATTTTTAAATATGGAGCTCTAAAAATTATAAAAAATATTCAAAAAATAGCCCATCATGTTTAGAAAACTTTTGTGAAATCGGCTTGCAAAACATACGCCTAATGATTCTAAAACCCTCCATTTGTACTGATATGTGTCAATTTTCTACAATAACCTTAAAATTAGTATATATATATATATATATATATATATATATATATATATATATATATATATATATATATATATATATATATATATATTATGGTGAATATAATTTGTAAATTGGGCTTAAAATGACTCTTGAAAAATTATTTGATTAGGTCAAAATATGAGTTGTTACACCTTTGATACCGTCGCTTGATTATAGCCCTCTAACTACCATCACTCGCCTATAGTCCTCTGATCATCTTCACTCAATTATTGTCCTCTCAACACCATTATTAACTACTATCCTCATACCACCATCATATGATTATGATCCTCTAGTCTCCGTAACTTAACTACAACCCTGTGACCATCATTGCATATACTATTATTTTGGTTGAAAATATATAAATTTATAGTTTTGAAAAATATTTAATTTTCTTTAGGAAATGCTTAATTTCTGAAATTTTAATATTTGAAATCGAACACATATTATGAATGATATATCACCTCGAAAGGCGAACATATCGTTCTCTAATAGGTTCAAATTTTAAAACTTGAGATTTATCCTGATTATTATAATCAAACTCAAGGAGAAATAATATATGATTCTGAAGGATCAAAATGATAATTTGAGTATGACGATAATGATCGTCAGGTTTGAATTTCTAAAGATAATCAATTGAAGGTTTTGAAAACTTGATTTTTGAAAATCTGGTCTGAGTTTCTAAATCTCCTACGAGCGTCAGCCCTCGTAGTTAATTACATCGTAGGAAATCAGAAATTTTCTTACGAATACTCTCGATTAAAATAGCGATACGAATTTCATTTAAGATTTTTGAAAATTGATATCAAAGGAGGTTAAGGGATTGGAAATTCAACAGGGATTGGTTCAATATTGAAAACTTATTTCTGGAGTCAAAGGAAGAAAAGTAGGGGTGTTTTGAAATTCTGAATTACTTCAGAAACACCCCAACCTATCCTAAGTGGTGGGCTTGAATTTGATGGAAAGAGATTTAATGTTTAAGTGATTGATTTCATTAGAAAGTGGAAATTAAATTCCCGGAGGTTGAGGTCTTAAGATTAAAAATCTGCCTCAGAACCTAAGTCTAAAGTGGGTACTAAAAATCAGTGACCCGCATCCTAGCTAATGCAATGCAATCCTGGACTTACCCCAGCCTGGATTGGGGAGCCAGCTAAACCACCTAGGCGCTTCAAAACCATGTGTCCAGTCTTTTATGAAAGAGTGGGTAGGGACATTGTTTAAGATTAAGTTTAAGGAGAGTGGGGTCGACATCTAGAGCATATTCCTAATTGACCCCTTAACTTATGTTGGGTGAAATGCTTAAACTAAAATGTAATTAAAATTTTAGACATTTTTAAGTTTGTGTCTAATGCAATGCATGCAAATTGACTAGATTAAATGCTTAAATCAGGATGAAGAAGTTTTAAAATCAGGCTTAAAAAAATAGTTTTATCTTAGAGATGCACAGATCCCCTTGGACAGAACTGCACCCTCATAGGCCAGGTGGTCTGCCAGAACCCGCAGGTAGGGAGGTGCCTAACAAGTGGAAAGAAGGTGCAACAAAAATGTATATGAAAACCCCCGGCGGTCCCGGGCTTACTTCTTAAATCATTAAATTTCATTGTGAGCTTAAGTATTTTAAATTTTATTTAAGTAGAAATAGTTTAATCATATCCTCACGAGCCTCCGATCGGGTTCCAGGCTAAATTAAAATCAGCAAGCAATAATCGCCAAGAAACTATAAAGAGCAGGCAATCCTAATCGCAATCAACATCAATCAAATCAATTAAATAGTTAAATTAATTAAATAAATGCTCAAACTGAAAGTCCATGTGGCAAGTGCCACTTAATTATACAACTCAGGGTCTGCAGGAAAAGTAAAGTGGTCGAGTACCACTGACTACAACCTGGATTCTACTCCTAAGATTCAAGTGACTTTGAGAATTATGATTCTTCTCGTTCTCCACTTCTTCTTCATCTTGGAACTCCTTGGATCGTCCGGTCCAGATATCCAAATAAAAAGAAACTCCCCCTGGATAGGGGTGTTATCTTTTCTCTTTGGATACTTTGAAAGTCATCGTAATTTGGATCCCAAAATGGAAAAGAACTCTCCCATAAGGGATGTCCCTTCCTCTTTGGATTCCAAATTGGATGTTCAAACATCCCATTCTCAAATCACTTTAAATAATTTACAACTCAAATTTAAATCAAATTACATTTGAATAAAAATTAAAATCTAGACTTAACACCTGCAGGGTTATCCTAATAATCAACAGTTAATATTTAACATCTCAAACAGTTAATATATTAAAACTTAAATGCTCAATCACAGCCATGCTTGACCATTCTCTTTTAATTTTAAAGGGGTACTTAAGCATTCTGAAGCACCTGCATAAAATAATATTATTTTTAAAACTTTAATTATTGCCCCCTTTAATTTTAAATGTCCTGTATGAGCATGGCCACCTGCATAAGATTAAATTAGTACAAATTATCTCTAACCTAGGGGTAGATCTAACGCATAATCAATCATAACATAGAGTACATAAATTAAATAAATAATTACATCAATTACTTAAATCTAATAACCAGCATGCACTGAAAATCACAGAAAATTTGGTACACGCAAGTAGCAGAAAAGTAAACACTGGCCTAGCCCAAGACTAGAGTTGGTTGTCCTAACAAATCATCTAGAGTGTGTGAGGTAGGCTGTGTGATTTGGATATGTCCTAGATAGGGTACTTAATTGAAGTTGTTTAAAGTTCAAGTTGGTTGAAAGGCTTAAGAGAGATTTTAATTAAAGTTTAAATCTTAATGGTTTAAAATTGATTTTAAAATTAATTTTAATGGTTTTTTGGATGCCATCTTTGTTGCGCACCAAGGGCGTGAAGTTTATTTCACCTTCTTTGGGCTAATTTAATAGCCTCGTAGGCCTAGGTTACCCAGTGGTACCCGGTATAATTAAGTGATTTGAGTTTGATTAAGTTTAAAAGTTAATTAAATTTAAATTAAAATTGATTAGTTGCTGGTTTTAAGATTAAATTATTTAAGTTTTCCATTAATCAGTTCGTGGTGTTGTGCCACCATGCTCGAGGAACAAAGCCTCCTTAGGACATATAGCCCCGCAGCCCGGAGTAGTCCAGCCTATAAACCAAATTAATGTGTTTGACTTAAGAATTTTAAATTTAGTTAAATCATTAAAAATCAATTCATTTTAAGTTTAACACTCCTTAGAATCCATTCATGGCATTGTGCCACCAGGCTCGAGGAATAAAGCCTCCTTAGGACACGTAGCCCGCAGCCCGGAGTAGTCCAGCCTAAAAACTTTATTTCAGGAGTGGTTGTTGTGTATTAAGGGGTTGGTTAAATGTGTTGAATATTAATTTAATATTTTCTGGAATTTTGAATTAAATCTTAAATTTTGGAATTTTCTGGATTATTTTAATCATTTAATTAAAGGGTCAAAAAATTGACTTTTTGATTAAGATTAAATTTTGAAATGTTAATATTTTATTAAAATACTAGACCTTAATATGATCAGTTAGACAGTAAGTACGCTGAAATTGGATTCTTTTAGATTTTATTATGAAAGTTTGAAGTTTAATTTGAATTTGAACTAGGTTTGACTAAAAGTTGACTTTTTCAAATTTGTTTAATTTCTAAAAATTTGATATTTTTAATAAATATTAGATCTTAAGATGAGTTGAATCCCCTTGTGTTTGCTCAATTTGGAGTTCATTTGAATTAGTTATGAATTTTTAAAGTTTTGATAATTTATTGAATTATTTAATTTGTTTAATTAGAAGGGTTTTGATAATTTGAATTCAAATGATCTCCAAACTTCTTGAAATCACCTCCAAAGTCCAGACATTGTTTAAGTAGAGATTACCAAGTGTTTGAGAGATTTTTGGAATTTTTAATTATTTTTAATTAATTAACTTAATTAAATATTAAATTTCAATTAAACTTAAATTAAACTTGATTTTGAAGTCCAATTAAAGGTCTTTTATTTTTCATTGATTAAAGGTTCAATTTTGGTCAGTTTAAGGTATAATTTGTAATTTTTGGGTTTAATTTTAATTTATTAGAATTTTTGGAAGTTTTTAGGCTTAATTTAAAGGTTAATTTTGACTTGATTAATTATCTGACCTAATAGGCTCCAAATTAGGTGAAATTTGAATCTAAGGTATTAAATGTCACTAGGATTAATATTCTCAATTTTCACCCCTATTGGGTGTGTGTAGAATTTTTTAGGAATTTTCTAATTTATCCAGCTCTTATCCTTAATTATTTTTCCTAGGTGACACTAATGTTTAATTGGCATTGAAACTTTGCTCATCTAACCCTGACACTAAATTACATATATCACAGAGAAATGCAAGCCTAGTTCTAAGTGGTCTGTGAGTTATAAATTTTTAATGTTTTGGGATAAAATCTGATCCAAAACTTTGAAAATTAAATTCACCAAAATCTAGCTATTAACTAGAGCTGAAAGTTTTATGAAATGTGGGTAACACACATTAGTATACTATGTCCAAATTTGAGATCAATCAGATTAGTGGATTGAGAGTTATCAAAGAAATTCAATTTTCATTAAAAGATTAATAACTCTCCATACAGTAATCAAATTTAGTCAAACTAAATTTTAAAATAAACTTGAGCTCGAGACGAATCCAATGAGCCTAAGAACATCAAATTTGGACACAAAATGGATTTTTTTGTGAATTTTCAAAGTTTTTAAGCTTTTTTTTATTTTTTAATTCAATTAATAGCCGGCGCCAATCATTGGCAATGATTGGCGCTGAAACGGCGGCGGCGCGTGGCATGCTGACACGTGGCACTATCTGATTTGCACCTTATCCACGTTGGAGTTTCATCTGTACCGTTCATCCAACCACGGTATATCTGACGGTCATGATCAAGCAACGTCACCTCCCGCGGTTTCAAAATGACATTGGTTCGAATCCGGGTGAAGACACGAACGGTTCGACTAATCCTGGGCCGTCTGATCATGAAAGAAGGAAAATCGGACGGCCGAGATAGATCTAAGCTAATTTAGTTCAAAATGAACTAGAAAATTCAAATGCATATAACTTTTGATCCAACCGTCCAGATTTTATGAAATTTGAAACATAGGATCTACATATCCTAATCTTTCAATCCATGGAGTTTCAAGGGTCCATGCATTGAGATTTGGGAGAAATCATGGTTTAATTATAAAACTTAAAACACAAATAACTTTCTAATATGTGATCGAATTTTGACGATGTTGTGCTCGTTGGAAAGCTACTAAGATCCTCTTTAACTTTGTAGAAGATCACAAAACTTCATTCTAGTCGGATTGGAAGTTATGATTGAATTTTTTGATTCTCTCTCTAGGCTCTCTCTATTCACTAATGGGGCATTGGAGGCCAGATTTGATGGGGAAATAGTTGGGAGAGCTATAGGAATTATTGGAGAAGCTCTCAGAGAAGCCTGGAAGGCTGGAGGAGTTTTGGAGGAGAAGAGTTTAGGTGAGAGAAGGTTAAGAGGAGAATCAGGCTTAGTTTTAGCCTTTTACCCTATTCAAGTCCCTCCATCTTGAATGGATGGCTGTGATTGAATGTGGGAGCTCCTGGATGACTTCCACCTATCCCCCAAACAGTTAGAGAGTAGGAGAATAAAAGGACAAAAGGACAAGTGATGTGTAAAGCAAGGCTTGTCCCCATATGCCCATGTGGAGAGCTTGAGGACCATTTGATCATGATCTAAGGGTTGGAATGAGCCCTAAGAATGTTCTAGAGATTGTTTAAATGGCTGGATGGGTTTAAAATTAAAAGGGATGGATTAAGATAGGTTTTGACCATCTTTGACCACTCCTTAACCCTTTGTTGACTTGATTTGACTAGTCAACAGTTAAGGGGTGGTGAGATGACAGCCAAGGGGACCTAAGGAGCTGATTGGGTTGATTCAAAAGGGATTTGAGAGTTTAAAGTTGGAATTTGAATGTATTATAAGAGTTTGAGCTAATTTGACCAAGTCTTAATGTGGTGACTTGGTCAAATTGACTTGAGTTAAGTTGGCCAAGCATTAGGACACATTAAGGTTATGATTTGAAATTAGTTTGAGATTTAAAATAGGTTGAATTGATTAAGAGCATTGAAATGGGTCATATGGGCCAACTTTGACCAACCAAAGATTCAGTTTGACTTGGTCAACTATTAATTGGGTTAAGGGCCCAATTAAAGCCAAACCCTTCAAGAATATGTTCAAGGAGTTTTGAGAAAGTATGGAATGTATTTAAGGTTTAATTTGAAATAGAAATGGCTTAAAGGTTGAACTGGCCAACGTGGGTTGACTTGGTCAACCAGGTTAACCCAAGGTCTGTTTTTGGGTCTAATATATTTGGTTTGATTTTTGAAAATTATTGGAAGCGGTTCCAAGCAATTTGGAGGTCATTTTGACCCCGGGTCAATTGGGGGTCAAAGTGAGTCCAAAAAAATACAGTTTAATGCTCAATGAGTCATAATTAAAGGTTTGAAAGTGATTGGAAGCTTTGGAGAAAGCTCCAAGCTCAAAATCCACTGGGTGATAAGTCCAATGGCATAGGCCGTAAATATTTGAGGGTTTTATAACCTTTGGATTTTGATCCAGATTCTGGGGTTAGAGACCTCATAATGAGCTCAAATTTAGAGGGTTGCCTCTAGAGATATGTCATATCAGTGTGCAACTGATAGGATCTAAATCAGAGGTCATTTGATAGGGTTTTAAAGTGTTCAAAGATTTGCTGGAAAAGGATTTAAGGACTTAGACCATTGGCCTTGGATTTGAGTCTGGAAATTTGTATTTGATCTAGATTTTGGGTTTAAATATCTGTATTTGAATTAAGCCTAGATTGAATTGAAATCTGGATTGATCTAGAGGAATCCTAGGGCTTAGAGTGGATCCTAGGGTCTATATTAGCTTAAAGGAATCCTAGGGTCTAGAGTAGATCCTAGGGACTAAAGTCTAGGAAAATCCTAAAGTCTGGGTAGATCTAGAACATGGGTAGATTCTAGGACCTGAAGTCTGGAAGAATCCTAAGGTCTAGGATCTATGAGGTCTCTAGAATCTAAGAAATCCTAGGTTCTAGGGTCTAAAAGAGTCTTAGGATCTAGAGTAGATCCTAAAGTTTGAATTCTAGGAAGATCCTAGGGTCTAGAAGTCCTAGGGTCTGGGGTCTGGAATAACCCTAAGATCTAGATGGATCTGGAGGAATCCTAAGGTCTAGAGTAGATCATATGATCTAGAGTATGGCAGAATCCTAAGGTCTAGAGTAGATCCTAGGGTCTGAAGTCTATGATGATCCTAGAGTCTAAATTAGTCTAGAGTTTGATTAAAATGAGTTTAAAATTAATATGGGATTAAGATTGATTTGAATCTGGATTGATATTAAAGTCTGAATTGATCTAAGATCAGATTGATCCTAGGGTTAAGATTAATCCTAAGGACTGAAAAGATCCTAAGGTCTGGATTGGTCCTACTGACCTCATACAAAAATGAGGTCAACAACTATGACCCTTTGACCAACGTCGCCTGACTAGGACCCTTTGAAATCATTTCTCAACTATGATCTTTCGACCACTATCACTCAACTATTGCCCTCAGACAATTATTGCTCAATGACAACCCTCAAACCACCATCACTCAATTATAGTCCTCCGACCAATATCGCTCGATCAAGGTCCTCCAACCACTTTCACCAGACTATGGTCCTCCAACCACCTTCACACAACAGCCTTTATCCAACCACCATCAACTGACGACAGTCCTCTAACCACCGTCACTTACTACGATCATTTGACCTTTATCACTCAACTACATTCCTTTGACCATTGTTGCCCGACTACGATCCTCTGATCACTTATGTCTGACTACGATCCTTTGATCACTATCATTTGACTACCATCCTCTAAACATCATTACTCTACTATAGTCTTCCGACCCACATTCATTTAATTGTTGTCACATAACTACACTTATGTACGCTGATTCATCATTTATCAGTGCTAATAGTGTTGATGCACTCCATCTCTTATAAGATTGAAGCATATCATCGACATCAACTCTGACTACCAACGTCAAAAGCAAGATTATTTAACATATAGTCTCTCTTGTTCATAGGAGTATAACTAAATAAACATGCAAACAATCTTTTAAAGATAGCCCTTATAGCATAGGTTTATACCAACCTCCACCATGTAATATCTTATATACATTGTATGTTTACTACATTATATCAGCACCTTCCTTTGAGGAAGGGCATCATTTGCAATCGATGACAAACACCAATGAAATCATTTCAGCTCGGCCAAACTCCATGGCTTTTCTCCTTTTTGAGTTTTTCACTTAAATACTCTGGTGTCAAGTGCAACTCTTCTCTTATTTGTGTACATATTGAATATTTGTACAAGACTTCCACCATAAATATTTTATTGCACGACAATAACTAATCATATAAACACCATTTGAAAGGATGAGACATCAACGTACATTCTCTTACTAATCTTACAGTTAAGTATTCTATATAGAACTATGGTATTTTTGTATTTCAAATATCGTTCTAGGTTTATACTATAGATTTAGGGTAAAAAGAAAATAAAATAATAATAATAATCTTCCATGCTCCAAGTCATGATTCTAAAAATATATCTCATTCCAACATTTGTTCTTACTTATCTTTATTTGGTTTCAAATATCCTGTCATTAAAGAGTGATGCTCTCACATGAAGATTTCTTAAGTTTTTAAGGGCTTTTGTTAAGGAAAAATTATCACTCTTCTTCTACAAAGATTTCATTTTACAAGCTTAGTTGAATTTTCACTTCTCAAAATCTCTTAAAACTAATTTGTTTTGGGTTGACATAATAGTGCTCCTCTTTTAAAATTTTGCACCTATCTTCCAAATCTAATAATTTCTCCATAGTTAGAGGTGTTTATGCACTTTTGCAATAATTCTTTTTATTTGTTTCTACTGTACCCTTTTTTTAAGGTTTAATTTTATTTCATAAAAATATATGAGCATAGAGTCCTTGTAAGGGATCAACAACTCTCTAATTGCTCAAAAAGCTACATTAAAAAAGAAAATAAAGCCTAATGAGTAAAAGATCTTGTCTAAGTTATCATAAGCATGCAGAAAATATAAATGACAAACTAGAAGCCATAACACAAAAAGGCCTATAGGAAGGCAGACGATGCAAAAGCTTGAATTAGGGGTGTCAATTTCGGATCACGGGTCGGGTTCGGGTCGAACTCGGAACTGACCCGACACTATTCGGGTTCCGGTCAACCCGACCCGTTTTTACAAACGGGTCGATTTTCTGGACCCGAACCCGACCCGCTTCGGGTTCGGGTCAACCCGACACGACCCGCGGATACGGCAACGCCGGCAGCGGCGGGTCGGCAACAGCAGTGGGCCGACGGCCGGCAGCAGCGGAAGCCGATGGAAGCGGCCGGCGACTGAAACGGGGCGCTGGACATGACCACGCAACGCGGCAAGCTGACTCGACGCGACACTGGACGCGACGCGGCAGGCTGACCCGAACTCGTCAGACGCGACGTTGGAAGCCTGGACGCGACCGCGCGATGCGACGCTGGCCTCGGGACGCGATGCGGACAGCTGGGGCAGGCGAGCATGCGGGCCACGAGGCAGATAGGGCAGCCAGGCAGGCGGGACACGGGGCAGCCGAGGCAAGCTGGCGGAGCGGCGAGTAGACTCGGGCAGGGCCGGTCAAAGCGGGCAGACGGGTTTCTGGGTCATTCCGAGTCATTTCGGGTCATTCCCGGGTTTTCGGGTCAACCCGAACCCGACCCGGTTTTGCAAACGGGTCGATTTTCCGGACCCGAACCTGACCTGCTTCGGGTTCGGGTCAACCCAAACCCGAAATTTTCGGGTCGGGTCCAATATTGACACCCCTAGCTTGAATCATATTTTAAGTCTAGCCAACCACCCAACAAAAGCCATCCTGCAAAAAGAAGAAGATAGACAAACGGAGCATCTGACCAACAATATCATCTCAATAAAAATCTTCAATCATAGCCTCCACCACAATCAAACGTTTGCTTCCTCAAAAGAAACCACCACATAAAAGATGAATTTAAATTGCCCAAAAATTATAAGAAAGGATAATAATAAAATCCAAATTTGTCGGGCACAAAAGGCAAAAAATAGTAGCAGAAAAACAAAAATATCTAGCTCAAGTATAATGAAACATAAGTAATACAAGCCCATCCAACCACAACCAGCAAAGAGAAACAGAAGAGAAAAATTCAAATAAAAAAAAAAAGGCAACATAGTATGGTCAAGCAAATGGGTGCTAAGAGCAGCAGGGAAATAGAACCTACCCAGCAAAGGTATAATCAAGCATAAGTAACACAAACCTAAACAATCACAACAAAGAGAAACAAAAGAATTAAATGAATGGCCAAAAGAAAGAAAATAGCAGAAGTAAAATTGAAATACCTAGCTCAGATTATAATACCACAAAAGAAACACAAGCCAGCCAACCACAGCCAGGAAAAACTTAGGCTTCGTTTGGGACGGCTTTCTTATTGCTTCTTAAAGCAGTTTTTTAGTACAAAAATTTAATTTTTGTACTAAAAATCTGCTTTAAGAAGCAATAAAAAAGTTGTCACAAACGAAGCCTTAATAATTAAAATGATCAAGAGTCCATAGTTTTATTAAAAAAGGCTAAAAAAATTGACATTGTGACATTTTTAGAGGAAATTAAGGACACTAGCCCTTTAGAATCATTTTCATTTCATATCTCAAAGATATATTTGGAAATACATAATGTAAGCCTCATATATAATGCACTAAATTCTGCAAAAAATACATGGGTGTGTTGCTATACCTTTAATTTGTACATATTTTAATACTGAAAGTGCATATACTTTTATGTGTTAATTTTGATTTTTAATTTATTTATCATAATTATTCATTTCATCTATAATGTCAAGTCCAATTTGATTTCACTTTGTTAATATTTGAATTTTTAAATTACATTTTATTAATTTAGAAACATTTTAAATTTCATAATTTATTATTTTAAATTCCAAATTCAACCTTTTAGATTTTCACTGGGACCAACATTCATAGATTAATTGCACCTTATTTTTCCTTTCCCTATGGCTTTATCTGCGATCCTGTCTTTGAATTAAATTGTCTTCACATACTAGTAGATGAAAAAAAAAGAAGAAAGGCTGAGAAAATTTTGGAGATAAAAAAAGAGATATTTATAATTAAAAAAAATAGTCTTTCTTATTTACTAATTACTATAATATATGAAATGCATTAAGAATCTATTAGGAACAGATGTAGCTTTTTATAAAAGTTGTTGTCAAGTTACTGTAGAAAACAATTTCTTAGTATAAAAATTTATTGAAAGCAGTGAAAAAATAGTTATCAAATAAAAATTGTGATTGCGGTCTAAAAAACAAAGCTATAAAAAATTATCCTAAACAAAGCCTAAAGCTTCGTTTGGGACGGCTTTTTTTACTACTTTCTAAAGCAACTTCTGGTACAAAAATTTCTTGAACGAAAAATTTTTTGTACTAAAAAGCTGCTTTAAAAAGCATTAAGAAAGCTGCCCCAAACGAAGCCTAAATCTAAAGAAAATCTATATTATTTATAGAAATGGAAAGCTAACTCTAATAAACTAAATCGACAAAATTTAATTTGACTTAAATGAAGTCAACTATTGAAATTAAACTTCATAAAATTTTTTTTCTCATGAATGGCGGCGTGAAACGAAATTTTAACTGTTTTTGAAAATTTTTTTTTTAATATTTGCTCGTCCTCATTTCTTCTATGGCCTTTGGTGTAGCTTTTCTTTGAAGCTTTTTCTTATAGGTATGATTTGAAAATTTATTGATTTTTTTAGTAATAAACGTAGCACTTTCAAAGAGTAATGGAAATGATGTGGCATTACTCAAATGGTTTCTTTTTTTAAGACATTTAGGTCAATTAAGATAAATTCACACACATATCACATATGTAGGACTCAAACCCACGACCTCTTGATTGATAGCCAAAGCTCCCAACCAATAGACCAAGATGACGCCTCAACTGATTTCTTACTATTGAATTCAATTATATCATAATGATTGTCTCTGTACTCAAAATTTTACTATTTTAATAATAGATTTACAATTGTTATTTAAGGATTGATGTGGCCCAAAAAAACCCTAAAGACTAACCCTAAAATTTACTAAAAAAAAAAAACTACCCAAACATTTTCATTTCTTACACATTTCCATTGTACTTTCTAATCTATAAATCTAATTAGGCATACCTTTACTTCTGTATTAAATATGTTCTAATTTAAACCATTTCACTCTATAAGAACCCATTTTTCCAATGGATCATATTCATCTATTCTTTGAAGGTCATTAAATCTTTTATTTATCTACTAAAGTGAGTTTTTTTATTATTTTCAATATGATAATTCCTCTTATTAACCTCATAAAGATTCATAGGAGCAACTATAACTTCCCAATTATACAAGAAATAACATTTATTGTCTTCTCCTTTCTTATGATCACAAGTGGTAACCTATATTCCAATTAAATATATTTGTGATAAGAGGAAGCCATTAGAACCCCTACATATATAGCCTCATTGCCCACTCTATCCCTCTTCTCTTCATCATCTTTACTAATCTCTTGCTACTTTCTATTATCAAAGTTCCCTATGCATTCAATCTAGGATATATGGATTTGTAAACTTTAGTTTTTCATCATTATTTGATTTGATTCCCTAAGATGGAGTAGATCACTAAATAATATATTTTTATATTTATATGAAAAAATGACATCAAGATTCTAATTTAAATGAGAGATTTATCATACATTATATTACTCAAGACACGCACGGGAAACAATGTGGCATCCATTGTATCCACCATTTATTAACTTGGTTTTAATAATTGTGCTAGTTTAGATCAGTTGGATAAACCTCCTACAATACTAGTGAGCCATTATAGTGTGAGCCCTATTATTAGATCTAGGTAGTTAGAGGATTGTAGTCAAGTGATAGTGATCAAGTAGTGATGTTTCGATGGCAATGATTTGGAGTTGATCCAATGGTGATGGTCGATTGGCAGTTTGGTTGTAATCGACTCAAGTTTAATTTCACTGAAATTCCTAAAAAATGATTGAAGGAATGCTATAGTGCTGAGACTACTTGGTGCTGTGACGCGACTGAGCGCATTGGCACTGGATCAAAAAAATTATTTTTTTAATAAAAATATCCAAAGCCATTTATACAAATCCCTCTCCCAAGCCATATCACAACACAACCCAGTATGATCCACAAACTAAACAAGTCATATCATGTTGACTTGTGACAAACCAAACTCAAGATTAAGTGTCAGATGTTCTTCACATTTCCTCTAAATTCCATAGATCATTGATAAGTGTAAATTGTGCATTATTTTAGTTACATTAAATTACAATAAGCTTTGGGTATGAGGTTGGATTTTAGCATTGCTTTTCACCCATAGACTGATAGTCTATCGGAGCGCACCATTCAGACATTATAAGATTTATTGAGAGCTTGCATTCATGATTTTGGTGGAAGTTGGGAGGACTATATTCTACTAGTGGAGTTTTCTTACAATAACAGCTTTCAAGCTAGTATTAGCATGACACCTTATGAGGCTCCTTATGGTAGAAAGTGCATATCTCCTTTGTGTTGGGTTGAGGTTGATGAGAGGAAGCTCTTAGGACCTCAATTGGTTGATCAAGCTACCGAGAAGATTCATCATATTTGAGAAAGGCTTTGTTCAATTCAAGAACATTAGAAAAGATATTTTGATCCTATGCATAGAAGTGTTGAATTTAAGGTTGGCGATAATGTATTTCTCAAGGTTTCACCCATGCGTGTAGTTACCAGATATGGCAAAAGTGGCAAGCTTCATCCCTGCTTCATTGGACCTTTTGAGGTGATTGAGAGAGACAATAGAGTTTCTTATAAATTGGCTCTTCCTCCGAGGCGTGCAGGAGCACACAATATTTTTCATGTCTCCTTCCTTTGACGCTACATGCATGACAACTCTCACACTATTCAGTTTGATCCTTTGTTAATTCAAGAAGATTTGAGCTATGAAGAGGTACCAGAGCGTATTTTGGAGTGTAAAGGTCAGCAACTTCATCGTTGATCTATTCCATTCATTAAAGTGCTTTGGAAGAGCCAATTAGAATGAGAAGCCACTT
This sequence comes from Dendrobium chrysotoxum, assembly GCA_019925795.1. Lineage (NCBI taxonomy): Eukaryota > Viridiplantae > Streptophyta > Magnoliopsida > Asparagales > Orchidaceae > Dendrobium > Dendrobium chrysotoxum. The sequence continues at coordinate 73,660,816 of CM034314.1, forward strand.
GGGAGATTGAAGAATAGATTATCGCAAAGTACCCACTACTGTTTCAGAACTAAGATATGAATTTGGGGACCAGATTCTTTTAAGGGGTGTAGTATGTTATAACTTGAACCGAACCTAACCGGTCCAGGAATTCTCACAAACCAGTAAGCCAGCCCCGCTCCCCTTCAGGCACGTGAACAAACCGCCCATGCCGCACGCAAAGCAATCACAATTTACAATCCCTCAAATCGTGATTTCTTCCCTTATTCGATAGATCCCCCCCCCGTTGCCTCTCTCTCTCTATTTCTCTCTCTCTCTCTCTCTCTCTCTCTCTCTCTCTCTCTCTCCATTTAAGGCGAATTGGAATCTAAGGCATGATTTTTCTCCTTTGTTGTAGCCACCGTGCTCTCTCTCTTTCCCTCACCTTCTTTAGCCACCAAACCTCCTCTTTTCTCCCTTGTAGCAGCCATCGAAATCCTCTTTCCTCGCTTCTTTCTCGCAGCAGTTACCTACAACAAGTTTTTCCTCCTATAGTGAGTTCAAACTCTCTCTTTTCCCTCTCCTCCCTTCTTCTTATTCTTCTTCCTTATATTATGATGGACTTTATTATATTAGAGTTCAATTATGATATATATATATGGATTTGGGTATTTAAATTTGATTAAATTTCACATTCTATTTTGCATAATTAATTTCTTTTAATTATGTTTAGATTTTTGCTTGTAGGACCTTCGGGTTGTTGCCCTTGTCGATAAGATATCGTTTAGGCTTTGGGCTTTGTGTTATTCACCTAAAGGTAAGTAACTTCTAATTATTTTAAAATAAACACATTCTTCTTTTTTAGGGGTGCTATCCTTTGTATGTGATAAGTTTTAGATATAGGTTGCTTGTCTTATTTCTATATTTGCTAGCATTGTGCATATTAGAAAATGTTTATTTATTATTCATACTGATAGCATCATGTGATATGAATAATGTTATTTTGATTTATTGATACATGAACTCTTATCGCTTAAACTGGTTTATATTGTAGAATAATTTAATTCATCCAATCAGTTCTATTTTATACAGCATATGACACTCATGTTATAAATCATGTTGATTATACACTTTGTTATTTTCATGTTGATTTAGAAAATTCGTTAGTTATTTGTAACATCACATGCACTGTGTGATTATGTGTATGACGTCGGTATAACCCTATTAGTTTTTAGCTAACCATGATCGATGGGCCCCCAGAGTGACGTCTTTATAGAAAATCACTGATTTTCCATGGGTTGGTGTTGATCTTCCTGGTATGGTTATATGATAAACCGACAATAGATATATATGTTTAAATGTAAGAGAATATAAACAAACATGAATTGGAAGTAATAAATGACTGTAGGTCATTTTGAGGTATAATGATACCTAGTATGATTGTATTTTCTGGCATTTAAAATAATTGTATTGATATTAACTTTCCACATACATTAATATCACTAGCATATTAGATTTCTGTTGTAGGAAACATGATATATTTCATGGCTATTTTGATTTTGGGATTATAGATTACTCCTCTATTTAGGTTGTTACTTCTACCTTTTGGTTGTCCATGTTACATGCCTCATTCTTTTGCCGCTTATGCTTTGATATATAGTAGTTACTTGTTGAATTTGATTTACTCACTCGTTGTCCTTTTCAGTAGATCCTTCAGCGTGTTTGGTGGACCGTCACCTCAGGAGCAGGGTTACCAATGGTAGACTATTTTTGGATATTTATTATTTTGTAATAGTTTATTATGTTTATATTTTTTAGGGTTGAGTAGTTTTTTTTCTTGCTTTTGCCATATTTATATTCCCTTTGACTTGTACCTGAACTATTGTTATTTGAATGTATTGATTATTTGAACTTTTATTAATGATCCGGCTCTTACTTTCACTTCCTTTATTTACTCTGATGCAAATATGTATCTTGTTGTACTTTTTATATATGTATACTTTTCTTTATAAATACAAATATATTTTTCTATATTTTTATCATATCCCGTGTTGCAAAGGTGTACCACCTCCCAGATCCGAAATGTGACATGATGATCTTATCCAAAAAGAAAAGTTCTTGAGCTTTCATACGAAGACGCGGAAGGTCATTGTCCTGTGCATTATGGAGCATAAATTTGGCAAAATTTTATATTAATACGAATTTAGAGATAACGACAGGTGGTTAAATGAAGCAGCTTATGATGTAAAATATCAATTAAAAACAAGATAAATACTAATCAAGAAAGTTACTTCAGAAATAACGTATTTGATAAGGTGGGTCAATAATTTTTTTAAATAAAAGATGAATGACGTACAGTTCTCAAATTTCTATTGGCTTAAAGATATTATAGATTTTTTAGTGTTATGTTAAGGTAACCGGCTAAGGCTTTGCTTGAGGCAGTTTTTTTTTACTGTATTATTTTTTAAATCACAATTATAATTTATGTTTGATCATTATTTTTTTGTTACTTTAAAAAAAAATTACTTTCTCTATAAAAAATTTACAAAAATAATAAAAAAATTGTCCCAAATTAAATGACTCCTAAATATTGGGAGAAATTATTACGTGCGGAGATCGGACATAGAGAACCGTCCGAAATTCCACTGTGAACAGTAAAAGCGTAGTTACTATTCACCACTGTGTTTTTACTGTTCACAAAGACAAAATCGAACGGTTCTCTGTATTCGATCTCCGCACGTAAAGGATCTTTAGCTTCTTCTAAGGAATCCGTGTCACAATAGATTGTGGGTTAATTTACAATTACACTTTCAAGGATGAATATACAATTAAGTTTATGTTTCATTTAGGATGGCTTTTTTACTGCTTTCTTAAACAGTTTTTTAATATAAAAATTTCTGATTCAAAATTTTTTGTACTAAAAAATTATTTTAAAAAATAATAAAAAAGTCATCCCAAATAAAATCTAATCAAATGAAATATATATATATATATATATATATATATTGGAAAGGATGAGACATTCGAAGATTATTGTCGCTTAGCAATGGGAAAAATGACCAACACAGCAACATATCACATTCAACTTATATTTGTGATTGGTCTTCAAAACATATGTGAGCGATTGTTAGTCATAAAAAATTATCAATGTGCATGTTTGATCACAAGCTATCGCTAATTCTTAGCTTATGAGTGATCTTTGCTCGATTACCAATAATTGTTACTACTTATGACCAGTATTAAAATAGTTTTTAGGAGAACTAAAAAAAAAATAATTGCAAACTCGCATATGCTTACATAAAATTTCGAGCTCATAACTTCTTGATTGGCAGCATTAGCTTTCAACTAATGGATTATCGCTTCGTTTGAGATAATTTTCTTATTGTTTTATAAACCAGCATTTTAGTATAATTTTTTTTTACTGGAAGCCGTCCTAAATGAAGCCTAAGATTTCGTTCGAGACTATTTTCATACTGTTTTCTAAAGCAGCTTTCTAATACAAATATTTATAGAAACCAACAAAAAATATTGGCTAAAATTGTCCTAAATGAAGCTTAAAATGGACTTTCTCAAATAATTGACGAAGAGCCATATAACTAACAGCTTTGCAACAAGGTCATAATTCAAATTCTTGATTTAGCTCTCTTAACATAAGACTTTTTTTCAGCTTCAAAACCATTAAAAAAAAGCTTTTCAAATATAAATAGAGCATCTTAAAGAATTTATTTTGAACCAAACAAAATTCTTTGAAGTGTTCTTGACATCAAATAATTTTTTTTACTAAAAAGTTATTTTATAAAGCAATACAAAAGTTGCCCCAAACGAAGCCTAAGTCAAACTCACACACACATCACTCATGCAAGACTCAAACAAAAAATCTCTTGGTCAGTAGCAAAAACTCCTAATCAACAGATCAAGATGAGATGCGTATACATCAACATATCAAGATGAGATGCGTATACATCAAATAATAGAAATAGTACATCGTTGCCCCTAAATTGAGGGAAGCTTCATGCACAATTCTTTATAATGTTTTTTTGACAAGGCATTGAACAAGGAGAAAGCACACTAACTGAACTCCAAAAATGAAGAAGCCATGGCGCCATTAGTCAAAGACTAATAGAGTTATTAATAACATATTGTAGGTGTCTAATAGCAGCAGCAATAAATCGAAAAACCTTCCAATAAAGAGTTGTTACTTAGCGGTCAAGTGCAAATAAGTATATAAAGAATTAACAAGGCAATAATTGTTCCAAAAAGATCACATTATTTTTACTTTGTAAGTAACATTAAGATTAAAAGATAGATGAGGCTCACCCCATCTCTACATCTCTACATCTCTACATCCAGATGTCATAGAAGTGGCTATGGGTTACCAAAAACTTTGATTATGAAGATGAAGTCGTGACATGATCACACTGGGAAGGAGCTTCAATTGTTGTCCTTTGCCTTCCCTGTCGGTGTAGAGCTTCCTCCACTGTCAAACATCTTATTCACCCTTGTTCCTAGCTCAAACTTCATAAATCCCTCCGCCATCTTTAGCTCTATTGGCGATATTGTCTTGGATTTCATCATTGGTGATTCTGTGTTATTACTAGTAGAGTAAATAATGTGTCTTTCTTTGGAGAGATTATTACGTGTTGAGTCCGAACCTATCTTTTCATCTGGATTCCAATCACGTGTTTACACGTATGTTATCTCTCTTTTGTACACATACTGCATACAAGAGAAAAAATAATTCATGTGTAAACACGCGATTGGAGTCCAAACGCTCGTCTGGATTTCGTTTGGACTCTGCACGTAATAATTCCTTTATTTGACCTAGCAGTTGACAAAATATAACTAGACTTAAGCATGTGAAATATGTGGGGATGAAATTATGATGGAGAGTGATAAGTGTTTTATTTTTTTATGATATTTAAAATTTTAAATATCATTAAAATAAATAATAAAATTAAAATATTAAATTGATAAATGTGATAGTTTTGAATCAACTTGCAAGAGGCCGGATTCTCCGAGACTAACGGACTGATTGAGGTTTTTATAAGAGAATTTCTGACTAAAACAATTTTTGGTAACGTTACTGAAATCCACCGCATGGTCCGCATCACGTGCTCTACGCTGCAGCTGTCCATTCTCATCATAGATCTTGTCCGCGCGCTCTCTCTCTCTCTCTCTCTCTCTCTCTCTCAACCTCATAAATCTACCGGCCAGTTAACTCTGCAAAGCCCATTACGATTTTCACTGGCTGGGTAGTGGAGGGGAGAGAGAATGCTCTTGCTCTTCGTTGTGCTGCTCCTTGTCTCGAAAGGTTTTATTCAGCCATGCCTTTCTGTTTCTTCTCAGAATATTGGCTATGGCTACCGCTTGGTCTCCCTTGAAGAGAATCCTGACGGAGGAGGGCTTATTGGACATCTTCTACTGAAGAAGGGCACCTCCACTTATGGCCCTGATATTCCTCATTTGAGGCTTTTTGTTAAGTAAGTACACAGCATATGCTGTAAAGTTCTAGCTAAAAGCCCCTTTTACCCCTTTTTTTTTTGTTTTTTCTTCTTTCTATTTGCTCTGCCCAGACATTGCTTGGTTGATCTCACATATGTGTTCCACAAGCTCCTAGATTATACTTTATCTTTTATTTTCACTTGCTTAATCTAGGTTCTAGACAAATTTCCTCCTTTTGGATAAGGTTTTTTATTTTATTCATTTTCGTGTTCTTTGTTTTTTTTTTTTTTCGTTTTCATAAATTTCTGATCTACTCTAAGGAATTCAGCCCCTCTTTTGATTAGATGCATTATACAATTTGTGAACAATGTTTTTTTATGACGGGTTCAAAATGTTCTTTTCTTTAATCTTTTTATGGGTTTGCTGGAGCAGTGCTTTTATGACCAGGATTCAATTTCGTTTTTTAATAGTTTATCGGTGTACTGAAATTATATTTTTTAATGCTTGTCTGACATGTTGGATTCATATCATCTTATTAAAATTTGTTGTTTGTTTGATTCTCTGACATCTTAGTCTTACAAAGATCTAGATGGCATGGTTTCAACCATTGTCTTTTATCTTATTTTTTTTTCCCAGCTTTCCATCTTTTATGTATGTTGATGGCTGAAAGAAATGGGGGAAATGAGAGATCCCTTATCCCTTATAGCCAATGACATTAAATCAAACACCATTTGATAACTTGCTCTGACACAGCACTACAATCTACTTACGATTCCATTTCTGAACCAAACAATCTTTTTGGATTCTCCTTCTCAAACAAAATTTGGATGTTATGCAGACATGAAACTAGGAACCGATTGAGAGTTCACATAACTGATGCAGAGAATGAGAGATGGGAAGTTCCATACAACTTGCTTCCAAGAGAGGAACCTCCACCACTAGAGATTCCTAGTCAGAAAACCTCGGGCTTTCCCTTCACGGCCTCAGAGTTCTCCGGCGAAGAGCTTGTTTTCAGCTACATATCAGATCCATTTGGGTTTGCAGTCAATAGAAGATCCAATGGAGAGACACTCTTTAATTCAACCACTGAGGCCGAAGACCCTTATGCCTCCCTGGTCTTCAAGGACCAGTACTTGGAGATCTCCACTAGCTTGCCTAAGTATAGTTCACTCTATGGTTTGGGTGAGAATACACAGCCTGGTGGGATCCAGCTTCAGCCAAATGATCCTTATACTTTATACACAACTGATGTTTCTGCCATTAATCTTAACACGGATCTTTACGGCTCACATCCGGTGTATATGGACTTGAGGAATAGGAATGGAGAGACTGCTGCACATGCAGTCTTGCTGCTTAACAGCAATGGGATGGATGTTTTCTATAGGGGAAGCTCTCTAACATATAAGATCATCGGAGGAATATTTGATTTTTACTTCTTATCAGGGCCAATGCCTCTCGATGTCATTGATCAGTACACTTCTTTGATAGGCAGGCCAGCTCCAATGCCTTACTGGGCTCTAGGTATCATCATCTTTACCATGATTACTTGGTTTATTAAGAAAATAGTTTCGTTTAATCATTTTGCTGTTGATATTACAATGGATGCTTTTAATGATCATTTTTATTTTTTATGAAAATTTTTCCTGTTGTTTACAAGTGGTTAGCATGCTTCCTTTCAAGAAATTGTGAATTTATCACCTAAAAATATCATACTTGCCTTGGGATTCATTTTTACTATTAACCCCCCAAATATATCTGAGATGGATTTTAATCATCCTAATAGGAGAATGACTATTGTCTTCCAAATTTTATTTTTTCGTCTAATTCATTGGATATTCTTTAAACTCAAGGTCACATCATTGATTATGAATTATAATACAATAATTACTTGATGATTGAGTTTCAACAGATTTTACAATAATTTAATCATCCATTGAACATGTGCGAAACATAAGATTGATCAAATGACATGTTGAAGCCATCTTTAAATTTTAATTTTATCTATGTGCTTCACTAACCGAAGTCATAAATTACCCTCTAACTATCTTCAACAAATCTTGTATTTAATTTCAAATAATTTAGAAGTTTCTATGCTTTAAAATTGCAATTATCTTATCATGCAATTTGAACACTCCATTAAGAAAAATGATGCTCATGATATATAATAAAAAGACCTTAAAGGAGTTTGAAATCATGGAATCCACTATTTTTTTATGATATTTTAGGGAATGCATGATATATATATATATGTATGTGTGTGTGTATTAGATATTTTGAAACAAAGCTGCATAAGCTTCATCATTTTAATTTTATATTTTTAAAAATACTATAATATATAATGATGATATAAAATAAATAAAAAATCATATTATGCAAAATTCATGTTTTTACCATATTCATTTAGGTTCGTCAATGTAACACATTAAAATGTGATCAAATTAATTTGAAGTTAGTTTTATATTGTTTATTTATCTTGAATGAATATTATTATAATGGATCAAGCTTTAAATGAATTTTTACAAATAAAAAATACATGAAAGCAAGTTAACCATCAAATTTTGGGACTCATAAAATATAAGTAATACACTTTGATAAATGTGGAGGATAATATGATAATAATCCAAAAGAAAAAAAAAACTTATAAATGGCAATGCGGAAGTTAAAGGGAAAAGATAGTGTAAATAGGGTGAAGTAAAGACAATGTATGACGAAAGAGTTGATGAGGTAGAAATGTAAGGGAATCTTTAGTATAAATAAGAAGTGGTAAATTTCTTGTTTGTGTTTTGACTATTTTATTTCCATTTCATCTTTTTTAATAGCATAAAACTTGAATTAGATTGTTAGAATTCCGAAAAGTATAAACTTTCTGTGCTTTAAAAGCATCATGAAGCATACACTCTACGTCAAGAATGGTAAGATTCATGCTACCAAGACTTTGATGTTCATACTTTAGAGCATTTTAGCCTGCTTCACTTCAAATTGTGTTTTTTTGTGCTTGAAAGCTTATATAATATATATATAGGAGTCTTTAGAAAAATCTTAGAAATTTTGTTGCTTTGGTAATTGGTCCATGGTTAGGGGGAGAAGATTTTAATATAGTTTTGCATGTTGAGGAGAAAGAAAGGAGGTGATGAGCTGTAACAACCCAAAAGTTTAAAATGAATTTATTTGAAAAACATGAAAATATGATTCAGCAGACAACCTTCAGGACTCATGAGAGTTACAATGAGTTTTTGGTGATGTCTTTTGGCCTTACCAACACTCCAACTACTTTTCAGTCCCTCATGAACCAGGTTTTTCAACCCTACCTTAGAAAATTCATCTTAATATTTTTTTGATGACATCCTGATCTACAGTTGTATCGAGGCAGAGGATGTAGGTTACCTAAGGACTGTACTGGAGACTTTGAGGGAGCACCAGCTGTATGCCTATCTAAAAAATGTTCATTTGCACAATCACAGGTGGAGTACCTAGAATATGTGGCGAACAGAGCATGGGTAGCAGTAGACCAATCCAAGATTGAGGTTATATTGGATTGGCCTTTATTGAAGAACCTGAAGGAGTTGATAGGGTTTATAAGTCTCACCAGGTACTACTAGAAGTTTGTATGAGGGTATGACACGATAGCATATGGCCACTAACTGAGCAGCTGAAGGACAGTTTTAATTGGGGGGAAGTAGCAACACATGCCTTCAAGCAGCTGAAGAAAGCCATGACCAACGTGCTAATATTAGCACTTCCTGGCTTTAATAGATCATTTGTGGTGGAGACAGATGCATCAGGATAGGGATTAGGGGCAGTACTCATGTAGGATTATCGACCCATTGTCTATTTTAATTAGGTGCTCATGACTAGGGCAAGGCTCAAGTCTGTACATGAGTGAAAGTTGATGGCAATTGTCTTAGCCATTCAAAAGTGACAATCCTATTTGTTAGGGCGACGCTTTATTGTCAGGACAGACTGGAGGAGTTTGAAGTTTCGGCTGGAGTAGAGGATGGCGACTGAGGAGAATCAAAGGTCGTTCTCCAAGTTACTTGGATATGATTTTGAGATCCAGTATCGCCCAGGATTGGAGAATAAGGTCGCAGATGCACTATTGAGAAAGATGGATGAAGCCATATGGGAGCCATACCATATGATTCTTCCACCTTGAGGATAATGTGTCTTTGGAGGGGAGCATTGATACGCCCTTGTGGGGTCCAGCGGATATATTATTCATTATATAAGGAGGAGAAATTAAGGGGAAACTTATTAGGAAAGGTTTATTTAGGGAAATATTGTTGATTTGATTGAGAGGGAATTATAAAATGTTTATTTAGAGAAAGATGACAGATTTGATTGGGATGGGATTATGAAAGGTTTACTTAGGGAAAGATGGTTGATTTGATTAAGAGGGAATTAAGAAATGTTTATTTAGAGAAAGATGACTGATTTGAATTCAGATTTGGGAGGGAAGTAAGAAGATTTATATTAGGGTTAATTGGTGTTTTTATTTTTATTATGTGATTATCTTTGCTGTAGTTTTTCTTTGGAGTTGTTCTTAACGGCGCCTAGGGTTTGTGGAGAGTTTATCTACCTCTTAAATAGTAGATCAATTATACTTTCATTATTTGTTAAAGAGATAATAAAAAATCAGCCCTAATATTTGGTTCCTACATTTTTCCTCTTACCTATTTGCTATTTTTTACTTCCAAGGCGCATCAGTTTTTCACTTATATTGAATCCTATGAGTTCTGGTTGATGTTTAAAAGATAAAAAGATGTGCAATTCTTCCGATTTAAACTCTAGGGCATAACAAAGTGGTATCAGAGCAATGATTGTTGGAAGAATTATATTGTAACAAGACCTGCAGAATTATTGTTGAGCTAGGTAGAATTTGGTAGTATTGATAACATTATTTGATGTATTTTATTTATTGATTTATTAATTAAATATATTTGTAGATTTATTTTATTTTGAAGGATTTATTTTGTATTTGAGATTTATTTATTGATCAGGAAAAATGGATCTGAAAGAAAAAGAAAAAAAATTGAACCTGATATTGAAATAGCTTCAATAACGTTTGAGATTATGGTAAAGTTTACTTTTATGATTGCTCAGATGATTAGTGATAGATTGGTCAAGCAGTCTTGTCAGAATTATAAGAAAATGAGTGAAAGTAGTAAAAAAGACTAGTAAGATTATAAAAGCACCTACTAAAGCAATTTTTAATCTGTCTGGTGTGGGTGAAGACATGTAGGACTCTATTATAGATGATAGAATAATATTTTAGGTGTGATGATTTTGAGCATAGAATGATAGAATGCCTATTGTTTGGACATGGACAGGGCCATATTCAGATTGGAAGCAAATAGTTAGGATTAGTAAAAGATGTTTCTGAGGTGACTGATGTACGACTAGTATGAGTTGTTTTATTCAAACTAAGCTTTCGATGTGATTTTAGAATTTTAGAATTATTTTTTATGTGATTTTTGTAGGGGTGTCAATATTTGACCCGACCCGAACCAGACCCAAAAATTCTGGGTTAGGGTCAACCCGTTTGAGAAACGGGTCGGGTTTGGGTTCAAGTTTTTGACCCGCTTGTAAAATCGGGTCAGGATCGGGTTGACCTGAAAACCCGAAACCAACCCGGGTTTGAACCGAAAACCCTCTAAACCTAAAATGATAGACTAATCTTGAACATACAAACCCTCTGAAATGATAGACTAATCTTGGTTAGTCATCATCTGCCAAGAAGAGGAATTGGGAAGCAACTCCTGAGTAGAGAACAAGGTACTAGATGGCTTCTATTGTTTTGCTAGGTTGGAGAGGAGGATTAACAGAAGTAATAGTAGAACCTGGAAATTCAGGCTCTTCATGGTTGGAGATACCACAGAGACTTCAGCAAAAGCATGTAGCCTATCTCCCGAAGTTCACCGGAGATAAATGCCTATGAGCCATTGGAAGCAGAAAAATGAGAAGACATTCAAATTAAGTGGTTGTGTTGGTCAGAGAAGGGCACGTGTCTGATGTGATTGGATAAAATAAATGATCTTTGCGACATAAATGCAGGATATGATGGCCTTGAAACTACTAGAGAAATACTATCACAGAAAAAAACCATTCAAACAAAACTTACGGGTCTGGTCGGGTTAACCCGAACCTGAGGCGGGTCGGATTCGGGTCCCAAAAACTGACCCGCTTTGAAAAATGGGTTGGGTTTGGGTCGGGTCGAATAGTGCCGGGTTAGTTCCGGGTTGGATCCGAACCCGACCCGTGACCCGATTTTGGCAGCCCTAGGTTTTTGATACAAACTCTTCTTTTTTTATTCTCGAATTTATTTGATTTGGTAAAAAGTACCAAAATAGTCTCTCAACTCTTTGTGAGGGACCAAAATGGTCCTCAACTCTTTTGAGGGATCAATTTAGTCTCTCAACTCCTTGGGGCATTTTTTATCATAGCATCAAATTTTGGAGTTAATAATGTTAAATCAAGGGGTATTTATCATTTTTTAATTAAATTATTTATTAAATATAATTTTTAAGTAATAATAATTTTTTTAAAAAATTTATTAAACATTTTTTTAATAAAAAATATTAATAATTCTAGTTTTAATTCTAAAAATTATTAATAATTATAGTTTTAATTTAGGATCATTATAGACTAGAATTATTACTATTTTTTATCAAAGAAATTCTTAATATTTTTTTTTAAATAGTAAAATACTATTACTTAAAAATTATATTTAATAAATAATTTAATTTAAAAATGATCAAATTACCCTTTGATTTAATACCATTAACAAAAAAATTTGATATTAGGACCAGAAAGACCTTTTTTTAAGAGTTGAGGAACCAAGGACTCTCAAAAGAGTTGGGGACCATTTTGATCTTTCATAAAGAGTTGGGGACTATTTTGATCATTTTCTCATTTAGTATTTGATTTTTTAAGCATACTCTTTCAGATTGATATAGATATAAAATGGAGAATATTTTTCGAAGGTGAGGGATTGTAATAACCCAAAAGTTTAAATAAATTAGTTTAAAAATATGAAAATATAATCCAGCAGATAGCGATGCGACACTAGATTGGTAAGCGTTGCAGCGCTAGGAAATGCCGCCGCAATATTAATGGCTCTGTTCTATAACAACTCTTGGGGTGACATATCGCTAAAAATAAATTTTAAATTCTTTTCTTTTAAATATCCTTGCCATCCCACCACCCCTCCCCTCATTTCACATTTCTTGTCGTGGAAGTAAAGAAAGGAGAAGCGAAGGGAGAGAGGAAGAGAGAGAGAGAGAGAGAGAGAGAGAGAGGGAGTCTTCTGGGGCTTTTTCGTCCGTTGCTTCTATTATGAATTTTGTTCTAATTGATGTATGTAATTAAATTCTTACTTTTATTTTTAATGATTTTGATTTCTATAATTTTTATATCTCTTAAATTAATAATAATATATTTTCTCCTAATTTATCACATTTTCACTGTATGACTTTTTATGATTCTTATAAGCATTTTAACTGTAATATTATTGCATTGCACTAGATAAATTAATAGTTATGATTTTTTGAAATTAATAAATAGTATATAGATTTTTCTTATATTTTGTACATGATATTGAACTGCATAGAGAAAATAATAAGATTGATATGTGATAAATGTGACATTTGTATATAAGCAGTGGATTTGACTGTAAATACTTTAATTAATATGGATTGATTATTAAAACATAATACCCTATACAGGAGGGTGAGCTGACGAGTTTTCCATAAAATAAAAGATTTATGATGTAATCCTGGAAGTTAGCCTAAAATCAATTGACTGATTACGCTGATAGATAAAGAGTGGTCACTTTTTATTGATTTATTGAAAACAACATATGAATTGGTTTAAGATTTATGAGTAATGATGATAAGATAAAGACTGATGACAAACTGATCTATAGTTGGGGTTAAATTGAAAACTAATGACCAACTAGTCGATAATTGAGGTTGAATTAAAGACTGATGACTATCTCGTGGACAATTGGAGTTAAAGATGTTGAAAACACCACATAAAAAGATGGATGTCATACTTTGTTGAGTTTTATATTGATATGCATACGTAAATGGCATATATAATTGCATACATGATGTGATGGATATAGAAATGATAGATATGATAGATAGGATTGATAATTGATAAGACTAATGATACGTGAGATTGATTGATTGATTAATTGATGTATGATCAGGATTGATAATGGAGATAACTGATATAATTGATAGACTGAGATGTGATATGAAAAAGACTACTAAATTGACATAGGTGATCAGTATAGAGAACATATATTGATTCATAGAGTTACTTACATGATTTATAGCATATTGGTTCTCTTTTCTTGCATTGATTTTAGTGGTAAGATTTTGGTTACTTATTGGCTATGTGCTCATTATCAGATTTTTATATTATTTCAAGTAAAGGTAAGGGGCGTGTAGAGTGAGGTTAATCAGTGGATGATGGTTTAAATTTTATTTCCTACTATTTGGTTTTGTCTGTTATTTTGTAGTATGTTGTTATTAGTTATTATATATTATTTTGGGAACTTGACAGATATATAAATATTCAATAATCAGTAATGTAGTTATCTTTTCTGCTTATATTGAATCCTGTGAGTTCTGATTGATGTTTAAAAGATAAAAAGATGTGCAATTCTTTTGATTTAGACTCTAAGGCGTGACATGAACTTCTAATGTGGTTAAGGTCCTTAAGGAGTTTGATGATTCTCTTCTTGATTTTGTGGATTGGTTAATGCAGGTCATATTGGGAATCCTTTTACTTTGATTAATGATCGAATATGCAAAAAGGTTGATAGAATATTATATAAAGCAGAACAATTGAAGTTGAATAGAAAAGCTCTTGCTTGCAGTACATTTCTCTTCCTTGGCCATTAGGATTCTCCCTCTCTCCTTAATTTGGTGTATTCCTTGTTTTTTCTCTTACTGTTAGGGTTGTGTACCTTTTATTTATTTATTTTTCTTTCCGATAGTCAACAAGTACATAATGGTTTAATACTAATTGTAGAGTAAGGTACAATAACAGGGGGCTCAGAGTATTGAATTGGGTGTGCAATTGGTACTTTGAACTTCTTTCAAAATTCTCCCATTTCAAAATGCTCGCAATCAAATACTGACAAAAGACAACTAATTTAACATAAATACACAAACAAATTAATAAATGTTGGAGCTAAGATATATAAAATATGATAGACTAATATAAACGAGTTTATAAGTGTTAATCATAATCTAAATGATATTACACTCTAAACTATTAATATATACACAATGTAATTAGACAACCAAAAGGAGGGTTAATTTGGGTGTCTAATGAGCACTTTGAACTTCTTTCAAAATTTTCCTATTTTAAAATCCTCACAATCAAATATTAATGGAAGCCAATGGTATAAATATCGAATAGGCAGATAGATTTATAATGTAGGAGCCAAGATATACTCAATATGATAGGCAAACATAAATTGTTTACAATTGTCAATTATAATCTAAGTGATATCACACTTGAACATATTAGTAATATATATACTTGTAATCAGATAGTTTATTCCTACAAGTGACACCTCATAAGTGAATAAGGTGTATTTTATCAAATTAAGATAGTGGGTGAGTAATTATAAATGGAATACTAACTTGATAAGCTAAAGCAATTAAACTACTATACGCCAAAGTGTAGTGAAATATCCAAGTACACAAGATATGGCGTTGATAAGATTAAAATGGTAATAATGAGTATTTGCAAGCTGTGCACAATAAAGAAATCTATTCAACAACTATAGTATGAGATCATTCTAGACATGTGTTTGCATATAAATATGTGAACTATAGAACTTAACAAGTTAATAATGCAAGAAATTAAATTTAAATTAAAATGAATTTGACATAATAAAACTTTTACATGGTTTAAACTCAGTTGGCCTACGTATATTTGATCCTCATCCAAATTAGGATTCTACTAATAATACTAGAAACCACTTGTTCGAATCCATCATCTATGATGCATATAGCGACACATACACGACACAAACACATCAATTACTGAACGGGTTGGTCATGATGTTATAATTTTATATCTTAAAAATAGTATATAGAAATTGAATAAGTAGAATATTAAGAATAATTGAGAAATAATAATTCAATTAATTTAGTTTTGTGCTTAAAATGATTAATATTAGGACATCGAAGTTGGGAGTCAATGTCACATGTCAGGCATCGTGAGGGGGATGTCAATGCTGTTGAGAGTCAGACATCAATGTTGTGCAATGGGCATCAGGTTTCAATGTTAGGATGGTGTCAGATGTCGATGTTGAGATGATTTTGGAAAAAAATGAGATGTCGAGATAGCATAGGGGTGTAATTGTGAGTGGAGAAATTACTGGTGTCTAGCGTCAATGTCAAGATAGTATAAGATTTTGATATTGAGATAGTTTTGAAACTTTGATGTTGTGATGACATTAAATGTCGATGTTGAGATGATATTAGACATTATTGTGAAACCCTAGTCATGACCTGCGAGAGAGAAATGAAAATGGGTAAGTATGGAGAGTGGAGAATTAAGTGGGGGCGATTGATTTGGAGTTGTAGAGAGGAAATAATAAATTTAATTTTTATTTTTTTAATAAATAAAAATTTGAAATACAAAAAATATATTTATTTTTTAAATAAAACATTTAAGATATGCATGTCTAATTTATTTTTAATAGTTTTTTTTAATCGGACACTTCTTGGACATGTCCAACATGTATTAGAGGTGTGTTTGATGCATCTTGTGTCCAATACGTGCCAGACACTACACACCTCTTTGTGGAGAAGTGTTAGTACATCATTGTCAATCACTTGGGTAGGTGGAGAAACCTTTACACAACTTTGCTTAGATGGCAAGAGCACAAAGTTTCACAAAATTCCACTATGCATAACCCTAATGTTTATAATTAAAACTAAGTCAAAAGTTCTCTTGAATTTTGGCAATGACTAACCTAAATAATTTTCCTCACCTAAATAAATTGTAAGAAATACATTATAGTGCAACTTAGGAAAGCCTAAAGTGATTGAGAGAAAGATGATACCAAATTGATAGACTCAAGAACTTATTGGGTGAATATTTTATTTTTTGTCTACAATGATATCACTTTAAAAGATCACAAGTTTTTTTATTAAGTTTTTGCTTTATATATATATATATATATAGTCATGCAAAATTCTTCAAAAAATAGCCTCCAATGTCTTCACCAACAACTACTCAAACTACCTATTACGAAATTGTTTGAAGCATGTCGGGACCTTAGCTAGGTCACATTGGCTTGTCTTTGATAGACCAATATAAATGAGTTTATAGGTGTCAATCATAAGTTAACTAATTCACACTAGAAAATATTAGTACAAGTGTAATTAGATAACCAAGAGGAGTGAATTGAGTGTGCAATGTGCACTTTAAACTTCTTTCGAAATCCTCTCTATCAAAACAAGCAACTATATGAACAAGTACATAAATGTAAGAGTAAGATATACATAATTTAATATTCTAATATAAATTATTTCAAAGATATCAATTATAATCTAAATGATATTACATTAAAAGTATTAGTATACAGAAACCTAGTGAGTAAATATTAATGTAATACTCAACTTCACAAGCTAAAGTAGTTAAATAATTATACCCAAAGCTACACAAGTGAAAATATGCAAATACACAAGATATGGTGATGATAAGATTAGAATGGTAAGAATGAGTATTTGCAAGTTTTAGCACAATAAAGAAATCTACTCAACAACTATGTTAGGATATCATTCTAGATATATATAGCCATATAAACATATGAATTGTTGAACTTAACGAGTAAATAATGCAAGAAATTAAATTTAAGCTAAAGAGCAAATTTGATACAATATAATTATTACGTGGTTCAAAACTCAGTTGGCCTACACCCATGCCTAATTTTCACTTGGATTAGGATTCCACTAAATGGATTTTGAAATCACAAGTCTAATTCCTTCACTCCCTTGAGTAGGTGAGGAAACCCTTCCCAATCTTGCTTAAATGACAGTGCTCCACTAATTATTTTATAGCAGGCACACCTCAATACTCAAGCTTTATGGAATTCCACCAAATTCGACTTGGCTATTGACCTCTGAAGCATAAAACAGCAAAAAAATGAAAATAAAAAAATGCTCAAATGATTACATACATGTTGCCGCCCATGCCGTTGCGACAGTACCCACCTGATCCTCTGCGAAATCCTATCGCAGCTCTGCAACGACGCCGAACTGTCTCTTCGCATAATGTCCCGCGCTCACCTCGATCGCTGACTCCGAACATTGATAAAATGCAGTGAAGCCCCAACCATTTGGCCCCCTTTCGCATTTCTCTACTGCAAGCCTGAACGAAATCCACGCTTAAATCCTCTGCAAACCACCGTAACTCCCGCTGAATCTTCCACAAATTGAAGCTTCCTCCACTCTAACTCCATTCCCCATCGCCTGTAACTTAAACCAACCACCTGATTTCCTCTTACTGTAGCCTCACAGACCGTCGACTCCAACTTCCTTCTTCCCCATGTCAGATGCAAGTAGCGACCGAACCCTCATAGCCGAAGTTTTGATTCCGTCGACCTCTTCCAACTTCCGACCCATATAGCAGTCGTAAGACTCCGACCTCCGAACTCCACCAGCAACCGCCGCTTCTTCTTCCCGGATCCCCAAGCCGCTGGCTCTGGTCTCCGACCTCTGCCCTTGTCCGTCTCCTCCCTATCCTACAATCGAACTCACCACAGCTAGAAGACCACTGCCTATCCTGATCTCCAAGCATTAACTGATCCCCAATCTTCCTTCAAACTAGTCGCACCTCACGCCAGAGCCAGCAGCCCGCAAACATCTACTCCATAGTCGGAAATCCCGTTGAGCTCCTCTGACCTCTTCTTCACCTCAGCCGAGACCTCCAACCTTAATACCTAGCCTAATCCCTCAACCGGCCTGCTCTAACCCAACCTAATCTCCTCCCTTTGCCTTGAAACCTCTAGAACTAACCCACTAACTCAACCCAAATCAAAACCTAACAGCAAGGTATTAAGTTGATATTGATATAATCATATTTATTGTTATTAGATTAATAATGTTATTAGTATTACTCTTATTATTTGTTAGTTAATAATTAATCATCATTATTATTGTTTTATAATTAAGATATATATATATATATATATATATATATATATTCATATGTGTGTGTATGAGAGAAAAAAAGGGGGAGAAGAAAAAGTTTAAAAAAAAAAAGAGAAGAAAATTGAAAAATTAAAAAAATAAAAAAGAGAAATTCTTGTGTTTTTTTTCTCGTCAACATCAAAGCCAATCCCTTGTTGCACATGTATAAAATTTCTAAACTTCAAAAATCCTGTTTTCGGCTTTTGTGTCGAGCCGGAAAATCCCCTATATGCGCTCTCGTAGCATAGTAGGAGGAAATCCGGTGCGACGCATACGACGAGGTGGGTAAGCCCTATACACGCTCTTGTAGCGTGGTGGGGATGTCCCTAAGTACCTGTATACGCCCTTGTGACATGGCAGAGAAAGTCACTTGTGTTTTCAAATAGGTATCTGAAGCCCCCATACATGCTCTCATAGCATGGTAGGATCGAAGATGTATGGCCTCGGTGTCACTCGACACCAACCATACACTCTCTTGCAGCATGGTGGGATGACCCAATTTTTCGTAGTTTCCCCTAAACGGGGGAGACGCCAGGAGGTTGCCAAAAATTCCGATGAACAGGGGACTTGGACTTGGATTTGAACAAAAATTGGACATCAGAGAATCTATTTTGGAGTTCAAATGAACAGTGCAGATGACCTTAAATTGAACCAATTGATAATAATATTAAGTTGATGATTGAACGACAGTAAAATGAATAAAATTTGAACAGTTAATGAGAACTTGCATGAATCACAAGAATTTGAACAAACAAATTTAAATACAAAGAACTCGAATTGAATGCGACCTGAATTATTTGAACAAGACAGCTGAAACTGTGCTACAAGGAATTGAATTTCAAGATTATTAAACACATGATTAAAGAGAAAATAACAAGATCAAGTGATAGCTTTGATCAATCAAATGCATATCTACAAACAAATGTGAGACTTATGTTGAATAAACCTATGTTGCACACGAGTGACAAGTAATTGGAGCACTTGGACAACTACAAACAAATGTATAAAGAATGCGACAAATGCAAGTTCCTACAAGCTTCTATAGGAAACCCGCTATACACTTAATATGCCGTCTACGAGAAGGATGCAAGTGAACTATAGTAGATAACAACATCTACTAGTGATAGCAGAAGATTCGTTAATGCACAACAAGCTACCTGCAGAAAGCAACAAGCAGTGCATGACAGTCTACATGTACGAAACAAGCAGATAACCAGTACAACGTCATACCACCGGATCCGTAACACTCATGCAAGCGGACAGAAGGTGTGTTCAAACTCTCAAATGGAATGCTGCGCACACTCAAACGGCAGTTGCCCACATAAGTGAATATTCCAAAATGCCCCCACACATGCACTATAATATGCATGCATATAGGTACACAGAAGCGCATGTGCAATCCGAATGGGCCTCAACGAGCGTGTTATTGGTACACACGTGACGTTTAGGGATACTGTGCGGGTCAATAAATGAACCCCAGTTTGAGCCCGATCCTTCTATATGGATAGATAGGGATCGACACGGCCCGAATTATCAAACAGATATATGGTCAAGGTGTCAACCGGAATATCTGTTTTATATGTTCATATTAGGTCTTCAATGTCTATAACTAAAGAAATTCATTAATAGAAATATAAAGCCAACGGATCCGATCCTGTCGACGAGCAGATAGGGTTGACAAGGTCCAAGCAACAATACAATTGCCCATACACCCCGATGATGGCCGTGTTGAACGTTTATCTCAACCGGTGGGGATCCTACCTTTTCAAATGCTCTTAAATTCCCACAAAATACGAAAATATGAATAACCCCATACACCCCGATGATGACCGCGTTGACAAAAAATCTCAACCGCAGGGTTCACAAATACTTTCAAATACCTCCCAAATTCTCAAACACCCATGAAATCCAAAACTCAAAAAAATACCAAAATCCAAAAATATTTAAAATTAAAACTACCCATCAAAACACTTAAAGCAAATTCCATTCACCCTCCGCAACAGTTTGCCGAGATGGATTGAAAAATACTTCAGTTCACCAAGAGCTAATGTATGGTCGAGCATATCACCAGGATTCATTCTCAAACCATCTCTTGCCAACAGGGATGTGGCACGTGCCCTCTAACCGACGATTTTACATTCAAATGGCACCGCAGGTAAACGGTTATGACCGGGGCCCTCTAAACAGGGTAGTTTTCCGTAAAATGACACCACTATATTACGGTTATGGTCAGAGCCCGTATGCTCCCCAATGGCATCAAATCCTTGAGATATGAATTAATAGGATATAATCGATAGGGCATAAAATCGTTTGTTAGCTAAGGTGGATTCAAATTTGTCCCTTTAGACAAACAGTCCACCCGAGGTCTATAAGGTACCCTTGGAAGAAGCAACCCATGGCTACCGACAAGGATCCTTCTGTCAGGTTGGGTCGACTACCTCCTCTGACTAAGTTGACCAGGAACCATTATGACCCAGGACGACGAAATTATGGGATCTTGATCGGGTCCATCATCCATTCCCCCACCATCCGCTTTAAGTACGAGATGGTGAAATTTCTATGTTAAATATCAATTCTCAAACATCCCAAACCCATGCTGCTATTATATGCCAGATAATGCATATCTCTAAGTATCTGATTGACGACTTGCCTTGATCGAAAGTTCTCTCTTGTGACTGGGAGGGGTAATTAATTATAGGGGCTTGCGCTTATAAGAAACTAGAATTGAGATCATAAAGTCCTCGCAAAATGAGGGAGAAATCTTTGGGTAGTGTCTTATCTACAAACCCAATCTGTCTGTCCAAAATTTACCCCAGAACTTAATCCATTAAAACTCCCCCGAAAAGCAACTGAGAGGCCGGGGCTGAATTTTTGGAATCCACAGATTTCTGGCAACTTCGTTGGGAATTGGTTTCTCTTTCTATCTTTGACTAATCGTCTAAGTGCTATAGTTGTAGCTAAATTGTCATGGGCGCAAGAATCTTAAAATTTTCTCATAACCGATCATTTAATGAATTAAAATCCCAAATTTTCTCAAATGATCATTCAGCGCATTCATTGAGATAACATATTTAGCAAGATTTTTAAATTTGTATTATTTTAATTACTTGCTAATGTTATCTGCTTTTATTTTCGGTTCTGTGCAAGTCTTTGCATTTTGAAAGTGTGGGGTGATGTATCAAATTCTGATTACTAACCATTACCTTTCATTCATGCAGATGAATCTAGCCTTTGGTTTACAATTAAAATCTTGTCCAAATTCTCTTGAACTTTAGAAATTATTCAATGACTATCACCTAACTAATTTAACAATACAATCTCTTATAAAAATGGTAAGATGTTCAATAGAGAACTAGTTTCAAAAGTTTAAAGAGATTGAAAGAAAGATGATACCAAATGGAGAGACTCAAAGAAGAACTTACTGGATGAATATTTTAGATTTCTTTTTTTTTTCTCCTTAGAATGATATCACTCTTAACGCTCACAAAATTTCTTCGAATGATATCACCCAAAGAAAGTGAGCAGGTGAATTTTACGTATTTCACCTGTTTTTGCTGATCAAGTGGAAAGCCCTTGATATGATCATGGATTCTTGTCGCAAATTAATCTATATTCCTGTGAAACCAATCCCAACTCTAATAACAAGTTGGACTTGCAAAAGTCTTTTGTATCATGTGCCTGAATTGTAGTGAACACATTAAAACGTCAAAACATAATAGCTAAAGCCTCTAAAGTTTTTACCAGCAATGAAAATTAAAATTTTAACATTTCTTCTGAGGCACAAACTCAATTTGCTTTATAAGCAAGAATTTAGAAGAATACCTTTATGCCTGAGAAACTATAGCATAAATTGCTTTTTTTGAACCATTTGATGGAAAATAAATGGTGGATACCATTTTGAGCACGCAAATTATCCAACCTAATCGTCAATCTTATTTGTTGTGGCAAGGGATCAACTATATTATAGCAAATTGATTCTTACAACTTGCATTCACTAAACTATGAAGGCTTTTCACAGCTTCAAAACACCTTTGATCATTACTTTTATAGTTTTATTACCTGAGGATTGTATTTCCTTTTATTAGTTTGCATTGTTAGTAATACAAGGTTTCTTACCTTTCATTGTTGCTTTTGTTTTTCAGGATTCCACCAATGCAGGTGGGGTTACCACAATCTCTCTGTTGTTGAAGGGGTTGTTGAAGGCTATAACAATGCCCAAATACCACTTGATGTAATGTGGACTGATGATGATCATATGGATGCTAGAAAAGATTTCACACTTAGTCCTGTCAATTTCCCTCGCCCCAAGCTGTTAGCATTCCTTGACAAAATTCACTCAAGGGGCATGAAATATGTAGTCATTGTTGATCCAGGTATTAATGTCAATTTAACCTATGGTGTCTATCTAAGGGGGATGGCTCAAGATATTTTCATCAAGTATGAAGGGGAGCCCTATCTAGCACAAGTCTGGCCCGGACCTGTTTACTTCCCTGACTTCCTGAACCCCAGCGGTGTATCATGGTGGGTTGATGAGATTGCCAGATTTCACAAACTAGTACCTGTAGATGGCCTCTGGATCGACATGAATGAAATTTCAAATTTTTGCACTGGAAAATGCAAGATTCCAACTACACATTCATGTCCTATACCCAATAATCCTACTCCATGGGTCTGTTGCTTGGATTGCGTGAATATAACAAAGACAAGATGGGATGATCCTCCCTACAAGATAAATGCATCTGGAATTCAAGCTCCACTTGGATTCAAAACCATAGCTCCAAGTGCAGTGCATTACAATGGAGTCATGGAGTACAACGCTCACAGCCTTTATGGTTTCTCTCAATCCATTGCAACTAACAAGGCCCTCCTGAAACTGGAGGGAAAGAGGCCGTTCGTTCTCTCCCGCTCGAGTTTTGTGGGATCAGGAGCTTATGCAGCTCACTGGACTGGGGACAACCAGGGCACTTGGGAGAATCTCAGATACTCGATCTCGACAATATTGAATTTTGGTTTATTTGGCATGCCAATGGTTGGTGCTGACATTTGTGGATTTTACCCAGCTCCAACTGAAGAGCTCTGCAACAGATGGATAGAGCTCGGTGCTTTCTATCCATTCTCAAGAGACCATGCTAATTTTGCCTCACCTCGACAGGAGCTCTACCAATGGGAGTCTGTTGCAAAGTCTGCTCGAAATGCCTTAGGCCTACGGTATAAGTTACTTCCATATCTTTACACTTTGAGCTATGAAGCTCACATCTATGGCGCACCATTGGCGAGGCCAGTATTCTTCTCGTTTCCTAATTTCACTGCATCCTACGGTTTGAGCACTCAGTTTCTGCTTGGGAGCAGTGTGATGGTCTCTCCAGTTTTAAAGCAAGGTGCAACCTCGGTGGATGCCATTTTTCCTCCTGGAACTTGGTATAATTTGTTTGACACAACGAAGGCCGTGATCTCAAAGGATGACAAATATGTTACCCTCAATGCTCCTCTTAACGAGATCAATGTGCACTTGTATCAAAACACCATTCTACCACTGCAGCGTGGAGGGGTGCTAACCAAGGAGGCGAGAACAACTCCTTTCACCCTTCTTGTAGCTTTCCCCTTCAGTGCAACCCACAGTGATGCCAAAGGCAAGGTTTATGTTGATGATGACGAGCGACCTGAGATGAAGCTTGTTGATGGGGAGGCAACGTATGTTGAGTTCTATGCAAGCATTGAAGGGAAGACTGTAAAGGTCTGGTCAGAGGTCGGGATGGAGAAGTTCAGCTTGGATGAGAAGTTGTTGATTGAGAAGATTACTGTTCTTGGGCTGGAAGGCATAGGTGGAGGAATGGAGATGGAGGTAGATGGGGAAAGAGTTTCAGATTTGTCTGGTGTTCATTTCACTGATGCTTCTTCAGTGGATTTGGACAAGCTGGATGGAAGAACAAACAGGAAGAGCATGATGATTGACGTGACTGGGTTGGCATTACCTCTGGGGAAGAAGTTCTCTCTGTCATGGAATATGAACATTAAGGTATGATGGAGATGCTTTAGTTTGTTGGAGTAGGCTTGGCCTTAGAGTTTAGTGTTCATCTTATATTTTCTCTTTAGGCAATTTATTGGGTTGAGACAAATGTTGACCTGCAAATGAAACTACTGAGAAATTTTCATTTGGTCAAATGAATCATCATTACCATTTGCTTTATCAACTACTTGATTGAATGAATGAAATATTAAATTAAGATATTAGTGGACTGTTTCATTAGTTAATTAGAAGAATAAAATAAATTAGAGAGCTATATCAAAATTTAAATCCAAATTTTTAAAGAAAATCATTTTTTGCTTATAAAATAAATTAGAGAGCTACATCAAAATTCTTCCTTTATTGATTCTCTTGGAGACATTGTGAGGGGGTTTTAACCTAATTTTTTGGCTTATAAATAAGCCCATTATAAAGGTTAAAATCACATTAAAAACTCCAAATATCTTGCTTGTTAAAATCTCTAAATTGTCAAGATATCTATTTGCAAAATCTAGAGCAAATATTTAGAAAGTCATAGTGAAAAATCATTAGCAAAGATTTTACACATGTTCTTTTTCAACAACTTAAATATTATATGAAATTTTAATTTTCATTATTTTTATTTACTTAATATTATTTTTTATTTTGTATTTGCCGAGTCTTGGAATACTTAATGGTTAATTTATTATAATAATCATTTGAGTTACTCTTATACAAGAAAGAAATGTGCTTAAAAAATGGTTTTATTACCGACTTATGGAGCAAAATAAGAATTGTGATATTGAAAGTTTCATGTATTGAAAAATTAGTCATGGACATGAATCGATTTGGCTAATGTTCATTTTTTATTATTCACACTTGTTATTATGATACCATTTGCATACTCATTCAAGATTTTTTTTCCATATATTATTGTAAGAATTTTAGTTTTGCATCAACTTATCCCCTTGTAGTGCCAATGCTATCATTTTGTATAGCTATAATGTTATTTAAAATTCAAATATTTCTCATCATGCATTAAGAGATCATTGAAGGATAATTTCACTATTAACACAAATATAATCTATATGCCTAAGATTGGACCATAGTCTCATTTATTTGAACATCTTTTATGTGGTTTGGGGTAGCACCATAATCTAATATATCAGCCCTCCCTTCATCAACCTATGGATTTCATCATTATATTATGCAAGCATTTCATATACATCTTTTGCTTTCAAATAAGCACATCATTCATTCATGTGTAATCATAGCATCCATCTCATCATAACATACATTAAGAATCATGAAACATAAGGTGTACATGGGCAACATATCTATAAGAATTGTGCAGTATTATTGATCAGATAAATGTATCTAAACAATAAATATGTAAAGATCTATACAAATTTCATTTAATTTATAAGATTCTTCTTGTGCATGTAATAAGGTTTACATAAATATAACATCAATAAAAAGATGGAAAGCATGATTCAAAATGCTAGTATGTTATGATATATGTTGCCATCATAACCCCTTCAAAAAGCATGACACATGGTATTTAAGTTCAAATAATTGATTAATTTATCTTTGATTCAAAATGTACCAAAAATTTGAAGACAATAATATTTACTTTAAAGACAAACTATTCAAATGTTAAGACATTTGTATATGTAAATTTCTATGAAAATACTATTCAAATTATTAAGACATCCTAACATTATTTTTCTTAGGATGGTATTCAAGATCATAAAAATAAACATGCCATATTCTATGAAAATACTATTCAAATTACACCCTTAATTTTCCCCTTTTTTCTATACTATAATAAGATAAAGAAAAAGTAATTTCCACTACTAAAAAAAAAATCATTTTGTCCTTTTTATCTTACAATAAAACTTCATTAAAAATTTTAATTTTATAATAACACCAAGCTGATCCGGGCAACGGATGATTGCCCGTTTGTTGGACTGGTCACTAAAGAAATCATAATCAAGATATGTCTGAATTTAAGATGAGTTCTGAAATCTTTCAAACCTATTTAAAATAAATATAATATAAAAAAATTTATATTATATTTATTTTAAAATAGATCTAAGAATTTCAAATCTCATCTTGATCAGAAATATCATAACTATTATAAGATATTTCAATACATTTAAGTGAGCTTCAATTTTTTTATATTTATATCAAAATTAATATTATATATAATATTTTTAATTATATTAATTACAATATAAATTTACAAAATTTGAAGCTCTACCTTAAAACAAAAATTATCAAAATAGCTTCATACATTCTATTTCCGTCGAACCCTCCGCCTCCGGCTCGGCGTTCAAATCGATGCGCACGGCCTCCTTCTCGACGGACAACGCTTCGCCACTCGAGATCTCATTACCCGTCGCCGCCGCCTCCTCGAAATCCTCCAACTTGAACGTCGGCCGCCACCTCGCCAACCCTTCCTTCCCCCCTGCCGCGGTCCGGTCACCGGTAAGCCGCCCACCGCAACCGGTGGCATCGCGAATACGGTGAAGGATGTCGAAGAATTCCTTCACCTCGTCCTCCAAAACCGCCCTTTCCTCGCTCCTCGGCCGTGTCCGTCTCGTCGACTCTCCGTTACCGTCACAGACGTTTCCCCGACGTTTTTTCTCCTGGGTCTCTGTCTCCATCTTATCGTCCTGCTTTATCACGGCGCATTCCGTTTCGTTTTATAGGTGGGAGAAAACGGTGGCGGATTCGATGCGAACATCGTTTGTTATGATGACGTTGCCGTTTAAATGATGACATCATTGCATTGACGTCAAAAGTTGGCATCCCTCTGCGCTAAGAAAAGAAGAGCCATTGGTCGTGTGGTGTGAGTCACTTTGATATATGCTGTTTATTTTTTTCTTATTATTATGCTCTTAAAATGTTTCAACGTGTCCGATTTTTTAAAGAAATGTGAGAAAAGTGTATATATGTGGTCAGTATCGTCTAGGTAAAATAGGGCTAAATTTTTTAATTTACTTTAAAATAAATATAAAATTTAAATAATTAATATCATATTTTGCTTAAAACAAATTTATGGATTTTAAATCTAGTATGGTCATTTTAGTGAAAATATTTAAATATATATTCTAAATTTAATAAAAGTTTTTTTAATTAATTTTGACATTAAATGTATATAGTAAAACTTTTTGTGATTTAAATTAATTGGGTGATAATTCTCAAAATAAATGTATTTTCTCTAATATTAGCCATTGATGATCAGAGATTATAGTTGCTAGTGATCATTACAGGGGTGGAACTAGTCATAATTTTCAGGAGGGCAAGCTTATAAGTAACTACTGGCAGATATGTCGGAGGTCCAAGGGGGCGCTGTTCCCTCTCTTTGTATTTGGTTATACTACGGACAATTGTCTAAGGACCATAATATTTTAAAACTTTTAGGGGGGGGGGGGATTGCCTAAAAATCATTGTTGTAATAAAGAATAAAAAATAGATTGGCGAGGTCCAATTACCTAAAAAATCATATAATGAATTTTTTTTTTATTTTTTCAGGGGAGGCAATTGCCAACCCCCCCCCCCGGCGGCTCAAGGGGGTTCTGCCCCTGGTGACCAATGCTAGCCACTCTTGACGATTGATGGTGATGACCAAAGGTGTCAGCCAAAGGCTAGTGGGGGTAGTGGTCAACGATACTTAGAGGTGACAGTTAGATGTGGTAGCTAGAAGTGGTGATAAATGTTTTAAAAAACACTTAAAATATCTACAGTTAATATAAATATTTTTAAAAATGATTTTTTCTATTTATAAAAGTAAAAAATAAAAATATAAAAAATACAGTGAATAAAAAAATTTAAAACATTAAAGAAAAAAGGGATCCCAAATAGATCTTTTGTATCTTGACAATAAGAGAAAATAAAAAGAGAAAAAAATTGCTAAATCTAAATTTTAAATATTGATATATCATCAAAAAATTATCTTGATCGGGCACGAATCTCGAGACAAAGTCAAATTGGAAACTTCCGAAATTAAATTTTGGAGCCATATGAACTCCGATTTCAGCAAACATACACTTGAGCAAAATATCTCGAAAATATGACCCCAACAACACCAAATTCAACTTAATCCGAGCCCAATTGAGCCCAAATTGAAGACCCGAAGAGCCTTTGAAAGGTTCAAACCATAATTTGGATTATCAAATGAACTCTAAATGTGACATGCTTATAGTCAAATCGAGCGGCTCGACGAGATGAATCCAACAAGCTCAACATCTTTGAATTCTGACATCAATAGGGCACTCAAATACTTAATAAAATGATCCATAATCAAAGAAATTGATATCGACCGTCCATTCAAAACACTCCCAACATACCCTTGATCTCCTCCCTATTTACTGACCATTCCACTATCAGAAAACTATAAATAGATCCCTCATTCCTCATGGAAAGAGAGAGGAAGAGGGAGCCTAAGCAAGGAAGAGAAGGAAGAAGAGAAACTAAAGTTCTCTTGCCACTAGACTCCTCAATCCTCGACCACCGTCAGACTTTTGTCTGGCCTCCGACTTCCACTGGACTTCTGCCCGATCACCGATTGACGTCGAAATTCCACCGGGCCACCGACTATCTCCGGACTTCCGCCCGACCACCGAGTGACGTCAGACTTCCGCCTGGCCACCGACTGACGTCGGACTTCTGTCCACCTACCGATTGACGCTGGACTTCCATTCGGCCATCAATTATCTCTGGATTTACACTTGGAAATTGATTGACGTCAGGCTTCCACCTAGCTGCTGATTACGGTCCTTTCGACCTCATCGCTGGACTATGGTCTTTCTGACCTTCGTCACCCACTAATTGCGGTCCTTCCGACCTCTATCGCCAGACAGCGGTCTTTACGACCTCCGACCCCCGCCAACTACAGTCCTTCTGACCACAGTCACCCAACTACGATCTTTTCGACCTTTGTCGCCCGCCGACTATGATCCTTCTAACCTTCGTCGCTAGGCAACTGTCTTTTTAAACACTGTCACCTGCCGACTACGGTCCTTCCAAATTTCATCGCATGATAACAATATTTCTAACCTGTCGAATGCCGATTATGGTTCTTCGGACCTCCATTGCCTAGCAACGGTCTTTCCGACCTCCGTTTCCTGTAAACTACGATCCTTCCGACCACCGTCACTTGAATACTATCGTTTCATTAAAAAATAATAATTAATTAAAATAAAATAAAAAATTAATAAGTAATTATTAAAAGTTTGATAAAGATGTTAAGCCCTTATGAATTAGTCCCGAGGCTAACCAAGAGGGGGGGTGAATTGGTAGTTTTAAAAATTTGAGAGCAAAACAATGATTTAGAAAATCTTTTTGAATGTCTTAAAACTTTTATAGTTACATGATGATATACAGATATTCAACGATAACAGAATGATAATCATAATTACATAATCATCAACAAAAAGTAAATGCAAAAAATAATTAGAAAGAACACACCAGATTTTAGAGTGGTTCGGTCAACTTGACCTACGTCCACTCCCCTGAGCCTCCCCTCCGGGTATTGCACTAATATTAAGTGACTCTCCTTCTGCTCCCACAGCAAGGCGGAGAAGCCTGTACAAAAACTCCTTTCCACCAACCCGGTGAGCCAGAGAACCTGAACTCCTTTTGCTTCCTCCTGAAGTAGGCAGAGAACCTAGACTCCTTTCGCTTCCTCTTGAAGCAGGCAGAGAACTTGAACTCCTTTCACTTCCTCCTGAAGCAGGAAGAGAACCCGGATCTTCTTACGAACGATCCTCCCACAGAGACACCGACACGACAAGAGATGACGAACGGAGAAGACGACTCAGATCATTGCTTGGAGAAACCTTTGTGAATCCCTCACAAACTCCCCCTCCCATGCTTTCTCTCTCCCAAGCTCTCTCTCTCTCTCTCTCTCTCAAGATTTTCTCTGGAAAGGAAAGTGGCAAAAGATTTTTCTTGCTGGAAGAAAAAGATCTTTTATATGAGGGTTAAAAAATTATCCTAAATCTCAACTGGTAGTCAAAGATTGTCCAGGATGATCGGTCGATCATCATGTACGATCAGTTCAAAATCACATGTATCAGCATGGACGATCTGGTTCCTCTAGACGATTAGTAGACAAAATTTGTTCATATCGTCCCGTACGATTTTGCGATCGTCCGGGATGATTAGTGTAAATCAGGAATTTCGTCCAAAAGACAGCTCTGGTCATCCAGGAGAACTTGTGCTGGACAATCTCAAAATGACTTGATCGTCCAGGACGATTCGTGTATCGTCCTATACGATTAGTTCAAAAATGATAAAATCATTCTGCACACCGCTCTGTTCGTACTGCCAAAATAACCTGGATGATCTTAAAATGACTTGATCGTCTGAGACGATATCACGATCGTCCCGTATTATTAGTTCAAAATCAAGAATATCGTCCTATACACAGCTCTGGTCATCCAGGTGATAGGCACTGGACGGTCAAAATTTTTAACATATCATCCCGTAGAATCTCGCGGGCGTCCAGGATGATATGATCGAATCAATTAAATCTTAATTACTTTCCTTAATCACCAGACTAATTTAGGCATGCTTGTAATAGATCGTCTAGGACGATACACGTATCGTCCGGCACGATCAGATCAAATATCTAAAAATAAAAACATGCCTAACTTAATCTAGCAGCTGAGAATTTCTGATTTAAGCCTATCGTCATGTACGAAATGTGGATCATCTAGGACGATCTGCTTAATCAAATTAACTTTTCATGGTTGCCCTAATTAGGATTTTTATTTTCACTGGATCGTCCAGGACGATCTAAACAAAAAATGAATAGAAACTTTAATTCACTAAAACTCTCCCCCTGAGTGTGTGTGTGCAAGGTTACTTAGCTAGGAGATCCTTTACATTATATTTGACTCAATAAATATGAAAACAGTACATTATACCTGAATTACAAAATAGATTGACTCGATCTTGAGCTGGCTTGAACTTATAATTGTTCCTGTGGACTTGAAAGATTAGACAATCAACCGGAAACAGAAATATGCTATCATCAAAATTATAGTTTTTGAAACCAGATTTGCAATAATCTCCACTTTTTAATATTGGCAAATATTTATTAATAATTTCAAAATCAGAAATTAAATAGTGGGTGAATAATATACGAACACTGAACTAACCCAAGACACAAGAACTACTACTCTCGCTTTTGACATCTCAAAAAGGGAAAATAACATATAGAAACAGTAAAACTAGTACAAGTCGATCACAAAAAAACACCAAAAGGATGAAATCAAAAAGGCCCCCTTTTTTTTAATCGATCAGCTCTAGTAAATCAGAATTTTCCCTTGAGTTTCAATTTAAAAAACTAATAAGAAGTAAAATTGACAACGCTGAAATTCAGAAAAGTTGGAAAATCAACTTTCGAAACTCCTACCTTAGACACTTTACAGGTTCAAATTTCTTTCAAACAAAAGTCTAATTCAGAAGAAAGAAATTAGATTTGAAAAGAGATCCTTTCAAGCCTCATTCTAAAAAAATATCTGATAAAATAGTACTACAAAGTAAGGAATTAGAAATCATGATTTTTCGTCTCAAGCTTTTGAAAATTTTAAGTGGCATATGAATTTTTCTAGGACATTTAAAGATCTAAAAGGAAAGAAAACTTATTTCATTGTGGGCTCATTTTGTGCATCTTTTCAATTTATTTGGCACTTTGCACATCTTTTAATTTTTGATACACTTTGTGTATCTTTCCAATTTGGCAATATTGCGCATCCTTTTAGCTTTGGGCTCATTTTGTACCTCTTTTCATTTTATTTGGTGATTTACGCATCTTTTGTAAGCTTGCTTCTTTTCATAATCGTTAAAGAATCTCAGCTGTGAAATTACCTTCCAGACATAAGAGACGATAAAACTCACTCTCTATAATAAGGAAGAGTAATTCATAAAATAAAAATCATACATCATATGATAAGTATAATCACTTGATTAAGAAAAAATATAATAATGATTCAAAGCTTTGAAAATACTATTCATATGAGGTAGATTACTGTAGAAAGATAAAATTGATCTCTATTTCAAAAATCAATTTTTTTTAATTTTGAAGAAAATTTTTATCCAAAAGAAATACTACACCATTAAAGGAGTTAGAGGAAGAGAAACAATCATCAATATTTCTTTCCTTTAACAGATCTTGAGGAGTCAATCTCTGCTTACAAGCTTTTAAACAAAAACTAAGGCAAAACTCTCAGTCAGAAATCCAGTTTATCAACAGTAGTGAGCTGTGATTTGATTTAGAAGTGAGTAAGCAGTAAATAAAAAATAAAAAGGAAAAAAGACAGACACACGAAAATCAGTAAAGAAAAATCAATAGGAAATAATCAAATCTGATAAGCAAATCAAACAACAAAAATCAGTAGGAAAAGAAAAATTTTAAAGTAAAACGGACAATAAAAGCAAACAAGAACTAAATACAAAATGAAAAATAAAAAATTCAAAAATCAACAGTCATCAGATTCATGCATTTATGTCAATCACACCCAATCTGGTCCTTAAAATGCTGAATGAGTCAAAGACCAGTGGTTTAATAAAGATGTCAGCTAGTTGATTTTTAGTTGCTACATGATGTAGCTCAATGTCCCCTTTTGTAACATGGTCCCTAATGAAGTGATGCCTTATATCAATGTGTTTGGTTATAGAATATTGGATTGAATTCTTAGAAATGCAGATGACACTTGTGTTATCACAAAGAACTAAAATTGTGCCAACAGGTAATCCTAAATCCAAACTTATTGCTTCAACCAAAGAACTTGGGCCACACAACTTCCTAATGCAATATACTCAGCTTCAACAGTGGAAAGTGCAACTGAGTTCTATTTTCTACTGGACCAGGAGACTAAAGACTGTCCTATGAATTGACGAGTTTCAGAAGTGCTCTTTCTATCCACCTGACACCCTACAAAGCCAGAATCAGAATATCCAATAATCTCAAAAGAAGTGCTGTGTCTAGGGTACCAAATTTTTAGATTTGGGGTCCCTAAAAGATATCTAAGAATTCTCTTAACAGCAGTCAGGTGGGACTCTTTAGGATCATCTTAAAACCTATTACAAAGATAAATACTAAACATAATATCAGGTCGGCTAGCAGTCAGGTAAAACAGTGATCCAATTATTCTCCTAAACTTCTTCTAATCAATAGATTTTCTATTTAAATCCTTATCTAACTGAACAGTAAAACTCATGGGAGTATTGATTGGCTTAGCTTTATCCATTGCATATTTCTTCAAGATGTCCTTAGTGTGTTTCGATTGATTCAAAAAAATTCCATCATCCATTTGCCTTATGCTAAACCCCAAAAAGTAGGATAATTCTTTCATCATACTCATCTCAAACTCCTTACTCATTATCTTAGAAAAATCATCACATAAATTTTTATCAGAAGATCTAAAAAGTATATTATCAACATAGATCTAGATAATGAGTAGATCATCTCCTACTTTCCTAAGGAAAATGGTGGTGTCTAGGCTCCCCTTAACAAACTCTCTTTCTAGTAGGAATGTGCTAAGCCTCTCATACCAAGCTCTGGGTGCATGTTTCAATTCATATAAGGCCTTTTTTAATTTGTAGATATGATTTGAATATTGGAAACACTCAAAACCTGGGGGTTGCTCTACAAAGACGTTTTTTTTATTACCCCATTTAAAAAGGTACTTTTGATATCTATTTAAAATAGCTTAAATTCCTTATAACAGGCAAAAGCTAGTAGCACTCTAATGGCTTATAATCTACTTATAGGGGCAAAGGTCTCCTCAAAATCAGTCCCTTTAATTTGATTGTATCCCTTAGCTACCAATCTTACCACCACACCAGAATCATTCATCTTATTCTTAAAGACCCACTTGGTTCCCACTACACTTTGATTCATAAGTCTTTTCTACTAACTCCTAAACATCATTCCTTATAAATGGATTCAATTCTTCTTGTATAGCTAAGATCCAAAATTCATCAGAAAGGGCTTGATTGATATTGGTGGGTTTAGTCATTGAGATAAAGAAAGAATGATTTACTTTCTTCCTAAGTCCATGCTTAGTTCTAACACCTTTAGAAGGGTCTCATAAGATCAGTTCTTTAGGATGACTCGAAGCATATCTCCAATCTCTAGGCAAAGTGTTTTGAGGCTCTACCCTTTTCCAGATTTGCATTTTTAACTCCTTAGGTAATCTCTCCTACTTCTTCTTCTTCTTCCTCAACTCTAGTCTTCTTAGGATCAAATTCATCAAACACCACATTAGTTGTCTCCTCCACCACCAAAGTTCTCTTATTAAATACCCTAAAGGATTTTCCCATACTAGAATAGCCTAAGAACACTCCTTCATCAGATTTGGGGTCAAATTTTTCTAAGGATGATTTCCCATTATTCAGAATGAAAATCTTACACCCAAAGACATGGAGGTGGGACAGGTTTGGAGTTCTACCCTTAATGATCTCATAAGGTGTCTTATTCAGATTTGATCTAATATTCACCATATTCATCACATAACAGGTAGTGTTCACCACTTCAGCCCAAAAGTATTTTGGAAGTGAATACTCAGCAAGCATGACTCTAGCAGCTTCCACTAAGGTCCTGTTCTTTCTTTCAGCTATCCCGTTCTACTGAGGGGTCCTAGCAGCTGAAAAGTTATGGCTAATCCCTTGCTCCTCACAGAATATTTTAAATCTCACATTTTCAAACTCTCCATCATGATCACTATGAATAGTCAAGATCTCACAACCTAACTTCCTCTGAATCTAAGTGGAGAAAGACTTAAATTCATCAAATGATTCAGATTTATGTGATAAAAATCTAATCCAAGTGAACCTCGAGTAATCATCAACAATCATAAATCCATAGAATTTCCCCCCTAAGCTGGCAGTGCTAATGGGTCCAAAGAAATCCATGTGAAGGACTTCTAAAGGTCTAGAGGTGTTGATGTCCTTAATTGAGTGGAAAGAGGAGTGGACTTGCTTCCCTAATTGACATGCATCACACAAGTGGTCCTTAGTGAACTTAAGTTTGGAGACACCTCTAACTATATCCTTTTAGGTAACTCTCATGAGGGTTTTCATACTGGCATGACATAATCTCCTGTGCCACAATCAAGACTCATCAGCAGTAATTTTTAAGCAAATTGAAATATTAGTTTTAAAGTAGCTTACATCCAGCATGTAGACATTATTGATCCTTTATCCCTACAAAATAGTTTTATTATTTAAGCTTATAATGCAACAAGTGGGCAGGAACTTGATGTTGTATCCTTTGTCACAAAGTTGACTGATGCTCAGCAAGTTGTGTTTCAATCAATCTACAAGCAAAATATTGTCAATAAGAAAATTTTTTGAATCACTAATTATACCTGCTCCTATCGCCCTCCTAGTGATGTTGTCTCCAAGTGTAACCTTGCTTCCATCCCTGGCTTCCTGCGAAATGAATTAATTTGCATCTCCAGTCATATATCTTGAGCATCCGCTGTCCAGGTATCACATGCTCTCACGAGATCTTGTGTGAGAGCACACCTATAAAATCATCAAACATCAAATTTAGGAACCTAAATAGGTTTGGGTTCCTTCTTATAAAAAGAAGAATGCAATGTATCTGTGCTGTGCTGTGAAGCATACAATTTGGGCCTCCACACCCAATGTGTACTACGGTGAACAGTGCAGGTGTGAGAGATATGTCCAAGCATGCCACAAGAAAAGCATCTAATATCAGGAAAATGGTTAACTAATCTATGTGGGTGATTGTATCTCTTCCTAAGTTTGAATGAAACATGCTTTGATGATTTTGAATTAGATTCTTCAAAAGGTGGAGGTGCATAAAACTGTGTAAAAGTAGGAGATGTTTTATTTTTCTCAAAAGTAGTAATTTTTACTCTTAAAAATTCATTCTCCTTTTCAAGACTTACAATTTCAAATTTCAATGCACCCTTACTACTCTCGGAGTCACATGCCATGGTGTCTAATTCT
Organism: Dendrobium chrysotoxum; assembly: GCA_019925795.1. Taxonomy (NCBI): domain Eukaryota; kingdom Viridiplantae; phylum Streptophyta; class Magnoliopsida; order Asparagales; family Orchidaceae; genus Dendrobium; species Dendrobium chrysotoxum. The sequence goes on from CM034314.1 coordinate 73,697,419, forward strand.
TTAAAAGCTATTTATAAATCAACATGCGAGATTTTTAATGAATCATGCTCAGTAATCAAATCAGAATGCTTTTTATTCAATTCATCAAGTAGTGATATGTGATTGCAATCAAGAGTATAATGATCTTTAATCAAAATTTTATGCTCTTTTTATAAATTTAAAAATTCTAATTTTAGACTGGCATAAATTTTCTTAAGTTTCTTATACGATGAATGAATTTTCTCAAAAACATCTAGCAATTGATCATATGTTAGCTCATATACCTCTTCTTGATTAGACTAACCAGGATGATCATCAGCCATCAGACACAAGTTCGTAGTCTCCTCTTCAGCTTCAGTCTTAGAGGAGTTAGATGTAGAATCTGCCTAGAACACCTTTTGGATCTGCTTCTTATCCTTCCTAAACTTGGGTTTCTCCTCGTCCTTCTCCTTGTTTGGGTGAGCTTTAAATGTAGGACAATCAGTCTTTATATGTCCAGGCTTCCTGCATTCAAAGCAAATATTATCAGATGAACCTTTATAATTTTTGCTACTCTTACCTTTATTCTATTTTTTAAAGTTCTTATATTTCTTTCTTAGAAAGCTTTTGAATTGCCTAGTGATTAAGGCAACATCATCGCTATCAGACCCGAAAGAGTCACTGTTAGTATCATTGGCCTTTGGTGCCATAATTTTCTCTCTCTTATTCTCACCTACATCAATTTATCGTTGGTTCACTCCTTGCTCGTAAGTAATGAGTGACCCAAGTAAGTTATAAATAGAATAAGTGTTCAAATATTTGGATTTAGTAATTGCAGTTATCTTGGCATCAAAAGAAAAAGGCAAACATCTCAGAATTTTATTTACTTTTTCGTAGTTTGTAAGTTCTCTTCCTAAAGCATGTAAAGAAGTGACAATTTGAGTGAACCTAGTATACATTTCAAAAATTGATTCACTAGGTTTCGGGCAAAAGAGTTTGTAGTTGTGAAGTAAGATGTTCAATCTAGATTGCTTAACCTCAGATATATCTTCATAAGTAATGCATAATCTATCCCAGATTTTTTTACCAGTCATATAAGTAGAAACACGCATATAATTTTCAAATTTTAAAGCACAAAAAAATAGTTCAAATATTTTACATTTAGTTGTGCTAAATCATGATCATCAAATATCCAATCAGTGAAAGGCAGTTCAGTTTTAACATTATTAATCATTCTAAAAGGTGCTTCATAACCATTCTTAACAAGCATCCACATGCAATAATCAATTGATTGTAAAAAGATGGACATGCGAGTTTTCCAAAAATTAAAAGGTATGTTATCAAATAATGGTGATCGTGTAATTGAATAACCTTAAGCAGTATTACGATTACCAAAGTTAGTCATTGATTAAAATTCAAAAGTTTTTAAACTTAAATTTTTGAATCCCGCTCTGATACCACTTGAAAGTTTGATAGGAATGTTAAGCCCTTATGAACTAGTCCCGAGGCTAACCAAGAGGGGGGTTGAATTGGTAGTTTTAAAAATTTGAGAGCAAAACAATGATTTAAAAAATCTTTTTGAATGTTTTAAAACTTTTACAGTTACACGATGATGTGCAGATATTCAATGATAACAGAATAATAATCACAATCACACAATCATCAACAGAAAAATAAATACAAAAAATAATCAAAAAGAATATACCAAATTTTATAGTGGTTCGGTCAACTTGACCTACGTCCACTCCCCGGAGCCTACCCTCCGGGTATTACACTAACACTAAGTGACTCTCCTTCTACTCCCACAGCAAGGCGGCGAAGCCTGTACAAAAACTTCTTTCTACCAACCCGATGAGGCAGAAAACCTAAACTCCTTTTGCTTCCTCCTAAAGTAGGTAGAGAACTTAGACTTCTTTCGCTTCTTCCTAAAGTAGGCAGAGAACTTGGACTCCTTTCGCTTCCTCCTGAAGCAGGCAGAGAACCTAGATCTTCTTGTGAATGATCCTCCCACAGAGACACTGACAAGACAAGATACGTCTAACGGAGAAGATGACTCAGATCCTTGCTTGGAGCAACCTTTGTGAATCCCTCATAAACTCCCCTCACAAGATCCTCTCTCTCTCTCCCAAGCTCTCTCTCTTTCTCTCTCAAGATTTTCTCTAGAAAGGAAAGTGACAAAAGATTTTTCTTACTGGAAGAAAAAGATCTTTTATATGAGGGCTCAAAAATTGTCCTAAATCTCAACTGGTCCTCAAAGATTATCCAGGATGATCGGTCGATCGTCCTGTACGATCAGTTTAAAATCATATGTATCAGCCTAGACGATCTGGTTCCTCTGGCCGATTAGTAGATAAAATTTATTCATATCATTCCGTACGATTCTGCGATGGTCCGGGACGATTAGTGTAAATCAGGAATTTCGTCTAGAAGATAGCTCTGGTCGTCCAGGGGAACTTGTGCTGGACGATCTCAAAATGACTTGATCGTTCAAGATGATCCATGTATCGTCCCGTACGATTAGTTTAAAAATGATAAAATCGTCTTGCACACCGCTCTATTCATACTGCCAAAACATCCTTGACAATCTTAAAATGACTTGATCATCCGGGACGATATCGCGATCGTCCTGTACGATTAGTTCAAAATTAGGAATATCATCCTACACACAGCTCTGGTCGTCCAAGTGATAGGCACTGGACGATCAGAATTTTTAACATTCCGTCCCGTACGTTCTCGCGATCGTCTAGGACGATATGATCGAATCAATTAAACCTTAATTACTTTCCTTAATCACCAGACTAATTTAGGCATGATTGTAATGAATTATCCAGGATGATACATGTATCATCCGGGATGATCAGACCAAATCTCTAAAAATAAAAACTTGCCTAACTTAATCTGGCGGCTGAGAATTTTTTATTTAAGCCTATCGTCCTGTATGATATGTGGATCGTCCAGGACGATCTACTTAATCAAGCCGACTTATCATGGATGCCCTAATTAGGGTTTTTAATTTCACTAGATCGTCCAGGACGATATGAATATCGTCCAGGACAATCTGAACAAAAAATAAACAGAAACTCTAATTCACTAAAACTCTCTCCCTGAGTGTGTGTGTGCAAGGTTACTTTGCTAGGGGATCCTTTACATTACATTTGACTCAATAAAGATGAAAATAGTATATTGGACCTGAATTATAAAACAGACTGACTCGATCTTGGGCTGGCTTGAACTTGCAATTATTCCTGCGGACCTGAAAGATTAGACAATCAACCAGAAACAGAAATATTTGCTATCATCAAAATCATAATCCTTGAAATCAGATTTGTAATAATTATAATAAAAATTCATTAAAATAAATTATTAAAGTTAATAATTAATTAAATAAGTTATTAAATTAATAATTAATTAGACTAAGTTATTAAATTAATAATTAATTAAAATAAATTAATGATTAATTAAAATAAATTAATGATTAATTAAAATAAATTAATAATTAATTAAAATAAACTATAAATTATTAATTAATTAAATTATGAATATATGATTTTTCAACTCTTGTTGGATAATTTTATCATCTTTTTATAGGGGAGAACTAGAGCCTGTATAAGAGGATGTGACTTTGATTGCCACCAACGACATTTAGCTCTTGCTACACTCATCCTATGTAAGAGGATAGGACTTTGATCACCATCGACGGTATTCCAATTATTGTCGGACAATTTTTCCCTTCTTTAATAAGGGAGAACTATAGTCTATATAAGAGGACTGTGCTTTGCCACCACTAACATTCTCTAAATTTTTGTTAGTTCATTTCTCATTCAATTTATGTGAGAAGATTTGGACCAATACAAGTGAACCGTGCCTTTTTCCCTACCTCTGAGAGGGTATTTATAGATTTTTAAGGAAAATTTTTAAATTTTTTCTGAATTTTTCAAAATTTTAAAAGCTGAAAATGTTTTTTTTCTTTTTAAAATTTTAAAAGAGGAAATAAATTAAAAATATAAATATACGTAAGGTTACCGCCTTGGTAAGGCAGAACTACTTGGCACCTCACGGAGGCAAATTAACTTAAATAAAATCGCCTGATTTTGTGGATGTGGATATTAAGAAAAAGTACCGATGGCATTATTTTATAATTGGAAAGTGATTTTCAGGAATATGTTAACTTTGATCCCTATGATTATAATATTAATCATCTAATTAATTAACTATTTTGTCGTTAATGGATTTCCTTTGGCCCAAACATACTTTAAAACAATCTAAATAACATTGATGTATACAGAAATTTCTTAATGATATAAGATATACCGTTTGCATCGCAGTTTTTTTGAACAGCACAAACATATATTTTCTGACTCTAAAAAGCTTTGATTTTCAAATTAGGAGGTAATTGATACGTCATCAAAAATTGCCTTAATCGTGCACGATTTTTGAGTCATATTTAAACAAAAAAGTTTCAAATTTAAATTTAGGATAATTTGGATTCCGATTTCAACAAACTTACAGTCGAATTAAACATCTCAGTCAGACAAACCCAATGACAATGAATTTGCACCAATTTAAGCCCAAATATGGGCTCAAATATAAAATCTAAAGCATATTTGAAAACTTCGAAATATTAATTAAATGGACAAATAATCTTAAAATTTGACATGATTATAGTTGAATCAAGCAGCTCGATGAGACGAAACCAATGAGCCCAAGATCACTTGCTTTTGATGTCATTTATACACATAAATGTTGAAGAAATGATATATCATGGAGGGAATCAATACAGACCGCCCGATGGAGTGCTCCAGATTTGCTCCAAATCTTCTTCATATTTATGAGGCATGTCACTTTGAAAAGCTATAAATAGACCCCCATTCTCTTCATGAGGGGGGCCTTTAACTAAAAATTGAAGAAAGCTCTAAAGCTTCAAGAATCTCAGAGCTTCACCCGAGCACCATTGCTAGCAAACCTTTCTTTGCCAGCCGCCGATTACCGGATCTTTGCCAGACCGATAATTGCCAGACCTCCGTTTGACCACCGCCTCCAAACCTTTACTATGTCTTAAATTATTTAGTCCTTTTGCAGACTAGAACATTTGCGGTGGTAGAGAGATAAAGAGCTTAATATGTTAGATTTGAATGAAGATCCAGCACACATGCAGATAAAGAGATAGGGGTGCGAGAGTCATAAAGACACCCAGATTTTTATATGGAAAATCCTAAAAAGGTGAAAAATCACAGGGCCCAATTAAAATGATTATACTAGTTTTTGTAATGGATTACAAATGATGCCCTTCCTCAAGGGGAAGGCCTTGGCTTAATGTATCATATAGATCACATTACATAGTTGGGATTGAAAGAATCCAATGACAAGGAAGCTATTGTCAAGAGAACATTGACATGTTCATTTGGCTGGAAGGACAATGGAGGTCAAAGGAACTATAGTTGGCGGGCAATAGAGGTTGGAGGGACTATAGTCGACGGGCGACGAAAGTCGGAGGGACGGTAGTCGATGGGCTACAATGGTCAAAGGAACCGTAGTTAGCAGGCGACGGAGATCGATAGGACTGTAGTCAGCGAGCGATGGAGGTCAGAGGGACCATATTCGGTGGGCGATAGAAGTCGGAGGGACTATAATCGACGAACAAAGGTGGTCAGAGCGATCATAGTCAGCAGGCGACGATGGTTGAAAGAACCATAGTCGGAGGGCTTCGGAGGTCAGAGGGACCGTAGCCGGTCAGTGATGGTGGTCGGCGGGACCGTAGTCGGTGGGCAACAGAGGTCGGAGGGATCAAAGTCGGTGGGCTACGGAGGTCAGAGAGACTATATTCGGTGGGCTATGGTGGTCCGAGGAACCGTAGTCAACCGACGACAGAGATCGGAGGGACCATAGTCGGTGGGCAATGGAGGTCGAAGGGACTATAGTCGGTGGGCAACAAAAGTCGGAAGGACTATAGTTAGTGGACAAAGGTGGTCATAGGGACCTTAGTCGACGGGCAATGGTGGTCAGAAGAACCATAGTCACCGAGCGATGGAAGTCAGAAGGACCGTAGTCGGTGGGGGATGAAGATGAGAAGGACTGTAGTCGGCGGACGAAGGTGGTCGAAGGGACCGTAGTCGATGGGCGATAGTGGTCAGAGGGACCATAGTTGGTAGGTGACCTTGGTCAGAGGAATCTACTGTAGTCGGTGCACGACGGTGGTCAAATGGACCGTAGTCGGCAGAGGGACTGTAGTCAGCAGGCAACAGTGGTCGGAGGAATCATAGACATTAGGCGACGGAGGTCGGAGGGACCATAGCCAGCCGGTGAAGGTGATCGGAGGGACCATTATCGGTGTGCAATGAAGGTCATAGGGATTGTAGTCCATGGGCTTGAAGGTCAGAGGGACTATCATCGGCGGTCGGGAGGTGGTCCAATAATGGTCCGGAGGAAGTCTGGTGGAGGTCAGCGGGCAGACGGTTGATTGCTATCGGGCAATGGTTCAACTATAGTCAGGCAAAAGTCCAGAGATGGTTTGTAGCCGGTAGTCAAATTGAAGTTTGGTAGTGGTTGACGGCTGGGTGGTAGTCCGACGATGATTAAGCGAAAGCCGGTTGTCGGATAGAAGTCCGACAGTTATCGGCGACCGGGTGGAAGTCCGGCAACTGTCGGCGGCCATGCGGTAGTCTGGTGGCGGTCGACAGTTGGGTGGAGGTCCGGTGATGATCGGTGGTGGGGCGATGGTTCGACGATGGTCAGGCGAAAGCCTGGTGGTCCGCCGGCGATGATGTTGGAGCTCTTGAAACCTCAGAGCTCTCTCAAATATCTAGACAAAAGTCCAAGACCCAAGCCCCCCTCCTCATGTGAGAAGTGGGGGTCTATTTATAGATTTTTTTAGAGTGGCATGCCCCGTAAATATGGGGAAGATATGAGCAGATTTGGAGTGCTTCATCGAACAACCCATATTAATCCCCTTGATCATAAAGCATTTGTCAAGCAGTTATATGCCCAAATGATGTCAGAATTCAGCAATCTTATGCTCGTTGGATTCATCTCGTTGAGCCGTTCGATTTAATTATAAGCATGTTATATCTGAATTTCATTTGGTCATCCAATTTAGGCTTTGAACCTTTTAAATAAGCTTTGGGCCCCTGATTTGGACCCATTTGGGCTCAGATTGTACCGATTTTAGTGTCATTGGGTTCGTCTCTTCGAGACATTCAATTTGATTATATGTTTGCTCATATTGGAGTTTAGATGGTCCCGAATTTAATTTTAGAAGTTTCCAACTTGAATATGCCCCGAGATTCATGCACGATCAAGACGATTTTGGGTGACGTATGAATTTGTCCTAGCACACATATTAGGCTTAATGCATTTGGGTCACCATGCTTCGACCCAATCGATTTCAATACACATATTAAAGTAGCCTATTGGTTAGTTCTACCTTCTTTGCTCATCTATCTAAGTGTCATATATTTGATTTTATTTCTTAATAAGTTGAATTAATCCATAAAGTCGCCACAACCAACTTGCATTCTAAGTGATGATTATGTGACTCCAACATGATCCCAATACGACACATGTTCAATTTGAGTTCTCCATGGCTGCTTGATATTTCATCAAGCATAGATCAAATATCACTGAGGATTAGATTGATTGAACCTTTTGACACTAATAAACTTAGTTGGGTTCACTTAGGATTAGCATGAGGTCAAAATAATCTCTAGGCATGGTCACATGAGCCAATTTGTTCAAGCAAAGGTGGTACAATTCTTTTAGGTTTTTAATACAGAGCTCTATGGTCACATGAGCCAGGTTTACCTAATGGGTCAACAAGGCCCAATATGGGTCAGGATTCCCCATAGGTTTACTAAGACCACCTTGATCTAGCTCTAGGTTACCTAGAGTTGAATGCTTAAAGATACCAAGATTTTTTAGTTAAGAGTTGGTGTGTCTAGTGGCATGCTATATTAGGAAGGCAATGAGTTGGCATAAAGCTTAATAAGTCAAATGGATGAATTAATATCAAACTTGTAACCATTTAAGCTAGGGATGACTAGGGTTGGATTACCCTTAGATCAAAAGAAGGGTCAACATGGAGGTATCATATTTTTTACAGCTCTAGTGGATGCAAAAGGAATAAAGTTTTGGAACTTTAGACTATCAAACAAGGTTGGGGGTGAATAAAAATAGCAGAGCAAGATCCATAATGGATAGGACCTATAAAACTTATGTTTGTGTGATAACTATGTAATGCTTAGTTATTAGAAAGTGGGAAATGTTTGTAAAAAAATTTATAAACAATTTTTCTAACCAGATCTCGATGTCCCAGTAATTAGGCATTATGTAGAAGTCTGGGATGAGATTACATTTTCTTATATTTATTCAATATTAATAAAATGTACGTGCACATGGTGCACGCGAATAAAATTATCTCAAATAAAATAGATATAAATTCAATATAAAATTAATTTATGACATGAAAATAATGAAATTGATTGATCATTTTGAGATCAATATAATATCCATTAGAAGAGTAAAGAAGTATTTAAAAAAATAAAAGTAATGAAATTGACATGTATTGTAAATAACATAAAAATTAAAACCAATAAAATAATAAGAAATAATATAACAAAATAATAGGATAGAAGTTGAAATAAAGATGTACTGATAAAATAATAATCTAGCATAAAAATTCAATAAAAAGAATTGTCTGAATTTATGATAGTAAAAGCTAATATTGGAAGTAGAGTTGAAGCATAATTTTTTTATTGTAATAAAAATAAACCCTCAGCCTTTTTCATCCGAGCTTGGGACCGGCATGGACGATTTTAAAAAAATTTGATATAATGTTACCTCTACATAATTTTCAGAATTTGTAGTGAGGCATCATGGTATAGAGATTGATACTGTAAAAAATAAAATATATTTTAGATATATCAACTTCTAGAAGTTATAGTCAATTCAGATATTTTAAAAGTAGATCAACACATTTAAGAAGTTTCATTTCTAATATGTCTGACTATTAGACATATACAGTATCGGTTATAAAAAAGATGCATATTCCATTTGGTTGAAAACTGCAAAAATGCCAGCATGTAGAAGTGAAAAATCTAATCCAATATTAATATTGAATTATGATTACTAAGTAAATTCAACTGAAATATCTCACAAAATAGAAACATAGATGAAAGATTGAATTAAAAATAACTACCAAATAAAATGCAAACTAAAATATAAAATAACACACTTAAATGAGATAATTAAACCTATAAAAATAGATTAAACACACTAAACTTCAAATAAAGATTGTTAAGATGTAATTAAAAACATACAAAATTCATTAAAATCAAATTGAACAGTAACATTTGTACTTTTAACGAGAGATCAGAATTGAAATTTTAATGAATTTGCAGGATTAATAATCCCTGCAAAAAAAACATGTTATTTTGCAATATTTAATGTATATTTTGAACATAACAATTAAAAAAAATGAAGCATTAATATACAATATATAAACAAAAGCAATTAATGGAAGCATCATACCAGATCAAGCTGCCTTAAAGATATGTGTGATAGGATTTTGTCGCTCATAATGATAATTAGAATAAACACAAACAAGAAATCTACTTATATTATTATAAAGATGCAAGAGTTAGTAAAATTATATTCAAATGTGCTTAAATTGTTGTATACAAATAAGATGCATAAAAAATAGCTAATTATAAAATAATGAAAGATAAAATAATTTTAAATCATTTAATAATAATTTATATATAAAAAATAGTTGATTTATATTACACCCAATTCCATTAAAGAAACTCATTTAAATAAGTTGTATAGAAATAATAATAATAATAATAATAATAATAATAATAATAATAATAATAATAATAATAATAATAATAATAAGTGAGTGAAAAAGTTAATGATGTAATGAATTTGTCAAAAAATAAGCAGTACAAATGAAGTATTAGCAAGAAATATATATATCAAATATGAATAATTCATATTTTTTAAATTTTCTCAATTTGATTCTTTTAGGTTCAATTTTCTCAACTTCATCTGAATCGTTCTTTATAGATTGAATTCTAAGTGAACGAAATGTTCGGCTGCCATTTATTTTATCTTGAGCCTTTACAAAGAATGTATGTCTTCTCCTTGTCAAAAATATTTTTTGATGATGTTATTATAATCATCTATTTTTTATGCCTACAAAAAAAAATTTAAGATTATGCATATATAAATTTGAATAAAAATAAAATAATATATAAAAATACATGTTTACCTTGATTTTCTCTAATTTTGTAACTGGCATGCCAATTATTTGTTTAGCTTCATTATAAAAAAGTGTAAATATTGCAGTTGAACTATTATCTTCAACACACAATTTGATAACATACATGTATAATACATGATGAAATGTATTCACAATAGTTATATTATTTAATTAAATTAGGATAACATCATATGAATATTTTACCTCAAATTATATTCGGCTTTTTCCTTAGAACATTTAGTATATTGTACAATATCTTCAATAATAGTAACTTTTAATTTACATGTATTATATGAATTGGACCATAAATTTTCTTCTTGATTTAAACCTTTTACTAAAACTCTTGTTTACCTGAAATGTATAAAAAAATAAAAAATATATAATACAAAATTATGAAATTTATTATCTCTCATGATGAATGTTCAGATGTATTAATAATTTGTAGAGATGTTATCAAATATGTATCAAAAGTAGATGATGTATGTTGCTAAAATTTTTCTTTAGACCTATAGATTTAAATATTCAATAATAAAAATATAATACAAAGAAAATTAAAAATAATAATTAAACATAAAATAAAATATACCATTCTAGGATTTCTTTTGATACTGACAAATTTAGATTAATTTTTATAATCATTGTTATTATTGTTGAGAGTATGAAACCCAATATTATAATACACAGTTGAAATCAAAATGATATAATATGTAAATATTATATATATATATATATATATATATATATATATATATATATATATATATAATAAAGTAGATGTACCATTACAATTTTTGCCAATGATATATTTTGCTAAAATGTTTTTTCATTCTTTAATTCTTCTGGTTGTTTTCCTTCTACTATTGCAAATGTTTCTCATAAAGTAAATGTACACACTTCCGACCTATTATTTAATAGAAAAATAGTATATGAATTAATACAATTAAAAAATAAATCAACATTATGTACCTTAGGCCATTAACATGTAAATCTCATTTTATAATTTTCTTTTTATCAGTAAGTCTATAGATCATTCGTACTTCAGGAACTTTTATAACTAATAAAATGATGTCGGCATGAAATTTAAGAAATTAAAATTAATTATAATTAAATAATAAAAAATTAAGAATGATAAAAGTAATTAAAAATTATTGACTTACCTTATGGTGAATTTAGATTTGCATTGATATCTTTAATTACTGACAAGTTGTTTATTGAATCTATATTATCGATGACCGATAGTTGTGATATGTCATGAAAAAATTATCTTGATCCGGCATGAATCTCGAGGTAATTTAAGTTTGGAAGCTTTAAAAATTAAATCCGGGATCATCTGAACTTCGATTTCAACAAACTTATAGTCGAACTGAGCGTCTCAGAAATACGAACCCAACGACACCAAATTCAACTCAGTCCGAGCCCAAATAGGTCAAAATCAAGGACCCGAAGCGCATTTGGAAGGTTCGATCCACAATTTAGATTACCAAATTGTTTCCAAACAGTACATGCTTATAGTCAAATCGAGCGGCTCGACGAGACGAATCCAACGACCCTAAGATCATCAAATTCTGATATCATTAAGACCTTCAAATGTCTGATAAATGGTCCACGATCAAAGGATTCAATATCGGCCGTCCATTCAAACCACTCCATATTTGCCCCTGATCTCTCATCTATTTACGGCTCATGCCATCCACAAAAAACTATAAATAGCCCCTCATTTCTCTTAAGAGGGGACCTGTTGACCTCATTTTTGTATGAGCTCAGTAGGACCAACCCAGACCTTAGGATCTTTCCAATCCTTAGGATCAATCTTAACCCCATGATCAATTTGATCTTAGATCAATCCAGACTTTAAGATCAATCCAAATTCAAATCAATCATGACCCCAGATCAATACAATTTAAGACAAATCTAAATTCTAGGATTCTCCTAGACTTCAGACCCTAGGATCTATTCTAGACCCTAGGATTCTACCTGATTCTAGATCATATGATCCTCTTAGACCTTAGGATTCTCCTAGATCTATCTAGAGCTTAGGATTCTTCTAGATCCTAAGACTATTCTAGATCCGAGGCCCTAGGACTTTCAAACCCTAAGATCTTCCTAGAAATCAAACTTTAGGATCTACTCTAGATCCTAAGATCCTTCTAGATCCTAGATCTTAGGATTCCTAGATCTTAGGATTTTTCTAGATTATAGGATTCTTCCAGATCCCAGATCCTAGGATTTCCCTAGGACTTCTAGATTCTAGGATCTTCCCAGACTCCAGTCCCTAGGATCTATTCTAGACCCTAGGATTCCTTTAAGCTGATTTGGACCCTAGGATCTATTCTAAACCCTAGGATTCTTCTAGATCAATCCAAGCTTCAATTCAATCTAAACTTAATTCAAATCCTATCATTCAAGCTCAAAATCCAGCCTAAAACCAGATTTCCAGATTCAAATCCAAGGCCAAAGGTCTAAGTCCTGAAAGCCTTTTCCAGCAAATCTTTAAACATTTCAAAACCCTATCAAATGACCTCTGATTCAGGATCTGTCAGTTCCACACTGATGTAATATGTCTCTAGAGGCAACTCTCCAAATTTGAGCTCCTTCTGAGGCTCTAACCCCAGAAACTGAATTGAAACTCAAAGGCTATAAAATCTTCAAATATTTACAGTTTATGCCACTGGACCTACCACCCAGTGGATTTTGACCATGGAGCTTTCTCCGAAGCCTCCAATCACCTCCAGACCCTTGAATATGACTTATTGAGCATTAAACTGCATTTTGTTGGACTCAGTTTGACCCCCAGTTGACCAGGGGTCAAAATGACCAAAATACCCCTATGGGGTGTAACTGGTCACTTGAACCAAATGAGCTCCAAATCAAATGCAGTCACTTCTAGCAAATTTCAAATGTCAAACCAAATCCATTGAACCCAGAACCAGCCCCTGGGTCAACCTGGTTGACCAAGTCAACCTAGTTGACCTAGAAGGCCCCTTTAGGGTCAAAACAGGTCATTTTGATCAAATGACCTCCTCTGACCTTGGGACCACCTCCATTGGTCTCTAAATGTTATTTCAAATCTGTTGAACCCATTTTCAGACCTTGGACCCACCTGGTTGACCAAGTCAACCCAGTTGACCCATAAAGGCCCATTAAAGGCCCAAATAGGTCATTTTGACTAAATGACCTCCCCAGACTTTGAGACCACCACCAGTAGATTCAGAATGTCATTCTGAACTGGTTGGACCCAGTTCCTGTCCCTGGGTCAACTTGGTTGACCAAGTCAACCCAGTTGACCCATTAAGCCCTTTAAGAGCCCCAATAGGTCCATTTGATTCAAATGATCCATTTAAATCTTAGAAATACTTCTAACAGATTCAAAACATCAAATCAAACTTATTGAACCTGTACCCACCCCCTAGGTCAACCTGGTTGACTGAGTCAACCTAGGTTGACCTAGGTGTTCCTTAAGGATTCAAATGGGTTATTCCAACCCATTGGATCCAATCAAATCCTTCAAGCTCTCAAATCCATGTTAAATGATATTTTAAACCTGTCTAGACTTATCATGAGTCAAATCAACCTTGGTTTGGCTTGGTCAAACTTCAAACTTTGGTCAAACCCATTCAAAACTTCTTTCATTACCTCAAATTCCAACCTTTGAACTCCCAACCTCTCCAAAGCATCCCAACCAGCTCTTCAAGCCACTCTAGCTGCCACCTCACTAGTCCACTTGACCATTGACTGGTCAAACTGGTCAATGACTAGTCAAATGACCATTAAATGGTCAAAATACTCAAATACTTGTGTTTAAGTTAATCCTCTCTAATCCAAACCATTCCAGCAGCTTAAATACACTCTAGAGGCTTCTAAAAGCTCCTTTAATCCCTGTTTTAATCCCCTAATCAAACCCATTACCCCCATGTGCTCAAGCCAAGACAAAACCCCTTTCCACATGGAATGTCCTTTTTATTCTTTCATTTCCTGCTGCTCTAACTGCCTAGGGACACCTGGCAACATCTCAGCAAGCTATCCATTCGATCCTAGCCATCCATTTGGCTGTGAGAAGTTTGAATAGGGAAAAGTTTCACCGAGAGCCTCATTCTAACCCTAGCTATTCTCTCATCACTCAAGCCCTCTCAAGTCCAGCCTCTAGCCTCCAGAAGCTCCAGATATTCCCCTCTACATTTTCGAGCCAAAATCCGGCAGTCAAAGTTCGCCACAGAGGGGATTCCGGCCACCTTTGCTTGATGACCGTCCCAGGTCCATAACTCGAAATCCAGACCTCTTCAGCCCTCGATTTCTTCTGGGAGAGTAAACTTGGACAAACAACAAATTCAGAGAACCCAAAATCGTTCCAATCCAACGGTTAGTTTGCTCAATATCCCTAACCCTAGCTTAATTCACTTAGAAGAAATTAGCGTTTTATAAAGTTCGTTTTAAGCTAAACTTTTATATCCACATTATTTCTGTTCATCATCTCAATATATGTTTTAAATTTCAAGTCTTTTGATCGAGTATATTAAGAGAATGAGCCAATTTTCGAGTCTAGGGCTCATCTCGCGGTTTAGTTGAACTGTGCAAAATGTCAGCCGTTGAACTCCAGATCAACGGCTGAGATTCCGCTTTTCTTGGCTTCGGTCCGACGTGTATCAGCCGCTGAAGGCTTAGGAGACCGTTCGACGCAATCTGAGCCGTTCATTTTGAATGGCGGAGGATCCAGCGGACGCGGGAGGCTTGCCTACGTGGATTAATATCTACTCGTGGGGCCCGCCGCATTAGAATCGAACGGTAATGATTGCGTGGCGGTGCAATCATTCCCAATGATTGCAGCCGCCGCGCGATTTTGATCCCACCTCTTAGAACGCGCCACGTGGACCTCCAACCGCCAGAATTCATTTAAATTGTTTTTTTTATTTTAATATGTTTTAAACCTTAAAAAAATCAAAAATTAATTAAAAATTAAATATTAATAAAAAAAATCCTTATAATATATCAAATTGACTGTATTTAAATCTTCTTTAATTTAAAATTAAACTCATTCAAAAATAATTAATATATTTTAAATAATTTTAAAACTTTAGAATTTGATATTATTATCAGTTAATTAAAAATAAACTAAATCAATTTTATAGTTTTAAAATAAACTTATTTTAAAATTATTTAAAATCAGAAGGTGTATTTAAAATATTAAGTATTTTAAAATTAACTTTAATTTAAAACACTTCTCTTTTGAATATTTCAAATAATTTCATTATTATAATATCTAATTAATATTTAATTAAATATTATATTAACTATTTAATATATATACATATATATATATATATATATATATATATATATTGATTATTTTCAAATTATTTTAAAAATCAGAAGATCTCTCAAGATATTTTAAATTATTTTGATGATTTTTTTTATTTATTTAATTTTAAAATTCATATATTTATATATAGATATATGTGTATTTATGTATTTTAAAGTATATTTTAAAATTACATTTTCTTAAATCTTTAATTGTTGAGAGATCTTATGAAATTTCAAACATAAGTTAAGCTATTTGAATAGCATTAATGTGGAGTGGTGATTATTCGATGAGTAATTAATTAAGTTAACTACTCATTAAATAATCTTTTAATTAACTAAGTCATTTTGATCTTTGCATGCTTAAGGTGCACACACCACCTAGTTTTAGGGCTCTCTTAGACTTAGGATTGATTGTGTTTATATGTGTGCATATCATGCATGTTATGTCAAGGGTTAGTGAAACATGGATTTGAACCCACTTAACTTAGTGACATTATTAAGGATAATAATTAAGGACCTTGTTTAGAGAACTTAGATTAATTCTAATAATTAGGATACAATTCCAATTGACTTGAAATTTTGAACATTTCAACATAGAGATACTCTCAGCCTTAAGAAAAATTCCCATTGGATTTTGAAATCATTAAGCCCCTTAATTAACCTAATCAAATTTAAATCTTAATTAAGCCTTTAAAACTTCTAAAAATTCTAATAAATCAATTTTAAATCTAAAAAATACAATTAACCCCTCTAACTGACCAGAATTAAACCCTTAATCAATGAAAAATAAAAGCCCATTGACTGGACTTCAAAATTAAGTTTAATTTGAGTTTAATTGAAATTTAATATTTAATTAATTTAATATATTAAAAAAAATTAAAAATTTTAGAAAATTTCCAAACACTTGGAAATCATTCCTTAGGTCATTCCTGACCTTTGGAGTTGATTTCAAGGAGTTTGGAGGTCATTTGGATCCAAATCATAAAAATGGCTTTAATTAAATAATTTCAAAAATTCAATAAATACTCAAAATTTCAAAAATTCATAACTAATTCAAATAAACTCCAAATTGAGCAAACTCAAAGGCATACAACTCATAATAAGGTCTAATATTTATAAAAAATGTTAAGTTTCCAGAAATCAATCAATTTTGAAAAAGTCAACTTTTGGTCAAACTTAGTTTAAATTCAAGTCAAAACTTCAAACCCTCATAATAAAATCTAGAAAGATCCAATTTCAATGTACTTACTGTCTAACTGATCGTATTAAGGCCTTGTATTTTAATAAAATATTAACTTTCTAGAAAACCCTTTAAATCAAAAAGTCAAATTTTGACCCTTAAATTAAATCATTAAAATAATCCAGAAAATTCCAAAATTCAATAAATCATTCAAAATTCCAGAAAATATTAATTCAAACTTAAAACCAGCAACCAACTGATTCTAATTAAAATTTAATTAACCTTCAAACATTAGTTAAACTCAAATCACTTAATTATATCGGGTACCACTGAGTAACCCAGGCCTACGAGGCTATTAAGTTAGCCCCAAGGAAGGTGAAATAAACTTCACGGCCTCGGTGTGCAACAAAGGTGGTATCCAACAAACAATCAAAATTAAATTTAAAATTAATTTCAAGTCATTAAGATTTAAACTCAAATTAAAACTCCCTTAAACCTTTCAACCAACCAGAACATCAAACAACTTCAATCTAATAATCCTATTTAGGACATATCAAAACCACACAGCCTACCTAACACTTTAGATGGTTTGCTAGGATAACCAACTCTAGTCTTAGGCTAGGCCGGTGTTTACTTTTCTGTTGTGTGCCAGATTTTTGAGCTTTCACTGCATGCTGTTTGCAAGTAGTAGAATTGTTGTGACTGTTTATTTACTACACTCTGTGATGTGATTGATTATACATTTGACCTACCCCTAGGTTAGGAACGATTTATACTAATTCAATCTTATGCAGGTGGCCATGCTCATACATGGCATTAAATAAAAGGGGGCAAAAATCATAAATATTAAATTGCACAGG
Source organism: Dendrobium chrysotoxum (assembly GCA_019925795.1). Classification (NCBI taxonomy): domain Eukaryota; kingdom Viridiplantae; phylum Streptophyta; class Magnoliopsida; order Asparagales; family Orchidaceae; genus Dendrobium; species Dendrobium chrysotoxum. Next base: position 73,714,967 of record CM034314.1, read on the forward strand.
TGCTAAGCATGCTTAAGTCCCCCTTTAAAATTAAAAGAGCATGGCCAAGTGTGGCTGATTTGAGCATTTTTAATTTCAAATATATAACTGCTTGGGATGTCAAATATAAACTACTGATTATTAGGATAACACTGCAGGTTGTTGAATCTAGATTTTAATTTTAATTAATGTAATTTGAAATGAAATTTGAGTTGTAAATTTAAAGTGCTTTGAGATTGAGATGTTTACACATCCAATTTGGAATCCAAAGAGGAAAGAATATCCCTTAGGGGAGAGTTCCTATCCATTTGGAGATCTAAATTAGGATGAATTTCAAATATCCAAAGAGAAAAGATAACACCCCTATTCAGGGGGAGTTTCTTTTCATTTGGATATCCAGACCCGACGATCCAAGGAGTTTCAAGAAGACGAAGAAGTGAAGAATGAGAAGAATCTCAAATCTCAAAGTCACTTGAGTCTTAGGAGTAGAATCCGGGTTGTAGTCAGTGGTACCCGGCCACTTTACTTTCCTGCAGACCCTGGGTTGTATAATTAAGGGCACTTGCCTATGGACTTTCAGTTTGAGCATTTATTTAATTATTTAATTGATTTGATTACTTGATGTTGATTACGATTAAGGACTTGTATGCTTTTAGTAGTTTATTTGGCGCTTATTGCATGTCGCATTTGATTTAGCCTGGAACCCGATCGGAGGCTCGTGAGGGTATGGTCATAAACTTTTTTTACTTAAACAAAATTAAAAAATTTAAGCTCAGATAGAAACTCTAACGCTCTTAATAAGTTAGCCCGGACTCGCCGGGAATTTTTCATGCATACATATTGACTTTTCTCATCCGTGTTAGGCACCTCCCCGCCTGCGGGTTTTGGCAGACCACCTGACCTATTAGGGTGCAATTTTGTTCAAGGGGATGTTGTGCAATCTCTAGAATAAAATCTATTTTTAAGCCTGATTTTAAAACTGCTACATTTTGATTTAAGTATTTTATCGAGTCAATTAGCATGCATTGCATTAGATACAAATTAAAAATTGAGTCTAAATCTTTAATTGCATTTCTACCTTAAGCATTTAACCCAACATATGTTAAGGGGTCAATTAGGATCTGCTCTAGATGTCGACCCCAATTCTTTAAACCAATCTTAATCAATGACCCTAACCACTCTACATTTAAAAGACTTTGACTCATGGTTTTTAAAAGCGTTTAGGTGGTTTAGCTGGCTCCCCAATCCAGGCCGGGGTAAGTTCAGATTGCATTGCATTAGCTAGGTTCTGGGCCACTGATTTTCAGTACCCATTTTAGACTTAGGTTCTGAGGCAAATCTCTAATCTTAAGACCTCAACCTTCCGGGAATCTAATTCCCAGTTTCTAATAAAATTGATCACTCAAACATTAAAAATCTCTTTCAATCTAATTCGAGCCCAACACTTAGAATAGATTGGGGTGTCTCTGAAGCAATTCAGAATCTCAAAACACCTCCTACTCTTTTTCCTTTGACTCCAGAAAGAACTGCTCAACCTTGAACCAATCCCACTTGAAAATTCAATTCCTTAACCTTCGTTGATATCAATCTTTGAAATCTTAAATAAAATTCGTATCGCTATTTTAATCGAGAGTATTCGTAGGAAATTTTCTGGTTTCCTATGATGTAATTAACTACGAGGGCTTGCGCTCGTAGGAGATTTAGAAACCCAGACCAGATTTCAAAATCAAGCTTTTCAAAATTTCAATTAATTATCTTTGGGAAATTCAAAAGACAACGATCATTATCGTCATTTTCAAATGATCGATAATAGACGATATCCTCTTTCCTTGGAAAGATATATCGTACTATTATCGTGATTTTGATTATGAAATTAATGATATTTTTATTAGATTATTATAGTTAAACATTGGATTTAACATCATTTTGATCTTTTGAGATCATATGTTATTTCTCCTTGAGTTTGACTACGATAATCAGATAAATCCAAAGATTTGTAATCAGAACCTATTAGGGAACGATATGATCACCTTTTGAGGTGATATATCATTCATAATAAGTGTTCAATTATAAAATTTAAATTCCAAAAATTAAATATTTCCCAAAGAAAATTAAACCCTCTTTTCAAAACTATATTTTTTCAATCACAACAGGACTAAGCCAAAAGCAAGAAAAGAAGAAGAAAAGAAGAAGAGAAGAAGAAGAAGAGAGGAAACTCCTCCTCGACCACCGCCGAAATTCTGCCCTACGCCTGAATCACGCCGGAATTTTGTCTTACACCGGAATTCTGTTGCCCAACGCCTGAGCGAAGCCAGAATTCTTGCCAAGTAAAATCAAAACTCTGTTCTACACCGGAATTCTCTTAAACAACGCCGGAATTCTATCCGACCTCCAAAGGACGCCAACATTCCGCCTGATTTCTAAGTAACGCAGGAACACTGTTTGACATTGTAACTGTCTAATCCTAAAGAGATTCATTGTAATCTAATCGTCCTAAGTTTTTAAGGACGATTCATCTCTTGTATTCCAAGAAAACACTAGTGGATCTTTTTCAACTGGGCGCGGCCCCGTGGTTTTTTCGCTTTACAGGGTTTTCCACGTACAAATATCGGTATTCTTTTATTTTCTGTTTGTGCACCGAATATCTGTTCAATGCTAAGACGCAAATTTTCTAAATTCTATCGCCGCGTATATTCGAGTCCGCAACAGTTTGGCGCCATCTGTGGGAAAACTACCCCATAATTGCAACTATTATCTCGATGACCAACAAACATAACAATCGTCTCGTAGGAGCCTCCCGCTCCCACTCTCATCAATCCAGAAACCACTCCATAAATCATGGACGTCCAGTTTCTGCCTCCTTTTATCCTGGGGGACAACATGTTGCTGGAGAAGGAACCTCAGGACCATCTTTGGAGGAGCGAATCCGAAAGATGGAAGAATCTCAGAACGAGATCCTTCAACTCCTCCAACGAGGAACTCGTCAACCAGTATTAGCCCAACGGGAGGAAATTCTTCTCCCTCGAGATCCTCCACGGGTCGAAGATGTTCAACTCGAACATCTTCGAGCAGAGATTCCTTTTTCTCCCCCAAGAAGACACCCGTCATTACAGCGAGATAATGAACTGGCTGACACAGCAAGTTCTACTCATCCTTCACATACAGGTCGGCAACCTCGCGTTCCTTTGGACCTCCCTGCTGAGTTAGACCAACCGCACGTTGCTGAGCTCCCTCGCAACGTTCTACGTCATGAATTACGAAGATTAGTACGAGAAGAATTTCCTGGAGGAGGTACAAGACAAAATCTTCGACGTTGGAATCTACAAGAGTCATCACCTCTAACAGAAGCTATTCTACAACATCCCATTCCGATTGAATTCAAACTACCAAGCATCGAATCCTACGACGGGACATCCGACCCATATGAGCATATCGATCATTATCGAATAATTATGCATATTCAGCGAGCTTCGGATGCACTTCTATGTCAAGTTTTTCCTGCTACTCTCAAGGGACAAGCGCGAACTTGGTTCTATTCACTTCTGTCTGGAACGATCCCTTCATTCGATAAAATGGCTAAAGTGTTCGTGGAACAGTTTGTAGCCAATCGAAGAATTGCTAAGGATTCCTCCCACCTATCCGGAATCCGTCAAAATGAAGGAGAATCATTAAAAGAGTATTTTCAACGATTTTCTACTGAGGCTCGACAAATTCCGGGAGTAGATCCTGAATTATTGAGAGGGGTCTTTCTTGGTGGCATTCATCCTGGCCCCTTCTATTCAGCTCTTATGCGAGATACGGTTCATTCATACGCCGACTTGATTCATCGTGTGGAGGCACAAATCTCTGCAGATGAAGCCATTAATGCTCACAGAAAATAGTTTGAGCAGACAAATGGGAAGCGTAAAGGTGCTCCTGGGATGGATAAGTCTCCCTTACAACGGAAAAAGCAAGGGAAAAATAATCTACCTCCTAGGCCTCCATTGACGCGACGGGAATCTCGACAGGAGAAGGAGTATACCCCACTCAACACATCTCGAGTAAATGTATTAATGGCCGTTCGAGATCAAGATACAATGAGATGGCCGCATCCTTTAAGGCCGAATACAGGCAATCAAGATCAGTACTGTCACTTTCATCGTAGTTGTGGCCACACTACGGAAGCCTGTAATCAACTCAAGGATGAGATTGAGAGACTTCTCTGCCAGGGTTATCTCCGACAGTTTATTCGAGATCCACCTACCCGAGAGGAGTCTCGCCCCCGTCCCACTGGGGGGCAAAATCAACAACAGCAGAGGCAACCACCGAATAATCGCCCAACAGTTGGTGAGATTGAGACCATTGCAGGAGGACCATTATTATCTGATCAGGTTTTTTTTGCTGTGGCTGAAAATTCAACACCAAAGAAAGCTCATATTGATCAGTCTATCACTTTTGATGATTCAGACTTGGAGGGAGTAAAAACCCCTCATCAGGATCCGCTTGTGATTAGTGCGGGGATAGGTGACCTGTGTTATAATGTCAAAAGAATCTTGGTGGATAACGGTAGTTCTGTGGATGTGTTATTCTATTCAACTTTTCTAAATATGGGCCTCACCAGAGAAAAGCTTCAGCCTGCTGCAGGTCCATTGTATGGGTTTGACAATCGACCTGTATAAGCAGAAGGGACAATCAGTCTCCCAGTTGTGTTGGTTGAGTTCCCCCGATAGTTTACTCATTATATTCAGTTTAATGTTGTAAAATCAGAATCAGCTTACAACGCCATCTTTGGAAGGCCGCTCTAGTCCATTTTTGGGATCATCGCTTCCATCCCTCATTTGAAGTTGAAATTTCTTACCCCGATTGGAGTAGGTGTGGTATGTGGAGATCAACAAATAGTACAAACCTGCTATCTTAGGTAGGTTCAACCACATCCAAAGGTGACGTTAAGTATCGAGGATTTTGATCTCCGAAACGAGGATATCCCTCAAAGGGCTTCTCCTGTAGAAGACCTCACTACCATATCTTTATCACGAGAACACTCTTCAAGAACTGTACAGATTGGGTCTCTTCTTTCAGATGAAGAGAAGGAAAAATATATAGATTTTCTACGTAAGAATCAAGATATTTTTGCATGGGGTCCGGTAGATATGCCCGGCATCAATCCTGAAGTAATCATGCACTCCCTTAAGGTTAACCCGACATGCAAGCCAGTAATCCAAAAGAAACAAAATTTTGCACCAGATCGTCAGCAAGCAATTGAGTAGGAGGTTGATAAGCTTTTGGAAGCTGGATTTATACGGGAAGTGCATTACCCTACTTGGTTGGCAAATGTCATCATGGTGCGGAAGTCAAATGGGACTTGGAGAATGTGTGTAGATTATACCGATCTAAATAAAGCCTGCCCAAAGGACAGTTTTCCACTTCCTCGTATTGACCAATTGGTTGATACCACCTCCGGACATCAGATGTTGAGCTTTATGGATGCCTATTCCGGTTACAATCAAATAAAGATGGATCCGGATGATGAGGAGGCAACGACTTTTCGTACAGATAAAGGGTTATACTGCTACCGAGTGATGCCCTTTGGTCTCAAAAATGCTGGGGCCACATATCAACGTCTTATGAATAAGGTTTTCAAGGATCTTATTGGACGTTCTATGGAAGTATATGTTGATGATATGTTGGTAAAAAGTCTTGAGAAATCTCAACATATATCTGATTTAGAACAGTGTTTTCATTTACTACGATGCTACAATATGCGACTTAACCCTGCTAAATGTGCTTTTGGAGTCGCTTCTGAAAAGTTTTTGGGGTTTATGGTAACCCACCGAGGGATTGAGGCTAATCCTGAGAAAATCAAGGCACTAAGAGACATGGTACCCTCGAGAACTATCAAGGAAGTTCAGAGATTGAATGGAAGAATTGCGGCATTATCTCATTTCCTAGCACGCTCTGGAGATAAATATCTGCCCTTCTTTAAGGTACTTAGAGGCGCTCGTAACTCTGGGTTCCAATGGACAGATAAATGCCAAGAGGCCTTTGAGCAATTACGAAAGTATTTGGCATCCCCGCCACTACTTTCTAAACTAACACCGGGAGAGAGATTATATTTATATTTGGCTGTTTCTGTCTAGGCCATTAGTTCGGTCTTGGTTCGTGAAGAAAATGCTATACAAAGTCCTATCTATTATGTTAGCAAAATCTTATCTGAAATGGAAGGATGTTATCCTTTAGCAGATAAAACAGCATTGGCGTTAGTTTACTTTGCCAAGAAACTACGCCCTTACTTTCAAGCCCATTCAATTGGGGTTTATACAAATCTGCCACTGAAAAGCATTCTACAAAAGCCAGAAGCATCGGGTAGGCTCGTTAAATGGTCTATAGAGCTAGGAGAATTTGATATCCACTACTTGCCTAGGCCAGATATTAAATCTCAAGCGCTAGCAGATTTCTTAGTTGAATGCACCATTTCGGTGTCCGATGTTCAACCAAATGCTTCACCTTCTCCGCCAGGCTGGACATTGTATGTCGATGGAGCTTCTGGAAGTTTCGGGGCTGGGGCTGGAATTTTATTAATCTCTCCGCAGAAAGTTACCCTTGAGTATGGGCTCCGACTTAAGTTCCCAGCGATAAATAATGTAGCAGAATACGAGGCTCTAATTGCTGGATTGAGACTAGCAATTAACTGTGAGATTCCAAATTTAGTAATCCACACTGATTCATAGTTAGTCGCCTCTCAGGTTGAGGGGGAGTTTGAAATCCATAACTTGCAACTGGCGCAGTACTGCAACATTGTCAAATTACTTCTAGCCCGTATAAAGAAGCATCAGATCATTCATATTCTACGAGAGCAAAATGCACGAGCAGATGCTCTTTCAAAACTTGCTACAACAACCACTGGAGATATCTTCAAGCGAAAGTGTATCGAGGAAATCCACTTTCCAAGTATCCAAGGACCATGGGTCATACAATCAATCAACGAATCAAGAGAAGCTTCTTGGATCGATCCCATATTATCTTTTTTACAATGTGGATTACTACCTGAAGACCCCATAGCAGCAACACGACTTCGGAGACAGGCGTCAAATTTCACTGTGATTGATAATGAGTTGTATAAATGCGCCTTCACCGGACCGTATCTCAAGTGTCTTCCACCATCAGAAGCTGATTATGCACTCCGAGAAGTTCATTCAGGAGTATGCGGAGAACATTTGGGAGGAAGAGCATTAGCTTACAAGATTATGAGACAAGGATTCTATTGGCCTATAATGAAACAGGAAGCGCTTGAGTTTACTCAAAAGTGCGAAAATTGCCAATTGCATTCCAATCTCACCCATACGCCTGCATTGGAGCTTGCATCACTACAGAGCCCTTGGCCTTTCGCTCAGTGGGGAATTGATATCATGGGACCTTTTCCTATCGCCACGGGACAATGAAAATTCATTATCTTGGTAGTCGATTACTTCACCAAATGGGTAGAGGCAGAACCGTTGGCTAAGATTACTGAAACAAATGCCAAATAATTCTTATGGAAGAATATAGTCTGTCGTTTTGGCATTCCTGCAAGAATTATCACAGATAACGGGACACAGTTTACTGGAAAAATCTTCACTTCTTTTTGTAAAGATTTTCATATTCATCTAGTCCACACAGATGTCGCCCACCCTCAGGCAAATGGGCAAATAGAGGTCACAAATCGAACAATTTTAAAAGGACTGAAGACACGCCTAGGGAAGGCTGGGGGGTAATGGGCGGAAGAGCTCCCAAATGTCCTATGGGCTTATCGGACTACTACCAGAACTCCTACAGGAGAAACCCCGTACAACCTCTGCTTTGGAACAGAAGCAATTATACCAGTTGATATTGGAGTTCCAAGTAATAGAGTTCAAACATTTGATTTCGATAATAATGAGGAGAAGCTCAGAAAGAACTTAGATCTCCTTCCAGAAGTAAGAGATGTAGCCTCACTAAGGACCGCTGCATACCACCAAAGGGTTGCTCGTCACTATAATCGAAAAGTTAAACCTTGATCTATCTCAATCGGGGATTTGGTTTTACGCAGCCTCGAAGCAGCAGGAAAGGGCCCTCAACACAACAAGCTCTCTCCCCTCTGGGAGGGTCCCTATTTGGTAGCAGCTATGATCAAGCCCGGTACCTTTAAATTGAAGGATGCTAATGGAAAAATGCTCCCTCGAACTTGAAATATTAGCAACCTTCGTAAGTATTATCAATAGATATTGATAATACTAGTTATCTTGTGTTGTTGTTTACTTCAAGCTATATTAACGATGTCCTTGTACAGAGTTATTATGTTCAGACATCTCTTGTATGAGAGCTGGGATAGAAGTATACTAGGGGATTATTGTATTATCTTATCTCATACAACAATATGACATTCACTTTGTTGTGCTACAGTCTTAAACTCTTTATTCATGATTCGAGAAATATACAATCTACATTGTATCTCAATCATTGGATGATCAATCCCAAGGGGATTTGATCCGACCTCTTCTATACAGATTAAAAATCATCAAGCAAAAGCTTTGATTAACAATCTCGAAAAGGTCAAGATATCCAAGGAGGATATCTCTCACAGTCACTCCGGTCACCAAAGACTATCAAATATTTCTCATTGAAATAAAATTAAACCGATCTCATGTATATATGCAAGAAAGAAAAGAGTAATATCAATAATCTCTTTATAGATCACTGAACATGACATACATCATATGAAAGCATCCACAACAAACACATACACTTATCACTATAAAGAAAACAAGGCGATACAATCAACATCAAACACTACTACAGGATATCAATATCATCCTCATCCTCCTCAAGGGAAAAAGCCTTCTGTAACTCGCTCTCTATTTCTTCGCCACCAGAATCAGAAGAAGGGTCACAGGAGGCCTGGCTAGGTGTCAACCCATCAATCTCTGCGCCAGTCTTGCGCTGCACTGCACGCACACCCTTCATGAAACCTCGGATGAAGCCCTCTTCCATACAGTCTGTTTCCAAGGCCTTCACCTCCACATCATATATATGGTTGCGAGCTTCTTGAATGTGATCTTCAACAATTATCTTGAAGGCGGCTGATTTCTTGAAATCATCTATAACGGTGGACGGTAGCTGCTGAGTTTCCCTCTCTGATAGCATACTCTGGAGTCTCTTATTCTCAGCTACAAGGATCTCCTGATCTTTCATTTGCTGATTGATCATCGTTTGTGCATCCACTAACTCAATATGTAGACAATCTATCTTTTGATTCTGTATGGAGGCTGAAGTCATCATATTAGCTAGCTCTGTCCTACACTCTGCTAGCTGCTGCTCCACCACTTGCATCTCCTTTAATTTGCCATCATGTTTCTTCTTATATTCACCCTGAAGATATTTAATCTTCACAAATTCATCATTCAGTCATTCAGGGCCTTGGTCATTTGCGCCGACTGAAGCAATAAAAATAACTTTTATAAGAGAAATATTTTGTGAAAAAGAACAAAAAGAAGAAGGAGAAGCAAAAAGGGGAATGTACCAATTCCTCAGTATGTCGACGGCCAACGCATTGATGTTTCAAAACATCCTCGGGAATGTGTGACTTGGATGGAGAAATAAGGGGATCTTTACTAGTAACTGTTAAAACCTCCTCCACCCTTTTCTTCTTGACAGTCTGCACGTTATCCTCACTTCCTGGTCGTTTAGGAGGAATTTTTGAAGATTGAATAGCAGCTTCTGAAACTTTCACTGATTTCTTTAACATCTGAGCATGTGATCTCCCCGCTTGAGTAGATAGCCCCACTTTGAATAAATACTCTTCATCTATGTATCTGCTCAAATAACGAACCTCGTAATGAAGAGTACCGATATTAGAGAATTTGAGTATCTTCAATAATTCTTCGGCTCCAAGATGTAGGGAAATTGGTAACTCCCTTAATTTCCCCCACTTTTTCAGGAGATTCCAGTCATTTTTCACATAAAAGAAGTCACTGATCCAGCTTTTTGACGGATCCCGAGTACGGATATCCAACCATTTGGATCTGAAAGAAATACGACCTTGTGTATCACCAATCAGACGACCCATTCGAGCAAGACAATCAGGAGATAACACTGCTCCACGGTCTCGAAAGAGTACAATCAACCCCATGATAATTGACATAGCTCTATAAGATAGTTGAGCTAAACTCACCCCACAAATCATTAAAATGTTACTCAATTCAGGAGATGGTGGAAACCTTAAGCCGGCTCGTAAACTGAATTCGTACACTGTCACGAATCCGAGAGGAGGAGAACAAGCCCGATCAGACCTTTCCGGCACTTTCACCACCATGTCATTAGGAAAATAATAATTTTTCCTAAAAGCAAGCAAGGCGTCGCCAGTAACAGTGGAGACAACGTCAGCCATTTTTGTCGCTTTGTAAGTCTTCTTTACTCCTTCACGTCGAGCAACAAAGTGATCGCCTTTGGTCGAAAGATTTTTTGTGGATGTTGGATCGCCCATGTCAACTTTTGCACCAAAAATAATCACTGACTTCGAGTAGGGAAAGTCACCTACGAGCAGTAGCAGAAAACAGGAAAGAAAATAAGAGAAAAATTTCACTTCGTTGCAAGAGGAGGGGCGCTAATTTAGTAGGGAAAATCACCTACATAAACAGCGGAAAGTCTCGACTGTAAGAAGGAAAAAGGAGCGAATTGTTCTATAGCCTCATGGGGGTATTTATAGCTGTTTTGGGGAAGAAAAGAACATTCCGGAATGTTAAAGAATTTTCCAGATTTTTTAAAAAAAATTTCAGAATTTTTCGAATTTTTTGAAATTATTTCGAATTAAAAAAAAAATTTTAAATCGGCGGTTTTACAAACCGCCAGCGGCAAGAGCCGCATCCGCCCGAAGGCGGTTCCACGCGTGGAACCGCCCGGGTCAAACAGCCCGCAGAACGGGCCAGGCGAGTCTACGGAGCGGCCCGCAGAGCTGGCCAGGGGGGGCCGCGGAGCGGGCCAAGCGTGACCGCAGAGCGGGTCGGCGCAGCGGGTCAGGCGGGCCAGGCAGGCCGGTCTCGCGCGAGATGCCAGGCGTGGTTGCGGCGCCGGCGGCGCCGGTGACGGCCAGCCGGCCGGTCTGGCCGGTTCGGCTGCCCACACAAATCCGAGCCCAAATTTTGGCCCGGACAGGTCAAATTGGATATTTTTTGGGCCCCGGACACGTTTTTCGACGTTCCAGACTCAATTTTGATGCTTTTGGAGCTCAACGAGGCCTCTACAATCAAGTTTGAGCAAACTCATATCTTTTGGAATACAATTTTTTGCGATTCAACCATTATAAAGTGTCAGAACAAATATTTTTGGACTCGTGGAGCTTTGACGTCCAAAAATACGGGGGCACCTGATATGTCATGAAAAAATTATCTTGATCCGGCACGAATCTCGAGGTAATTTCAGCTTGGAAGCTTCAAAAATTAAATCCGGGATCATCTGAACTCCGATTTCAACAAACTTTTTGTCGAACTGAGCGTCTCAGAAATACGAACCCAACGACACCAAATTCAACTCAATCCGAGCCCAAATAGGTCAAAATCATGGACCCAAAGCGCATTTGGAAGGTTCGATCCACAATTTAGATTACCAAACGGTTTCCAAATAGTACATGCTTATAGTTGAATCGAGCGGCTCGACGAGATGAATCCAACGACCCTAAGATCATCAAATTCTGATATCATTAAGACCTTCAAATGTCTGATAAACGGTCCATGATCAAAGGATTCAATATCGGCCGTCCATTCAAACCACTCCATATTTGCCTCTGATCTCTCATCTATTAAGAGGGGACCAAGCCAAAAGCAAGAAAAGAAGAAGAAAAGAAGAAGAGAAGAAGAAGAAGAGAGGAAACTCCTCCTCGACCACCGCCAGAATTTTGCCCTACGCCCGAATCACGCCGGAATTTTGTCTTACACCAGAATTCTGTTGCCCAACGCCTGAGCGAAGCCAGAATTCTTGCCAAGTAAAATCAAAACTCTGTTCTACACCGGAATTCTCTTAAACGATGCCGGAATTCTATCCGACCTCCGAAGGACGCCAACATTCCGCCTGATTTCTAAGTAACGCAGGAACGCTGTTTGACATTGTAACTGTCTAATCCTAAAGAGATTCATTGTAATCTAATCATCCTAAGTTTTTAAGGATGATTCATCTCTTGTATTCCAAGAAAACACTAGTGGATCTTTTTCAATTGGGCGCGGCCCCGTGGTTTTTTTCCTTTACAGGATTTTCCACGTACAAATACCGGTGTTCTTTTATTTTCTGTTTGTGCGCCGAATATCCGTTCAACGCTAAGATGCAAATTTTCTAAATTCTATCGCCGCGTATATTCGAGTCCGCAACAAGTTGTATTTCTAATGTGTTGTTTAAAATAATCTCAAATTTATCCTTGACATTATAAAAATGTTTCTTTATTTATTTTATTTATCAATTTGAAAAAACATAAGTTTTTCTAGCCTTAAACATGTTATCAAATCTAGAAATTGTTTCATTGAACATGATAGCATATATTTTTGAACCCTGAAAAAAAGATGAGAAAAAAATTATGTCTCATATTATTTAAAAAAAGTGTCATATTATTTATTAAAATAAAATAAAAATACAATAAAGAAAAGTTAGTTTATGTTCAAATTTATATTAGTATTTTTAATGAAAATAAAATATTGTTTAAAAAAAAATTACCTCCTTATCCATTAAAGTAAGCTTCTATGTCTTTCCTTGTTAAGATTTGAATGTTTTAACTGCATGAATTGGAGTATATTTATATGATATTATAAGCATTTTTGTTTGGCTCATTGATATACCTCTTGATAATACAACATATAATTGTCTATGACAAAAAAAAACATCATGAGGAAGATAAATCCTAACATTATGAATTATTTGACCTTGTGACTTATTTATCGTCATTACAAAATACAAACGTATTGGGAATTGTTTCCATCGAATTTTGAATGGCAGAGCTTTATCATCACTTGTATATAATGGAATATGTGGTATCATAATTATTTTGCATAAGAATTGCCCCATTAAAATTTTTGCAATAAGAACATTAATTTTAAATGATTTATATATCATCTATGTTCCATTACACAAACCATTTGAAGGGTCTAAATTTCTTAATAGCATTATTGGATATTTTTTCTTCAGAATAAGGCGACGAGGAGGAAGTCCATTATGTGTCAATGAGTTAAGAAATTCAACTTGATAAATATTATAATTATCATCAGTAATACTATCAAAGTAAGTTACATTCTCCTGTTTACCTCATTTTTGTATGAGGTCATTAGGACCCAATCCAGATTCCGGATTAATCTAGACCCTCAGATCAATTCAGATCTTAGATCACTTTAGATTCTAGATTACTCCAGACCCTAGGATTAATTTTGATCTTAGATCAACCTATATTCCAGACCAATCTAAATCCCAGATCAATCTAGAATCTAGATCAATTCATATTCAAATCAACCTATAATCTAAATTAATTGTGACCTCAAGCAAATCCAAATCTCAATTTTATTCAAATTTCAATCAACTCCAGATCTCAAACCTACCCAGACTTTAAACCTATCCTGATCTCAACTCTAATTCAAACCTTGATCCTGCCTCTGATACAGCTTCAACCTTGTCCAAATACTTATGATCACCCAAATGATCATAAAAGTTAGATAATTTAATCCCAATCATTCAAATCTAAGAACTCAACTTAAGTTCAGAAATCCAGGCCAATACCCAAGTCCAAAGACTTTGGTCCTGAAAGCCTTTTCCAAGGATTTTTTAAATACTTCAAACTCCAGTCAGATGACATTTGATTTAGAGTATATTAATTGCATATTGATAGGACATGTCTCTAGAGGCAACCCTCTAAATTTAAGCTCAATTTGAGACCTCCAACCTCAGAAACTAGATTGAAATCCAAAGGCTGTAAAAGCTTCAAATATATATGCCACTAGACCTCTCCCTTAGTGGAATTTGACCTTGGAGCCATCTCCAAACCCTTTGATCGCTTCCATACCCTTAATTATGATATATTGAGTATTAATATGTATTTTGGTGGACCCACTTTGACCCCCAATTGACCAGGGGTCAAAATGACCAAAATGCCCCTTAAGGGTAATTTTTGAGTTTTCTTTAAACTTCAATGTGGCCTATTCAAATAAAGCTTCAAAACCACTACCCATGCATCCTAATCACCATTAGGATTATGATGAACTCAAACCCTGGTCAAGCTTGGTTGACCAGGGCAACACTTTTGACCAAAATATGCCTTATGGGTTTGAATAAGCATTTTAATCTAAATGACCTCCAAATTGCATGAGACCACCTCTAAAAATTTTTAAATATCAAATCAAACCTGTTAGATCCAAATCTAGGCCCTAGGTCAACCTGGTTGACCAAGTCAACCTAGGTTAACCAAACAGGCACTTAAGGGTCCAAATAGTTGATTTAACTAAGATGACCTCTCCAGACCATGGGACCACCTCCATTGGCCTCCAAATGTCATTTCAATTTCGTTGGATCTAATCCCAGATGTTGGGTTAACTTGGTTGACCAGGTCAACATAGGTTGACCCATTAGGCCCCTTAGAGGGTCTAAAATGGTCATTTTCATCAAATGACCTCCTCAGACCCTAGAATCACCTCCAACAGTCCCAGAACATCAAACCAAATTTTGTTGAGCCCATTCCCAGCTCCTGGGTCAACCTGGTTGACCAAGTCAACCTAGGTTAACCCAATAACCTATTAAGGATCCTAATAGGTCATTTTGACCCAGATGTCCTTTCCAAGCCTTGAGACCACCTCCTTTGGTCTCAAAACATCCAATCAAATATGTTCAACCCTGACCCAGGTCCTGAGTCAACTTGGTTGACCAAGTCAACCAAGTGCTGGCTGTTGACCTCATTTTTGTATGAGGTCAGTAGGACCAATCTAGACCTTAGGATCATTCCAATCCTTAGGATTTAATTCTGACCCTAGGATCAATCTGATAATAGATCAATCCAGTTTCAAATCAATCCTGACCCCAGATCAATACAATTTAAGACAAATCCAGATTTTAGGATTCTCTTAGACTTCAGACCCTAGGATCTATTCCAGACCCTAGGATTCTACCTAATTCTATATCATATAATCCTCTTAGACCTTAGGATTCTCCTAGATCTATCTAGAGCTTAGGATTCTTCTAGATCCTAAGACTATTCTAGATCCTAGACCCTAGGACTTCTAGACTCTAGAATCTTTCCAGACTTCAGACCCTAGGATCTATTCTAGACCCTAGGATTCTACCAGACTTCAGATTAGTTTAGGTTTTAGGTTTCTCCTAGACCTCAGATCTATCTAGACCCTAGGATCTTCCTAGAATTCAGACTTTAAGATCTATCCTAGATCCTAAGAACCTTATAAATCCCAGACTTTAGGGTTTTCTAAACTTTAGGAGTTTCCTAGACTTCAGTCCTTAGGATCTGCTCTGGACCCTAGGATTTCCCCTAAATCAATTTAGGTCCTAGGATCCTCCTAGATCTTAGATCTATCCAGTCCTCAAATATATTCAAAATCTAGAACAAATCAGACTTTAATCCATATCCTCAATTCAAACCTTGAGCAAAATCTAGAATTCAATCCAGTTCAAAATCCAAACTCTAGTTCAAACCCTGACTTTACCTTTGATCAAACTTTAATCCTATCCTACCATTTATGATCTCCAAATGGTCATGAATGATTTAGGTAATTCAAATCCAATCATTCAAATTCAAAATCTAGCTCAAAACCAGATTTCTAAACTCAAATCCAAGGCCAAAGGTTTAAGTCCTGAAAGCCTTTTCCAGTGAATCTTTGAACATTTCAAAACCCTATCAAATGACCTCTGATTCAAGATCTATCAGTTCCACACTGATATGACATGTATCTAGAGGCAACCCTCCAAATTTGAGCTCATTCTGAGATCTCTAACCTCAGAAACGGAATTGAAATCCAAAGACTGTAAAACCTTCAAATATTTACAGTCTATGCCACTGGACCTACGACCCAGTGGATTTTGATCTTGGAGCTTTGTCCAAAGCCTCCAATCACCTCCAGACCCTTGATTATGACTCATTGAGCAATAAACTGCATTTTGTTGGATTCAATTTGACCCCCAGTTGACCAGGGGTCAAAATGACCAAAATACCCCTGTGGGGTGTAACTGGTCACTTGAACCAAATGACCTCCAAATCAAATGCAGTCACTTCCAGCAAATTTCAAATGTCAAACCAAACCCATTGAACCCAGAACAAGCCCCTGGGTCAACCTGGTTGACCAAGTCAACCTAGTTGACCTAGAAGGCCCCTTTAGGGTCAAAACAGGTCATTTTGACCAAATGACCTCCCCAGACCTTGGGACCACCTCCATTGGTCTCCAAATGTCATTTCAAATCTGTTGAACCCATTTCCAGACCCTGGACCCACCTGGTTGACCAAGTCAACCAGGGTTGACCTAAAAGGCCCATTAAGGGCCCAAATAGGTCATTTTGACCAAATGACCTCTCCAGACCTTGAGACCACCACCAGTAGACTCAGAATGTCATTCTGAACTGGTTGGACCCAATCCCTGACCCTGGGTCAACCTGGTTGACCAAGTCAACCTAGTTGACCCATTAAGCCCATTAAGGGTTCAAATAGGTGATTTGACCCAAACGACTTATTCAAACCCTCAAACCACATCTACCAGACTCCATTTACCATTTGAAATTGATTCAGTCCAAACCCTGGCCCTTGGTCAACCTGGTTGACCAAGTCAACTCAGGTTGACCACTTCAAACCCTTAAGCTTCCCTACTTCAAATCACACCCCAAATGCATTCAAAACCACATAAAGCTCCCAAATCAATCTCAATATTGGATTTCAAAACTTTTCAATTAGTGGTAATTCAGGTTTAGATGGGTTGACCAAGTCAACACATCAGACTTGATCAATTCATCTTGCTTTAGTTCAAACCCGGCTATATCATCAAACCCAATTCAATCAAGCATTTCAAATTTCAAAGACCCTTCTACCATATACTTTGAATATCTCTAATTGCAATCAAATTCAACTAATGTTGACCAAGTCAACTCATGATTATTTGGTCAAAGTCCATCAAACTTTCATATTTCCACTCAATTCTAATCCTTGAATATTAAACCCTTTCCAAAATCATTTTCAATAGCTCTTTAAGACCTCTTTGCTGCCACATTAGCAGTCCACTTGGATATTGACCAGTCAACATGGTCAACAACTATTCTAATGGGTCAAAGATGGTCAAAATTCTCCTTCAAGCCTTAAACCCATTGCCCCAAAGCTTTGGGATCCACCTAACCAGCTCAAAACCTCTCCCTCATGACTCCTCAACATGCCTTTGACTGTTGACTAGTCAAATATAGTCAATAAAGGGTTTAACGGGGTCAAACTTGGTCAAATGACCCCTTAATCCTAATTCTCTTTAAACCAAGTACCTCCAGCTGTTTGGCCCAACCCTAGAACATTCCTAGAACCTATCACAGCCCTTAGATCAGGAGTCTATGGCTTGGATCACTCCCATATGCTTGCATAAGGACAAAATTCCCTTTACACATGGCTTGTACCTTTGTCCTTTGATTCCCTGTTCCCAACAACCCCCAGGCCAGGTGGCATGCATCCAGGAACCCTCTCAGCTGATCTCAGCCCTCCATTCAAGTTGGAGAGACTTGAATAGGGCAAAACCAAAAGAGAAGCGATGATTCAAAAAACGATACTCTCTCTCTCTCGATCCCAGTTCTTTCAAGCCCGACCTCCTGCTGTCTTGAGCTCCCCAGCGATCCTTCTACATTTTCCAACCAGAATCCGGCCGGTCAAAGGTGTCGCCGGCGATCTCCTGGCGAGTTGAAGGCAGAATCCGTCCTGGGCTTTGTCTGGTTAATCCAGACGTTATTAGCTCGAGGAACCTTCTACAAATCTGAGCGTGGACAAACCACAATTTTAGAGAATACAAAATCTTTCCAAACAAACGGTTAGATCATTCAAAATCTCAAACCCTAGTTTCTACACTTAGAGTAAATTAACTTTCTATTAAGCACATTTCAAATGTATGGAACAACTCCACATTGATTCTCTTCATAAACTCCATCTATGTTTAAAATTTCATGAGTTTTGATTGAGTATATCGAGCAAACGAGCTAATAAATCATTTCTAGGGCTTAGTACGTGGCTTCAGTTCGCTATGCGAGATCTTAGCCATTGATCTCTTGATCAACGGCTAAGATCCCGCCGTTCCGTCGTTTGATTCGAATGCGCGAAAGTTTCGATTGATCGGATGCTTCGTCCAACTGAATCACAGCCATCCGTTCATTACCGCGCGGATTCAACGGCTCGGATTATCATCCGACGTGGTTAAGTCGCGCAGGTCCGACTCAGCGCCGCCGCTAATCATTGAAAATGATTGCGACGGCGGCGCAATCATTACGGATGATTGGACTGCCGCCGTGGGTTTGGGAAGACCAATCACTTGCTGCCACGTAGTCCCCGCCGTCAGATTAAGTGCTAATTAATCTGAATTATTTTTTTAATCCTGTTTTTAATCAGAAAAACTTCTAAAATTAATTAAAAATTCATATAAATTCAAAAAATTAAGTATAATATATCAAACTGTTCATAATTTTAAGAACTTTAATTTAAAATTAATTTTAATTTAAAATATTCTATATATTTTAAATTATCTTAAATATTAAATATTTCATTATTTTTAATGTATATTTAATTATAAATAATCAAATTATCTTTTAAAAATTTGAATTATTATTTTAAACATTTTCAAACTTCAGATAAAAATACCTGAAATATTTTATTTTAAAATTAGGTTTTAATTTAAATATTTTCATCAAATAAGCTTTATATATAAATATATATATATATATTAATATCTAATTAATATTAAATAAAACATCCTTTGATATTTTAATTAACATCAAGTAAAATATTCTCTGATATTTAAATATTTTAATTATTTTAAAAGTTACAACGTAGTTTATTTTAAATAACTTAATTTATTTAATCATTTTAATATCTAACTAATATTTAATTAATTATTTTCAATATTAAGCTTTATTTTCAAAATATTTCTAAATAAATCAGAGGATCTTTCATTTGAAAATTAAATTTATTTTAATAATATTTTGAGTATTTTAAACTTTAAAATATATATATATATATATATATATATATATATATATATATATATATATATATATATGTATAGGTTTATATATCTATATGTGTATATATCCTTTAAAATCTATTTTAAAACTATGTATATATTTTAAATTCCTAACATTTGAGAGATCCCTTAGAATTTTGAACATAGATGGAGCTTGATTGAATAGAATTTTTGTGGAGTGATGATCAATCAATGAATAATTACTTGATTAATTATTCATTGATTAATCTTTCAATTAATTAAATTTTAACTTGACTTGCATGTTTAGGATGCACACACCACATAGTCTTAAGGTTCTCTTAGACTTAGGGTATTATTGTGATGAGTGTATGTATACTCATATGTACTTATGCAAGGGTTAGTGACTTTGATTTGAACCAACTCAAACCTAGTGTCATTAAGGACAATAATTAAGGGCTTTGTTTAGAGAATTTAGATTAATTCAAATAATTAGGATATAATTCCAAGTGACTTGAAACTTAAACCATTTGAACTTAGTGACATCCACAACCTTAAGAAAAATCTTCACTGAATTTTGAAATCATTAAACCCTTTAATTAACCTAATTAAGTTTAAACCTCAATTAAGCCCTTAAACCGTCCAAAAAATTCTAATAAATCAAGATTAAGTCTAAAAATTACAATTAACCCCTCTAACTGACCAGAATTGAACCCTTAATTAATGAAAAATAAAAGCCCCTTGACTGGACTTCAAAATTAAGTTTAATTTAAGTTTAATTGAAATTCAATATTTAATTAATTTAATTAATTAAAAATAATTAAAAATTCCAGAAAATTTCCAAACACTTGTAAATCACTCCTTAGGTCATTCCTGGCCTTTGAAATTGATTTCAAGAAGTTTGGAGATCATTTGGATCCAAATCATAAAAAGGGTCTCTAATTAAACAATTTTAAAAATTCAATAATTGTCAAAACTTCAAAAATTCATAACTAATTCAAATGAACTCCAAATTGAGCAAACTCAAAGGCATACAACTCATAATAAGGTCTAATATTTATTAAAAATGTTAAGTTTCCAGAAATCAAACAAATTTGAAAAAGTCAACTTTTGGTCAAACTTAGTTCAAATTCAAGTCAAAACTTCAAACCTTCATAATAAAATGTATAAAAATCCAATTTCAGTGTACTTACTGTCTAACTGATCGTATTAAGGTCTAGTATTTTAATAAAATATTAACTTTCCAGAAAACACTTTAAATCAAAAAGTCAACTTTTGACCCTTGAATTAAATGATTAAAATAATCAAAAATTTCCAAAATTCAATAAATCATTCAAAATTCCAGAAAACATCAAATCAACATTAAAAACCAGCAACCAACCAATCTTAATTAAAACTTAATCAACCTTCAAACTTTAATCAAAATCAAATCACTTAATTATATCGGGTACCACTGGGTAACACAGGCCTACGAGGCTATTAAATTAGCCCCAAGGAAGGTGAAATAAACTTCACGGCCTCGGTGTGAAACAAAGGTGGTATCCAACAAATAATTAAAATCAAGTTTAAGATCAATTTCAAGTCATTAATATTTAAATTCAAATTAAATCTTCCCTTAAACCTTCAACCAACTTGAACCTCAAACAACTTCAATCAATTGCCTATTCAGGACATATCAAAGCCACACAGCCTACCTCACACACTTTAGATGGTTTGCTAGGACAACCAACTCTAGTCTTAGGCTAGGCCGGTGTTTACTTTTCTGCTGTGTGCCGGGTTTTCGAGCTTTTACTGCATGCTGTTTGCTAGTAGTAGAATTGATGTGTTTGTTTACTTATCTAATGCATTCTGTGTTGATTTGATTGTACGTTAGATCTACCCCTAGGCTAGGGACGATTTGTACTAATTCAATCTTATGCAGGTGGCCATGCTCATACAGGGCATAAATTAAAGGGGGCAAAAATCATAAATATTAAATTGCACAGGTGCTCCAGAATGCTTAAGTCCCCCTTTAAAATTAAAAGAGCATGGCCAAGTGTGACTGGTTTTTGAGCATTTAAACTTCAAATATATTAACTTCTTGGGATGTACATATAAACTGCTGATTATTAGGATAACCCTGCAGGTTGTTGAGTCTAGATTTTTAATTTTTTAATTGATGTAATTTGAATGTAAATTGAGTTGTAAATTTAAAGTGATTTGAGATTGAGATGTTTAAACATCCAATTTGGAATCCAAAGAGGAAGGAACATCCCTTAGGGGAGAGTTCCTATCCATTTGGAGATCCAAATTAGGGTGAAGTTCAAATATCCAAAGAGAAAAGATAACACCCCTATTCAGGGGGAGTTTCTTTTCATTTGGATGTCCAGGCCCGACGATCCAAGGAGTTCTAAGGAGACGAAGAAGTGAAGAACGAGAAGAATCTCAAATCTCAAAATCACTTGAGTCTTAGGAGTAGAATCCGGGTTGTAGTCAGTGGTACCCGACCACTTTACTTTCCTGCAGACCCTGGGTTGTATAATTAAGGGCACTTGCCTATGGACTTTCAGTTTGAGTATTTATTTAATTGATTTAATTATTTAAATGATTTATTTGATATGTTGATTGCGATTAAGGACCCGCATGCTTTTAGTAGTTTATTCGGCGCTATTGCATGTCGATTTTGATTTAGCCTGGAACCCGATCGGAGGCTCGTGAGGGTACGGTCATTAACTTTTTCTATTTAAAATAAATTATAATTTTTAAGCTCAGATAGAAACTCTAACGCTCTTAAGAAGTAAGCCCGGACTCGCCGGGAGTTTTTCATGCATACATATTGACTTTTCTCATCCGTGTTAGGCACCTCCCCGCCTGCGGGTTCTGGCAGACCACCTGACCTATTATGGTGCAGTTCTGTCCAAGGGGATGTTGTGCAATCTCTAGGATAAAACCTATTTTTAAGCCTATTTTAAAACTGCTTCATATTGATTTAAGCATTTTATCGAGTCAACTAGCATGCATTATATTAGATACAAATTAAAAAATTGAGTCTAAATTTTAATTGCATTTCTAGCTTAGACATTTAACCCAACATATGTTAAGGGGTCAATTAGGATTTGCTCTAGATGTCGACCCCAATTTTTTAAACCAATCTTAATCAATGTCCTTAACCACTCTACATTTAAAGACTTTGACTCATGGTTTTAAAAGCGTTTAGGTGGTTTAGCTGGCTCCCCAATCCAGGCCGGGGTAAGTCAAGGATTGCATTGCATTAGCTAGGTTCTGGGTCACTGATTCTTAGTACCCATTTTAGACTTAGGTTCTAAGGCAGATGTTCAATCCTAAGACCTCAATCTTCCGGGAATCTAATTCCCACCTTCTAATAAAATTAACCACTTAAACATTAAAAATCTCTTTCAATCAAATTCAAGCCCAACACTTAGGATAGTTTGAGGTGTTTCTGAAGTAAATCAGAATCTCAAAACACCTCCTACTCTTCTTCCTTTGACTCCAGAAATAACTGCTCAAATTTGATCCAATACATATTGAATTTCCAACCCTTAACCTCCTTTGACATATAGCTTTGAAATTCTTAAATGAAATTCGTATCGCTATTTTAATCGAGAGTATTCGTAGGAAATTTTCTGGTTTCCTACGATGTAATTAACTACGAGGGCTTGCGCTCGTAGGAGATTTAGAAACCCAGACCAGATTTTCAAAATCAAGTTTTCAAAACCCTCAATTAACTTTCTTTGGGAAAATCAAACTCGACGATCATTATTGTCATTTTCAAACTATCAATAGTGATTGATAACTTCTTTCTACGGAAGGATATATCAATTACTATCGTAGACTTGATTGTGAGATCAATGATCTTCTTATCCAAATTATTGTGGTTAAATATCTGATTGAATACTCATTTTGACCCTTTGGGGTCATATGTAGTTCTTTCTCAAATTCAACTACGATAATCAGGATAAACCAAAATTTATAATCTGAACCTATTAGGGAACGATATGTTCACCTTCTGAGGTGATATATCATTCATAATAAGTGTTCGATTATAAAATTTAAAATTCCAGAAATTAAATATTTCCCAAAGAAAATTAAAACACTTTTCAAAACTATATATTTTTTCAATCAAACACTGGCCCAATCAATCCTTAAACTATCTTTGCATTTAATGTAGTCTTAAGTACATTCAAACCTTATCAAAACTTTAAACCTATGTTACTTAATACCTTGAATCTTTCTTAGCCCACCATGAGTCACATCATGTGGGTTTTGACCAACTCAAATTCATTTTGATTTTATTAAATTCATTTAAGCTCTCACATTTTCATTCAAATCCCAACACTCTAGTATTAAGGCCCTCCAAACCAGTTCAACCAGTTCTTGAGGCCACTTGGCTGCCACCTCAGTAGTCAAAATGATCAGTTAACCAATCAACACATGGTCAAAAAACCCTTAAATAGCCAAATCTCTTAGCTTGAGCTAACCCACTCCACTTAAGGCCATTCCAGCAGCCCTAATCATCTTCTAAAAGCTTCTTAAACCTGCCTTAATCCTTAGGTCAAGCCTAAGCTAAGTCTTGTGGTCCCATCCCCCATGTGAAAGCAAAAGAACTTTCCATGTATATTATCCTTGCCATAGTCCTTTACTCTGCCTCCCAACAACTCCCAGCCAGGTGGCACACATCTCGGGTGAGGCCAAGTGAATCCCAGTTGTTACTAAGTATCCTAGGGTTTTGAATAGACCAAACCACTCAAAGAACCATTCATTCTAACCTAACGATTCTCTCTCTAGATCAAGCCCCTCCAATTAAGCTTTCTGCTCACTCAAGCTTCTAACCAGCTCCTCAACACTTTCCAAGCTCGATCCAGTAGGTCAAAGCCCGTCGGCGACGGGATCTGTGCCACCTTGACCTTAACTCCGTCCAAGGCTCCAACTGTTCGATCCAGAGCTTATCAGACCATGATTTCTTCTAGATAAATAAGTGTGGGCAATCAATTAGCTCAGAGAATCCAAAATTTCCAAAGTCAAACGGTTAGATCTCTCAAAAACCTTAGCCCAGGTCATAGCACTTAGGATTAAATAGCTTTTTGATAAGTGATTTTCAATCCTCATAAATGATTCCCCATGATTTTTGTTCATGTAATTAATCTAGGTTTAAAATTTCATGTAATTTGGTTAACCATATCGAGCGAATGAGTCATTTTCCTCTTTTAGGGCTCAGTTTATGTAAGTTCTAACTTACCTTTGATCAAAACCATTGATCTTACGATCAATGGATCTGATCTAGCTGTTCCGCGGCATTTTCGAATTACAGATCCGATCCCACAATTTATTATATCGTCCTACTCGATCTCAGCTGCTCGTTTCAAAACAGCAAAAAATCCAACGGCTCGTGGCAAGATCCGACGTGGTTAAGTACCACGACGTCAATTTCAGTGTCGCTACAATCATTGGCAATGATTGCATGGTGACACAATCATTGCCAATAATTTCTCGCAGTTTCATCCGCTAATCCAGGCTTACTGCGTGTCTAGTCTGCCGCCGGTTCTAATTTTTTTAAAATTAAATAAAATTATTTTTTTTCATTCAGAAACTTCAAAAAAATATTTTGAAAATTAATTTTAAGTCCAAAAATTTCATCTTTTTATATCAAATTGCTCATAATTTTAAATCCTTTTAATTAAGATTAAATTTTTTTTAAAATATTAATTATATTTTGAATAATTCTAAAATGCTTAAAATTTAATATTTTAATTATTAATTAATTAAACTAAGTCAAATTAATTAAAAAAACAATTTAGAATAAATTTATTTTAAAATCAATTCAAGTCAGAGATATCTTTTAAAACTTTTTTAAAATTTAAGTTCATTTAAAATATTTAATATATATATGTTTTAAATCATTTTAAGTATTTAATTATTTATATTTCAATTAATATTTAATTAAATATTAACTTAAATAATTTCAGGGATTCAAATTTTAATTTAAATATATTTAAAATATTCTGAGTAAGATATTTAAAATATTTCAATTTTAAAGATTAAATTAAATTTAAAATACCTTCCTTTAAATACTTTAAATAATTTCAATATTTAAGTATTTAATTGATTTTTTAATTAATATCAACTTAAATACTATTCAAAATTCAAAATCTAATTTTAAAATATCTTTAATTAAATCAAAGCATATTTTAAATATTTTAAAGTTCAAATTATTTTTAGAATATTAAAAATACTTTAAATAATTTGAATTTTTTAATTACTTGAATATTTGATTATTATTTAAATAAATATTAAATTATATTTTTTTAAATCTAATTTTAAATATCTTTAATTAAGTCAAAGCATATTTTAAATATTCTAATGTTCAAATTATTTTTAAAATATTCAAAATACTTTAAATAATTTGAATTATTTAATTACTTGAATATTTGATTATTATTTAAATAAATATTAAATTGAAATATTTTTTAAAATTTAAAAGTCTTATTTTCAAATATCATAAAATTAGAGGATCTCTCAAAAATATTTTAAGATTATTTTAATAATATTTTAAATTTTCAAGTTTAATACTTATATATATATATTAAAATCTTATTTTAAAATTATATGTATATATTAAATCTTTGAGCTTTGAGAGATCCTATGAAATTTTAAATATAGATTGAGCTTGCTTGAATAGTAATGATGTGGATGATTAGTGAACAATCATATTTTGATTGTCCACTAATCTAATCTTTAATTATAAGTTTTATGTTAATATTTTCATGCTTAGGGTACACACATTCGCACTTACCTTAGGCTCTTTTAGATCTAGAATTTGATTGTGCTTATGTATGTGCATAATTAGGATTGTCCAAGGGTTAGTCAAAACATCCATTTTGAACCCATACAACCTAGTGACATTATTAAGGATAATAATTAAGGACACATGTATAGAAAATTTAAAATAATTCTAGAAATTAGGATACATCTCCTATTAACATGAAATTTGAACCATTTGAACCTAGTGACATCTACAGCCTTTAGAAAATTTCTTTCTGATTTTTGAAATCATTAAGCTCCTTAATTAATTAACTTAAGTTTAAACTCTTAATTAAGCTTAAAACTTTGAAAAATTATAATAAATTAAGTTTAAATGTTGAAAATATAAATAATATCTTATACTGACTAAAATTCAAACCTTAATTTAAGAAAAATAAAAATCTCTTGATCAGACTTTGATTTTAACTTAAATTTAATTTTAATTTAAAATTAATATTTAATTAATTTAATTAATTAAAAATATGTAAACATTCCAGAAAAATCCCAAACTCTTTGGAATATCTCCTTAGGTTATTCCTGCCCTTTAGAGTTGATTTCATGGAGTTCATAATTCATTTGGACTTAAATCTTTAAAACACCCTCAATTAAATAATTTAAAAAATTCTATAAATACACAAACTTCAAAAAATCATAACTAATTCCAGAAAAATCCAAATTGATTAAACTCAAAGACATTGGACTCCATTTGGGGTCTAATATTTATTAAAAATTTGATCAACCTTTAGTCAAATTGTAAGCCAAAACTTCTAAAATTCATAACTTCTCATAGAAAACTTCAAATCCACCAAACTCAAAGCCTAACTATTCATCAAAATATCCAATATTTAATAAAAATATTAAAACTTCAGAAATCTAATTAAATCTAAAAGTCAAGTTTTGACCCATTTAATTAATGTATTTAAATAATTCAAATAATTCAAGAAAATTTAATAATTGATTTAAAAATTCAAAAATTCTTAATCTAACTTTGAAAATAACAATCAATCAATTTTAATCAAAATTATCAACCTTCAAACCTTAATTAAGTAAAATTACTTAATCATACTAGTTACCACTAGTAACCAAGGCCTACGAGGTTATTAAGTTAGCCCCAAGAAAGGTGAAGTAAACTTCACAATCTCGGTGAGTAACAAAGGTGATAGACATTTAACACTTTAAAATATATCTTAAAATTACTTTTAAATTATAATACTTAAATCTTAATTAAAATTTTCCCTTATGTCTTTCAACCAACTAGAACATCAAATAACTTCAATCAAATATCCTATATAAGACATATCCAAATCACACAGCCTACCTCACACATATTAGATGATTTGCTAGGATAACTAACTCTAGTCTTAGGCTAGGCAGGTGTTTTACTTTCCTGCTGTTGTGTGCCAGATTTTTTGAGCTATCATTACATGCTAGTTTCTAGTAGTAGAACTGATTGATGTATTTATTTATTTATTTTTTGCACTCAGTGATATGATTGATGGGTGTTAGAGTTACCCCTAGGTTAGGGACGACGTATTGACTAATTCAATCTTATACATATGACCATGCTTGCACAAGATAATTAAAATAAAGGGGGCATAAATTAAGCTTTAAATTAATAATATTTTCTGTATGTGTTAAGCATGCTAAGATCCCCTTTAAATTAAAAGAGCATGGCCAAGCGTGGCTATGAATTTGAGCATTTAATTTTCGATATGTATATATAACTGCTGGGGATTATTTATATGTTGATTTATTCGGATAACCCTGCAGGTTGTTGAGTCTAGGATTTACTTTTCATTTAAAAATAATTTGACTGTATTTGAGTTTTAATTGAGTTGTATATTTAAGTGCTTTGAGAATGGAATTAAATATCCAACTTAGAATCCAAAGAGAAAGGGACATCCCTTATGGGAGAGTCCTTCTCTATTTAGAGATCCAAATTAGGATGACTTTTAAAATATCAAAAATGGAAAAGATAACACTCCTTTCGAGGGAGAGTTTCTTTCATTTGGATATCTGGACCTAACGATCCAAGGAGCCCCGTAGAAGGATGAAGAAGTGAAGAATGAGAAGAATCCCATTCTCAAAGTCACTTGAGTGTTAGGAGTAGAATCTAGGTTGTTATCAGTGATACCCAGTCACTTTACTTTTCCTACAGACCCTGAGTTATAATATTAAGTGGCACTTGCCACATGAACTCTTGAATTTATTTAATTAATTTGATTTGATGTATTTTTTATTTTAATTACGAATATGATTGCCTACTTTTTATAGTTTCTTTGGTGCTTGCATATCCATTTTGATTTAGCCTAGAACCTGATCGAAGGATCGTGAGAGTACGAATAATTTTTTCTTTCTTAATTAAATTAAAAAAATTTAAGATAACATAGTAACTCTAATATTTTAAGAAGTAATTTCGGGATCACCGGGAGTCCGCATAAGCATACTTGTTGCATCTCCTTTTCCTTTGTTAGGCACCCCCCACTTGCTGATTTTAGCAGGCCACCTGACCTATTAGGGTGTAGATTTGTCAAGGGGAATTTGTGTAATCTCTAGAATAAAATTATTTTTAAGCCTTTTTAAAATTACTTCATTCAAATTTTTAGTATTTATTGAGTCAATTTGCATGCATTTTAAAAAGTGTCTAAATCTTTAATTACATTTAATTTTAAGTTTCATATCACCTAACATATGTTAAGGGGCCAAATTAGGATCTACTCTAGATGTCAGCCATATTCTCAAAAACCTATCTTAAATAACGTCCCTACCACTCCATAAAAGATCGAATTCATGGTTTTCAAGAATTTAGGTGATTTAGCTGGCTCCCTAATCCAGGCTAGGGTATGTCCAGATCCTATAGTTTATTAGTTAGGTTCAGGTCACTGATTTTCAATACCCAATTTTAATTTAGGTTCTAAGGCAAGTTCATGCTATAAGACCTCAATCTTCAGGAATTGAGTCCCAACCTTTTAATAAAATTAACAACTCAAACTTAAATCTCTTTCAATCAAATTCAAGCATAACACTTAGGATAGGCTGGGATATTTCTGAAGTAATTTAGAATCTCAAGACACCTCCTACCATTCGTCCCTTAACCTCCAGAAATAAGTGTTCAATCTTGATCTAATCCCAATTGAATTTTTAATCCTCACCTCCTTTGATATCAAACTTTGAATTCTTAAATAAAATTTCTATCGCTATTTTAATCGAGAGTATTCATAGAAAACTCTTATTTTTCTATGATGTAATTAACTATGAGGGCTTGTGCTCGTAGGAAATTTAGAAACCCATATCAAAATTTTCAAAATCAATCTTTTTAAAAACTTTAATTAATTATCTTTGGAAAAATTGAATACAATGATCATTATCGTCATATTCAAATGATCGATAACAGACGATATCCTCTTTCCTCGTGAAGATATATTGTACTATTGTCGTAATTTTGATTATAAAATTAATGATCTCTTATCTAGATCATTATAATCAAATATTTGATTTAATATCATTTTGATCCTCCGGGATCATATGTTGTCTCCCCTTGAGTTTGGCTACGATAATCAGGTAAATCCAAAATTTTGTAATCTGAACCTTTTTAGGGAATGATACGTTCATCTTTTGAGGTGATATATCATTCATAATGATACGTTTAATTTCTAAACTAAAAATTCCAGAAATTTAATTTTTTTAAAGAAAATTAAACTTTTTAAATAATACTTTTTTAATCAAACACATATCTTGGAAAAAATATTAATAAGCTTTTGATTAAGCTTATCAATAAACTACTTTTTATAGCTAAGATAGATCTTTCCATAATATATTCCAAAAATGTAGATTTTTCATGAGAGAGGGAAATATGACATTTATTAATAAATTTTCTAAAGTCTGATCATTTGAATATTATATTATCATCTTATTTGGAATATATACCAATTCATCTTCGATTTCCTCTTCCTTTCCATTTCCAGTTCGAAGAATGAAATCACAAAATAAATGATCTGTCTTTGCTCATATATTCTCTTTTAACCTGAAAGCTTCTATATCTGACCATAAATATGACTTAAGCATACTATAGTTAATAGTCTCTAATCTTGATGCACGTCTAACCACTGGTAAGACTTGTCAAAAGTCACCTTCAAATATAATTACTTTACCACCAAAATAAATAGAATTATTCATAATATCTTTCAAACTTCTATCTAAAGATTCAATAGCTATTCTTTTGACGATAGCTTCATCCTAAACTAGAATACTTGATTTTTTAAGTAGTTGAGTAAGTCCACTTTACTTAGTAATTACATACAAACTTATCTCTGTTGAATTTATAGGTATTTTAAACCTTGAATGTGCTGTTCGACCTCCAAAGAAATATTGATGCGGTCACTCCTGATATAGCTGTTGCAATTGCTATGTGACCACTACTTCTTAAAGTTGCAAGTAGTGCACGGTACAGATATGTTTTACCTTATATGAAAAATATGCCATTCTTTTTTTATTGACATGATTTATAATTTCTTGGTATGCTTTCTTTTGATCTATATTGAGAGTGTGCACCATATTTATATCTTCAGTGGGAGTAATAATATTTTGCTCTTTAAATATTTCTCTATTATGGAGCTCATCATTATAATCAACAAATTCCTCTTGCACAGGTGGCAATTTTGGTAAGTCAAAATCATCAATAGACTTTCTCATTCTCTCAAGAAATAAATTTATATCTAACAATGTTTTTGATATGCATTCATTAGAAGAAATTTTCTTATTGGTTTGATAATCATGAGACAAATTCATATAGTAATTCCATAATTGG
Organism: Dendrobium chrysotoxum; assembly: GCA_019925795.1. Classification (NCBI taxonomy): domain Eukaryota; kingdom Viridiplantae; phylum Streptophyta; class Magnoliopsida; order Asparagales; family Orchidaceae; genus Dendrobium; species Dendrobium chrysotoxum. Next base: position 73,745,720 of record CM034314.1, read on the forward strand.
AGAACTTTAGTTAGCTCGTAGTAAATCAAAAGAATATAAAATAATTGTCTAAGTGCATTTGACATTTGACAATTGGATGCATCATTTAAACAATCTGATATATAATGATCTACTTCTAGGAGACCATGCTTCTCTACAACTTCTTTAAACATAGAACATTGAATTCCATGAATTTGTAATAAATTATAAAATGATGTTGGTCCATCTACATGATTTAACAAAATCTTAGATAGTATCTTTTATCGTCTGATGGATTTGTTGTATTTATACGACCTATTTGTCCACATTTTTGTCTCCCATATTTTTTTTGTTTTTCCCATATATATTTTTTTGGAATTTCTGTATAAAGGCACTTCTTTGCCTCTGAATCAATTTTATTAAGATGAAAGAACTCGGTCAACATAGTTTTTTTTCCAACATTGATTTTAATATATCAAGTAAATTCTAATTATCTTTATAGTAAACTGATTATTGCTCTTCTAAATGTAGTTGTAAATTATACATTGATTGATTCATCTCATTTAAGTCAAATTCAAATATTCTTTATAATGTTTCTGGTGTTGATACCCTTCTGCCATCTTGATATTGTTGAATCTCATCAAAAGTTTGTTATCTTTTATTTTTGGTGAAAATGACATTGAAATCTTATAATGCCCCTTGTAAATATATTTGTAAACATATTTCACTACTTTGATACTAGAATATATCTCAACATTTATATGACAGTTATATCTAAATAATAAATATGGATTATAAGGAACAACCCAACAATTATCTAGAAAATTATTTTTGACTTTTACCTGTTGGCCATTATTTCTTCTCCAATAAATTGAATATGAGTCATCACCAATTACTGTTTGGCTTAAGAAAGATTTAGGATATTTATTCTTACATAATCCTTTTTTCATATATACAACCATTATTCTTATTTAAGTTTTCACATGGACCATGCATCATATGCTTTACAACCAATTCATGTAGCTTCTTATATTTTGAAGGATATGATAATTCCGCAGATATAATTCTATCAAATTATACTATAACAGTTATCTTAAAAGCAGTCTTCAAGATTATTAAAAAAATGAGCATATGGAACTCCTCTTTTTTTAAATTATATAACATATGCACGAGCAACTACACCTCTAAAAATTAATTTCAGGAATGACTGATCTTTTAATTTTTTTGGGGAAACCCCTCGGTGGGGGCCTACGTGTTAATTAAGAAAAAAAGTTACAAGGTCCTTAAAGGGACCTCAAGCTCACTACTGCTCAAACGAGCTACAAAAATATTAAAAAAGAAAAACCTACGAGCTCGAGGTCCCTGCTAAAGAACAATACACAATAACCTAGTAACATTCTACGGTGCACAAGAGCGAGCACCCAAAAAAAGGAAGCAGACCAAAAAGTAATAATCCAAACCAGCTTCTCATTCAAACTCCTCTCTTGATTACTCCACATTAACATAGCAACCTCCAAAATGACCTTCCAGTCCAAAAATACAGTGGAGCAATAGCCAAACATATAAGAGTCCTGCAAAAAATGGAGCACAACCTGCAAAAGAAAAATCACAACATACCAGAAATTACAAACAGTCAACTGGGTAGCAGATTGGGGATTATCCAAAAAAAGGGTCAAAATATACTTAGCTAGCCACTAATGGCCATAGAAACCCATGAGCATCCATCACCACAGACAATTAACAAAACTAGAAACCTCCTGATGGATGAAGAAAAACTTACCAGCATAGGCTAAAGAGTCAACCCAACAAACAGAACAACAGACACTCCAACTCAAAACACAGCAGGACTCACACATAACTAACGACACCAAACAGATAAAACAACAAAAGATCATGCCCAAATACCTAAAAATAGAGACGGAACAAAATTCATCAGAAGTACAATCCTGAAGCTGCACAAACCCAATATTGAGGAACATACCAAGATAAGGATAAAAACGAGATAACTCTAACCAACCAGCGAAAGTAAAGAGAATAGCAGCCACATCCCTCCCCAAAGAAAAATGCAGAATAAGATTAAGGATGCAAGTAGAAAGAAACCAGACCCAGTAATCGAGCAAAATGGGATTCCCACAGGCTATCCCAAAAAGGATAGTCAAAAGAAGTAAATCTAACAAGAGATAATTATCCACAAAGGAAAACCCAAGAAGACCAGAACATAAGTGGGAAGTAGCCCCCAACAGATCCAAAATAGCAAAGTAATATTTAGTAATCATCATAGCAACCACGCCAAGCAGCAAAAAATTAGAAAGCATTACAACAAGAGGAGAAACCACCAGAAAAGTAAACGGAAAGAGGTAACTACACCAAATAGTGGAAATAAAGTCCAATGAAGCAGCCAAAAGAAGACAGAAAAAATTAACTAAACACGTAGGGGACACCAATACCATCCAGCTTCAGTAAGCCACGCAGAGGGGCTAGAACAGAAGAACCGACCAAATCAATGAATAATTCAAGGTGACTCCCACAGTTAGCCAGCCAAGTAGCACATTTATTACCATCTTTATAAATATTCTGAAACAAATGATTAAAATAGCTCAACATCTTATAAATATTATGCATTTGATAAAACAAGTCAGAACAACACAAAGCATCCCTCCAATCTAATAAAGTGATAAAATCAAAGCCAGAATTAGCCTCAATAACCATATTAAGAGTCTTAAGGGACAAACAGAGATGAATGCCATAGAGAATGGCACAATTAACAGCTAAAGAAACATTACCCTGATGAATCAGCCTCGCAAAAGCAATAATGAGCTTACCATTACTATCTCTAATAGTGCCACCACACCCTTCAGAATTACCAGAACATATACCATCCACATTCAGTTTAACAAAATTCTTAGGAGGCTTGGTCCAATACACAAGATTGATAGGAGGTCTCCCCACAACCGAGAGGCCAAAAGCATAACCAATCGAGTAGTAGTTCTTGAAATTCTTATAAGAAAGGAGTCTAACAGCAATAATAGAAGAAACCTTATCTTTAATCTTATAAATCACATTATTATGATTCATTTTGACACTATTAAAAACCGAGTTATTTCTTTCTAACCAGATAAACCACAAAATCAGACAAGGGATGACATTATGAATATGACCTTTAGACTTAATAAACTAAATATTAAGTAAATATTTTAAAGACAGTTTACCATTAAAGTAGTTGATCTGAAATAAGTCATCAAAGTAAACCCAAGTACGCACCGCCACCGAGCCGAAGATGAAGACATGGTGCAAACTTTCCATATGGCAGCAACATTGGCATTTAGAAGCCAACTAAAACCCTTTTTTGATAAGGTTATCCTCAGTGGGTAAATATCTGTAAAGGATTCTCCAAACAAAAATAGAAATAGTTGAAGGAATGCTTTTATGCCAAATACTCGCAAAAATAATATCAAAATTGTTTTTAGCCCGAAAAGAGTGCCACGCATCCTTTAAATGGAAGCCACCATCCTTAGAAAAATCACATATGATCACATCCTTAGACTCATTATTTAAAGGCACGTTCAAAATACGGTTGATAATACTTTGGGGAATAACATTAGAGAGTTGATCAACATCCCACAGATTATCTTTAAAGAAATACTTAACCTTATCAGATGCAATAGAAGAAGTATTTAACATAGTATCAAGAGAATGCTTACCAAGCCACTTATCTTGCCAGAAGTGGATATTCCCAACACCAAGACCCCATGAAATATAGGGTTCAATCTCCCATTTCACTTTACAGAGCCTTTTCCACACCTTAGAATCACCATGTTTAGCAACACAATAAGCTGGATGGTTGGCAACACAATACTTAGATATCATAAAGTTGGCCCAAAAATTATCATTAGCACGAAGTTTATGCCAAAGTTTAAAAGTAAAAGCTTTAGAGAGATCATTAAAGGTCTTACACCCAAGACCACCTTCAGATAGAACACCACAACACTTATCCCAAGAAGCCCAAGTAATTTTAGAGCTAGAAGAAGTGCCTTTCCAAAAAAATTTATTAATCAGCTTATGGAGCCTATCACACACAGCTTGCGTGGGAAAGATAGTTTGAAAACTGTAAAAAGGTAAAGAAACAAGCACACTTTTAATGAGAGTGATTCTACCTCCAAAACTCAAAAAATTTGAGTCCCACGATAAAAGTTTGTTGTGAACCGACTCAATGAGATTATCAAATAAAAAGGATTGCCTCCTCCCCTTAAAAAGAGGCACACAAAGATAATTGATGGGCAAAAATGCCTGAGTAAACCCAGTGATATTTTTAGTTGCTAAAATACGATTATTAGGAATTCTCTTGGAGGCAATAAAGTAGCTTTTATTTTTATTAAAAGAGATACCACTCACCATCTCAAACTTAGAAAGAAAATCCATGAGTTTCTGAATTTGGTTACGGGAAGCATTAGAGAACACAATAAAATCATCAGTAAAACACAAATGGAATATAGGAGCACCACCCAAGGTTCTAAAATAAAGACCAGTATTAATATTAAAAAGATAGGATAGACCTCTAGAAAGGAATTCAACAGCAATAATGAAGAGAGCAGGAAAAATAGGATCTCCCTGTCTCAGGCCATGAGAAATATTGAGAAAATCATAAGAAGACCCATTAATAATAATAGACATAAAAACATTCTCAATACAATTCTTAATGAGCTTAATAAAGGTAGAATCAAAGCCAAACAAATCTAAGATAAAATATAAAAAATTCCAATTTAAATTATCATAGGCCTTAGCCATATCAAGCTTTAAAATAACATTAACACCTCTCACCTTAACATCCAAGTCTTGACACAATTCATGAGCTAATAAAATGTTATCTGTAATAGCCCTATCTTTCACAAACCCCATTTGATTAGGAGAAATAATAGAAGGAAGAATAGGGGTAAGGCGATTCGATAGGATTTTAGAAATAAGCTTATTGAAGAAGGTACAAAGACTAATCGGTCTAAAATCATTCCACGTGTTCACATTATTATTCTTGGGAATAAGCACAATGGAAGTAGAAGTAAAAAACTTAGGTATAGGGTTACCATCAAAGAAATCCAACACAGCAGAAAAGATGTCCTGATCAATAATATTCCAAGATTTTTGAAAGAAAAGACCAGTAAAACCATCAGGCCCAGCCATAGAGTCACCATTCATATAAAAAACCATCTCCTTAACCTCCTCTAAAGAAGGAGGCCTAGAAAGAGCACCATTCATCTCAGTGGATATCAGAGAAGGAATGTAAGAATGATCACCAAAGAAGGAAGGAGTAAAATTTTTGTTAAAGCAGGATTTAAAATGATTCACAGCTAAATTGGAAATTTCCTCCTGATTATCAGCTAAGGAGCCATCTTCCCTTCTAATGTTATTGATACTATTTTTAGCCCTTCTACGCTTAACCATCGCATGAAAATATTTAGTATTATTATCCCCATCCACCAACTTTTCAGCCGAGGCTTTTTGTTTCCAAAAAGCTTCTTCTTGAGTTTGAAGATTTAAAAGATCATCTTTGGCCTGCTTTAAACTAGATAAATTGACATCAGAAGGATCATTTTGATAAGACGCCTCAAGAGAAGAAACAAGTTGCTCAGAGTATAAAATATTAGAAAAAATGTTTTTAAAGATATGGTGATTCCACCAATTAAGAGCCTGTTTCAACCTTTTGAATTTCAGCCAAAGTCTCTTCATACCACATATAGAGTTATTAGGATGTAAAGGGGAGTTCCAATTAATCTTAACCACCACAAAAAAAGATTCATGAAGAAGCCACATGTTTTGAAATCTAAAATGGGGTATGACATTAGAACATCTAGTATTAGTAGTAATAAGTAAAGGGGAGTGATCAGACAACGTTCTACTCAGGTGATGCACACTAGTAATAATAGGCGAGTCAATCCACGAATCATTAAACAAAATACGAACTAATCTCTTCCATAAATGACCCCTATTCCAAGTGAACTTATCACCAGTAAAACCAATATCAATCAAACTGCAATTAAAAATCATATTATTAAAATCCTCCATAGAACGGGCAAAAGGAGGAGACTCACCCAACAGTTCATTAGGACTAGTAATGGCATTGAAATCCCCACCAACGAGCCAAGGCAAAGCACTTATTTGATGAAAATTATAAATTTGATTCCAAAGCACTTTTCTATTGTAAAGAGAAGAAGCATCATACACTAAAGAAACACAACAATGAAAATTAAATGCTTCCACTTTATAGTGTAAAACTTGAGTAAAATCAACAATCACATCAATTTTAATCAGATCTTTCCAGAAAACCCATATCTTGTTAGCAACATTAGCAGTAGCATGATTAAAACCTAAAAACTGAGAGGTGCTCAAAAGCTTGGTCAAAGAAATAAGAGGTTCAAGTAACACAAGAATCTTAATGTTGTGGATACGACATAAGTTTTTAACACGAGTTCTAGAGGAAGAACAACCAATACCCGGCACATTCCAAACCATAGCATTAAACATAAAAAAGGCTTAATGGGAAGTATTTGATCTAGTATTTTTAGGAGGTTGTAACGAAATGGTTTTAGGTTTCCTTCCTTTTTTACTATTTACCTTGATAAAACTTAAATCATTATCATCCCTACAATAATTTTTAACAGACAAATCCATATCTTCCGTATCATTAAGGATAGCATTAATAGAATAAGATGAAGGTAAAATCTTACTGCAATTCGGTTGTTTCCTAGTAGCTGTCCTTAGAGGACATTCATCCTCCATAAAAAAACCATCCTCTCCCTTATTCAATCCACCCACATTATGTACTTCACCATTTTCCTTATCAATTGGTTCAATGTGGCACTCATCAGGAGAAGAGTAATGCACAACAACAGCTATTTCCCCTTCCTCTAAGATCCTGCCACCTTCCTCAATAGGTAATTGTATGACAAGATTAAGGCCAATGTCATCTTCCTGTTCAATCAGTGAAATTGAAGGATTATGAGTAAGAGAAATAATATCCTTAGTAGCGCAACCATTTTGCAAATTAGTAGAAGAAATAATAACATCATAATTAGTACTATTTTGAATATCTAGATTAGGAACAGCTTGCTCTTCACAAACATTAGACATCATAGGGTTAGGAAGGCACTCCCTTTCCTGGTTAAGAGGAATATCAAAATTACTATTATGTGTAGGAATGGTAATATCACCCACTATATTTTCTCCAGTCGCTAAAATCGGGTTGGGTATAATGCCCTACAGGAATTCCGTGACAATGGGAGGTTGCACAACCACGTTTTTAGCAATCAAAGGTTCTTTATCTTTATGAAGATGGGGATATTTCCTAAAACAATCATTCAAAGTATGTCCATGCATCTTACAGAAATTGTAAAACAAAGGTAAATTCTCAAATTCCACTTTTTGGAAGTATCCCTTCACCTCTGAACCGAGCCAGATTTCACCAGGATGCTTCTTAGAAACATCCAGTTCAACTAAGACACGAGCCACGGACGGCCTAGAAACAGCAGCAGTGGCCTAGTCCGTTTGTAAGGGACGACCAAATATAGAAGCTAAACCAAACAAAACTTGTTGATTAAAAAAATGCAATCTTAGATTAGGAAAAGAAATCCAAACCGGCGCAATAGGGGATTCCTCCCTAACATCAAAATCCGGGGTCCATTTAAGCAATCTCATTTGACAAGCTTGAATGTAATACGATCTTCTAGCAAATATTCGGCTATAGTCAAGATCATTGGATAGTTGAATAGCAACATGTCATTGATCGAGTAAGCCCACATGGAACGATCTAGACAGTTTCAAATTTAAGAAAATTTTTTGTATAATATCTAGATTCGGACGTTTCAACATAAATTTACCAACCAACATCAACGCATAAGGTGCAGCTAACAGATCCATAACTGAATCTTCAAGCAAGAGAGCCAGGCAACCCTTAAACGATGAATGCACAAATTTCAGTTTGGAAGCAGAAGACGAAGAACCAGCCAAGACATCTTTAAAAGATCTAGTTTTACCTTCAAGAAGGGTGGAAGAAATCGGGACCGATGACGACAGGGTCGCCATTGCCCAGAGAAAAAAAACCAAACAAACCACAAAATACGAAAGCAGAGAAGAAAAACACACGAAAACACAAGGAGAGCGAAGCGAAATCAAGCCTGGGAGCAGAGTGAGATGGAAACCTTAGAATTGCTCTGGAGTCGCTCGGACTGATCTTTTAATTCTTATAATTTAGACCTAAAAATATGTGTTGTTAAATCAGGTCTATCTTGTATCACATGACTTGGCTTTAACTCATTCTGAATTTCTTGCCAATTAGGATTGCATGTCATTGTTATGAACAAGTCTGGTTTTCTGAAGCACTGACATAGAGTCATTACATCTAAATATTATCGTCACATATCACGAGGTCTGCCAATGAATGATAGTGGAAGTATAACTTTTTGCCCAATACTATTACTTAGTATTTCTTCAACTGCTACACTATCAATAATCGCTTTATACAAATCAGATCGTATTGTATATTGATTTTGTCTATAGAAATCTAATTGACTTGTTTCAATCTTCACGTACATATCAACAACATATTGATGTAGTAATCGACTAGTATACAAAATAACTAATTTACCATTTTCTCAAATTTGAAGCTTATAACTATAATATTCTCTATATGAAACTTTTTGTTTTGATGACTTCTTAATTCATATAATATTTAAAAATAAATAATATTAATTATTAATTAAATAAATATAAATATTATATATTCATATAATACACTTAATCACATACTTTTTTTCTTCTTGATTAAATAACTCTTCCTCCATTAGAGATGATCTTCTGATCTAAACTGGTATTTGTTCGTTTCTTCTTTCAAACTAGGTAGTTCGATCTATATTGTGATGTCATCCAACTTCTCCATTTGGGAATAAAATAGGATATTGTAAATGGTCATAACATCCAAAGTAATGCTTGATCTTTTGGTATGTCCTAGAATGTGAAGTTAATATGATACCACATTAAATAAAATCTACACTTTTTTCCTTCAATCCATATTATTGCTACATGTGACATAGTAGTAGCATTATAAACTCTTTGATATAGTCTTAAATTAAATCTAAGGCATATTTGAAGGTATTCTAATATCCCTCTATTACTTAAAGATCAAAAAAATTGAGCATACAGGTTTCCAGAAAGTATATCCATCAATTTCTTTACTAATTCCTCTGAAAGATTTAAATCTTCAATAACATGAATTCTATTATTTGTTTTAGCATCAGTATCATAAATAGATAATTGAAAGTAGCATGAACCATTCAGCCCTTTTGTAATCAGAGGTAAGTTATGATAAATTTGACCTTGAGCTCTGAATGTATAAATTCTCTATCTTGTATTTGCTAAATTTTATCTATATGGGCTTCAAAAGATGTGAATGCAAATATACTATTATATGCTCTGATCTTACTTCTAAATTCTTTTGAATCAGATGAACATGAGGTGAATAATTTATAAAGTTGTTCATGAATATTTGTCAGAGTAAGCACGACTTCCCCATTGTAACAACAAAATATTGGTGGCTCAAATTGAAATATCCTTGCATTATAATAACAACATGAACGTGATTGTTCCAGAAAATATAATTCTGACATACTTGATTCATAATATATAATAACATCATTCATATTTGATACTACTATATCAGCTTATTTAAAGATAAAATATATTAAATATTTTGAATTATGAAATAGATATAAGTTAATAATTATAGTGCAGTAAAAATTAACCTGTAGAATTTGATGATGATGGCTGCAAATAAGCAATTTTTAAATTATAAAATTGCTTTCTTCTTTTCTTAGCAATATTGTTAGCTTTTTTTTTTCTTCAGTAAACATTTTAACATATCATTGCCTTTGATATTATTTTTTTCTTTGCCCTTCCATAGAAAATATATCTATAAAAATTGTCAACAATATTAATTGTAGATATCAATGATTGAAAAAAATTAAAAAATTAAAAATCAAATGAGCAGGAGTCATCAATGTTCATTGAAAGGGAAATGGAATACATTCAAAATTAAGACAAGAAGTTTCAAACCTATGTAATAGTAAAAGAATAAAAAAATGATTTCTAGTATATATAGATTTTTTCTAATTATAAAAACCTATCTAGATGACTGACCCACTAATTGAAAATGGGGATAATGAGTAAATCTTTCAAAGGCTATTAATGAAATGGGAAGAGGACAGGTTTGTACTAATTTGAAATGATAAATTAATTATCTAATTTGATAAGTTAAGTATTAACATTTGATAATGACTACATCACAACATACTTAATTTTGTCTTAAATAGATTCAACTTTTAAAGTAGTTGCTTAGAGTTTTTTAATAAGTCATTAAAGTTTTTAATCTAATACATGTTCGCCTTCCTAAAAGAAGTCAAAAAAGGTGTATGAAAGCTTCAAAGCCTACATATTTTATTAATGAATTCACAATGATTATTTAAGTTGAATAGCAATTAGCCTTTTTATTTAAGTTTGATTAGTGGTTGTTGATTTTTAATCAATTTAATTCATTGATTCTTATTTAACATTCACATCCCATCAATTCATTCGTGGCATTCACAATGAGCACAAACCAAAGCCTCCTTAGGACACATAGCCTCGCAGTCCGAGGTAGTCCAGCCTAAAAATTTTATTGATGGAGTGTATACCGACATATTAGATCTAAAATGAGAAATTAACTATCTGATTTAATAAGTTAAGTATTAAGAGCCGACAATGAATATATCACAGCCTACTTAATCTAGTCATAAATAGATTTAACTATTTAATTAGTTGCATAGAGTGTTTTAATAAATCATTAAAGCTTTCAATATGATGCACGTTTGTCTTCAAAAAAGGAGTTAATGAAGGTGTATGAATACTTCAAAGTCTATGTATTTTATTAATAAATTAACAATAATTATTTAAGTTGAATAGCAATTAGCCTTTTATTTTAAGTTTGATTATTGGTTGTTGAATTTTAATTAATTCAATTAATTGATTATTATTTAACATTCACATTCCATCAATTCATTCATGGCGTTGTCACAACAAACACAAGGAACAAAGTCTCCTTAAGATACTTAGCCCCGCAGCCCAAGATAGTCCAGCCTAAAAACTTTATTGATGGAGTGTATACCAACATATTAGTCTTTTAGGTTTTATTTTCTAAATTTTTATTTGATTTAATATTCAAGGTGATTACAACTTAAGTTTTAAAATAAGCATAAGGATTTAAAAAAATAATAGAAATTAGAATTAAATAATAATAATAATAAATGGTTAACCTTAAAATAGGAAATTTAGTTTTGGCAATTATTTTTCAGAAGAAATCAAATTATTGGAATAGATGACAAACTCACAAACAATAAGGGTCATTGGCTTGCACAAAGCTAAATTTGTCCAAATAAATTTATCTTCTTGTGAATGAAAGAACTATTAGAATTATAACATGATATTCACATAGAATCATGTGTTATAGATGAAATCATCAAACCATTATAACCTCTAAGTTTTTACCTTCTCTTCCAAAAAATCACAATTTGCAAATTTAGAAACCTAAAAAAAAAAAGATTTAAGAAATAATTTTTGCTTCATCTGCTCTTGTAAGCTTCACAGTAAGAGGAGTCTATGTGATTTAATAGAAATCATACTCTCTGTCTTTCTTAATAGATGAAGCAAAAAGTATAATGTGAATAGCCAAAAAGTGCACAAGTGGAATGAAAGAATTTACAACATAAAACATATATAATAGGTAAATAAATATCATGCCATAAAAATGTCTAACACAAAATGAGATTAAATAAACATAACCCTTTTAATAAATTAACAAAAAATAGAAATAAGAAAAATATAAATGAATTTCTAACCTTCAAATAGGAGTCTTACTTCGTACAAAATTTTTTTAAGAAGAAATCAGATTAGCAGAATAAATGACAAACTCAAGGATGTAAAGGGGCGTTCGCCTTCTTCAAACACAGAAGTGTGCAATCTGTAGCAATAAAGAATGCATTAGTCAAAAAAATAAAACAAATTCTTATCATGATAAATTAGAATAAAACAACATTCAAGCAAAGAAAGAAATGCTTCCTCTCAATTTAATGACAATCTACTAATTAATGATGGGATAATAAAAACATGATGCAAGAATATACAACATATTGCACAAAACCAAAATAAAAAAAATAAAAAAATAAAAATAAAAAATAAAAAACATATTGCACAAAACCATGTCATCTAAGATAACTGTCATTACTGATCATGTTATGACCACGTATAAACCATTAAACTTTCCACATATAAACCATTAAACTTTCCAAAGTGTTCATGTGATCATTAAAAGTGAATTTGTTAGATGAACATTACCACATTTTTTTTATGATGATAAGCTTATATTTTATAAAAAATTAAAAATGAAATTGAAGTTGTAAGTAAAAATGAATACCAAAAATATATTATATTTGAAAATATGTAATAATAAAATTAAACATTCCAAATTATGATTATACCTGAAATTTAGATAACAAGATAGTAACAGTTCAATTATCCAGGCAAATACATAGTATCTCACTATCTCTAATAAAGTAATGCATGTTCATGAAAATATGACTCGAGATGTTTAAGGAAAATTGTTATTTGCTTCATTTGGCTTGCAGAAAGCTTAATTTGTCTAAATTACTTTATCTTCTAGTGAATGGAAGAACTACATTTTGTAAGTAAAAGAATTCATATGCAATCACAATGTGAAAGAAGAGTTCATGTAGATTAAGAGATACCAAATGTTTCTCTTGATAAGTTTTGATGTATTTATAGAATGACTGGACAAATCTATACATGAAAAAATTACTCAACTATGCTCGCCATATATGGTGTTTGTTGCTGGGGATGCAATAACCTACTTGTAAAATGTAAAATGAGAAAAATTAATGCTAAAAAATGATATTTCACACCCATGAAGAATGGCATTAGGAAATTAAAATGTGAAAAGAAATTATCTTTTCACATTTTATATTTTATTAGTAAATATTAATTTATGTCTCTTCATGGCATAATTTAATTCATTAACAAAAATATTAATTAAAGTATAATAACAAAAATACTATTTTTAGTTATATTTTTATAGTTTAAATGCTCGTACACATGAATAATTTTTTTTTTTAAAATAAAAAATATAATAAAATTTTAAAATAATTTATGACATGCTATATCAAAGATATTTAATTATATATTAAATGCAATTTTTGATAGATAACTTATATATAATCAATAGACATATAAACTTCTATTATTCTTGAAATGCACTTATTAAAGTTAGATGAAAAAATAAAAAATAGGCTTATGTTAATGTTAACCTAAGGGGTTTCATATCGATTAATTTATTGGTATCAAATGACTGAATTAGTTACTCAAAAAAAAAAAAAAAGCAAGTCCATCATAGAGCATTACCTACAAGAGTATAACTTTATCATTGATATGTCACCAAAAATTTGTCTTGATCGAGCACGAATCATGAGGTAAATATGAGATTGAGGCTTCAAAAATTAAAATGGGTATCATCTGAACTCTGATTTAAACAAACTCAAAGTCAAACTGAACATCTCAAAAATATGAACCAAACAACACCAAATTCGACTCAATCCAAGCCCATATGAGTCCAAATCAAAGACCCAAAGTGCATTTGGAAGATTCAAACCATAATCTGAATTACCAAACGGCTTCCAAACGTGACATGCTTATAGTCAAATCAAGCGGCTCGGCGAGACGAATCCAATGAGCCCAAGATCACTAAATTTCGATATCATTAAGGCATTCAAATGGCCATTAAACATTCATGATCAAGGGGATCAATACCGACCGTCCATTCAAACCACTTTCATTTTGATCTTGATCCTCCACATATTTATAAGCCACGCTACACTCAAAAAACTATAAATAGCCCTCACTCTTCTCATGAAAAAAGGGGAAGGAGGAGGGGAGAAGGAAAGAAGTTGGAAGCTGACTTGCCGCCGACCAGTGCCGGAGTTCTTCCCGGCCACCGTCGGACTTCCGCCAGTCCGCCGACCATCGCCGGACTTCCACCCGTCCGCCGACCACCGCCGGATTTTCGCTTGTCCGCCAACGACCGCCGGACTTCCGCTAGTCCGCCAACCACCGTCGGGCTTCCGTCAGTCCGTCGACCACCGCCGAAATACTTCCTGGCCACTACAGGACTTCCGTAAGTCTGCTGACCACCGCCAAAACTTTGGCCAGTCCGCCGACCATCGCCGGACTTCCACCAGTCCGCCAACCACCGTAAAATTTCCACCTGTTCGCCGACCACCGTCAGACTTCCACTCGCGGCCATAAATCTCTCATTTAAGTCTCATTCAACCCCTCATTAACTCCTCTAGTTTTTGGTAGGTCAAGCTTATTTACCACTCTCCCTTCAACTTCAACATTTTTTTTTTGGGAAAATTTTGGACTATGCCATTTTATTAATTATAAATAGAATACAAATAAAAGAGTAATACAGGCGAAGACGGGACGAAGATACATAACAACAAAACAAAAAAATTAAAACACATCACAGAAACGACACAGAGACAGAATATCTGCATTGAACTCAGGTAGTCGTAGAGAAACTCTGAGAATACATGTACTCTGGTTGCCAAAAGACCATCCAAGAGAATTCTTAGTCAGGCTATCATCATCGTTCAGGCAATACAAGTATCCAAAGTCTGCATAATCTTCGATGCTTCAAAATCATCAAAAAGAGGCCACCGTGCCATGGGATCATTCAACCAAAACCGAGAAAACGTCACAGATTGAGTTCGTCAATCAACAGATTCCCTTTTTTCATTTAGTTATCTTGAATCTCACAGCTTTGGCAATGGTTGAAACCAATGTGGAGATGCACTTTGCCGAAGAACTGAATCTTCAGTTATTCCTTTCAACCCATATATGATAAATAATGGCATTAATCAGTAAAAGGTTGCAAAATTTTGCTTTATTTTCCCCGGTAAACCTCCAATAAACTCTAATGCCTGCGAGACATTAGGTTTTAAGAGAAAATTTTGCATTTTTGAAATCTAGGAACAGAAAGAAGACATTTAGATAAAGGGAGAGAAACTCATAGAAGCAAATTTGATGTAGATGGTGGAAGATATCTGCCTTCTACCTTTAGCATCAAAAAATATACTGCAAAAAAAG
The DNA here is from genome assembly GCA_019925795.1 of Dendrobium chrysotoxum. Taxonomy (NCBI): domain Eukaryota; kingdom Viridiplantae; phylum Streptophyta; class Magnoliopsida; order Asparagales; family Orchidaceae; genus Dendrobium; species Dendrobium chrysotoxum. The sequence continues at coordinate 73,760,912 of CM034314.1, forward strand.
TTGGTTCAAAGGCTTCAGTAAAAAGCCAAGGCATGTCTCTTTCCTCTGCTTCATCTGAAGCTTTTCTTAAGAAAGCTCTAAGAAAGCGCTCAAGCTCATGAGGAAGAAGATGGGAGAGCTCTTTCTTGTTCTTCTCTTCCTTCTCTTCTTAATCAACGGCGTTGGAGCGAAGCGGGTTATTTCTTCTCTTAGGCTTGCAAGAATACAGAAGCATTTGGATAGGATAAACATGCCTGCTGTGAGATCCATTAAAGTAAACAAGATCAAAATCTCTTATTTTTTTTTCTTTCTTTTTACAATGCTTTTTGTGTTTCTATCAGTTCTTACAAATGAGGAATTTATAAATACAGAGCCCGGATGGAGATATCATCGACTGTGTCCACAGCCACAAGCACCTGGCGCTCGACCATCCTCTCCTTAAGAACCATATGATACAGGTGAAATATTACTTCTTGAAGGAGAAATATATATATATATATATATATATATATATATATATATGTTGATCCACATAATTTTATTTTTATGTAGCATCTGCCTTATAGATATTTTATGCAAGATAAATAAGTATATTCAAAATATATATTTTCTTTTAATTTATAAAGCTTTGTTTGCCGATCACAACAATGAATTTGTTTTGTTTTGTTTAACAATGTATAAGAACTGTGTATATTAGATGATGAGCTAACATTTCACATTGTTCTATTTTATATATATCATAAAAATTATTTGAATGAGTGAAAAAAAGTAATTTTGATTGAAGCATTACAATATTAATGAATTCTCTTCATAGTATCCATTCTGACTTTTATTTCTGATAAAAGTATTGATTTTATATTTTTAAAATCTGTTGTAATGTTGAAAATTTAATTTTTACAACTTTGTTAGCAAAGTTAGATATTTTCTAGTCTATATAATTATATAATTTTAATTATAATAATTATATTTTTTTTTGGTTTAGATATTGCCATCAGAAAGCCACCGATTTTATGGCGGTGGCCGATAAGTAACTCGACAATAACAAAACAAGCATGACAAAATTGGCATCACATCGGGCATTGCACGAAGGGCACGATCCTGATACGTCGAAGCTCCATCAACGATGTCCTCTGGGCTAAATCACTATACAACTATGGCAAAAAGCGGCAACGCCAATGACCACCAACCATCACCTCGACAACCACCCCATCGCCAAATGCGCCCGATGTTGTTAGTGGCAATGGCCATGCGGTATGTATGAGATATATTGATAGCTTTCGGAAGAAGAAAATGGCAATTAGAGAAGTAAACAAAGCTAGGAAATTGATGAGATTCAGCTTTGAATATGATTGCTGTCTACCCTTTTAGATGGCAGAGTAATAAAGATACAGATCGGATTCGCAAAGGCATTAAATTTTGGAAGTTTGATGGCAAGGAAAAAGCTATTTGCGTGTGAGGGTTTTTGACGATTGGTTCAGTAGGCTTTGTTTCTTTTTTTTTTTTTTTTTTTTTCTTTTTTTCTCTTCCTTCACAAACAAAATAGCACTGATTAAATGAACTCAATGGCATTGAATACTTAGTTGAGGACATGATGATGATATATTTTTATGCCTGATACGTCCTCGAAAAATTATCTTGATCGGGCACGAATCTCAAGGCAAAATCTAGTTAGAAACTTCAAAAATTAAAATTGGGACCATCTGAACTCCAATTTCGACAAACATACAATCGAACTGATCGTCTCGGAAATACAAACCCAACGGCACCAAATTCAACCCAATCCGAGCCCAAATGGGTCCAAATCAAGGGTCTGAAGCGCTGTTGGAAGGTTCAAACCATAATTTGGATTACCAAACGGTCCCCAAATATGACCTGCTTATAGTGAATCGAGCGTCTCGACGAGATGAATCCAACGAGCTCATGATCGCCAAAATTCGATATCTTTAAGACCTTCAAATGTCTAGCCAACGGTCCATAATCAAGAGATTCAACATCGGCCGCCCATTCAAACCCAGGGTGGATAAGAAGACTCTCCCAAGTAATGTCTGATGTCTGTTGGAAGCAGCAAGATAATCATGGAAAAGTCATCTCAATCATACCCTGACACACATACGTGTAGGGATGTGAGGAAAAGGAGAAAGATAGATTGAAGAATTCTAAGGAGAAGAGTCGCCTAAGAAGTCCAAAGCTAGTATTTTTGTTACTGCATGGTAGAGGATAAATCATCGTGGTCATGAGTATCCAAATGCTGGCAGAACTCCCTGGGCAATATCAAGATCATACGAAACTGGAAGCATCGGACCGATGCCTCGAGGTGTGATGTTAACACTTAGAATAAGGTGTGTCACATCACCAACAAAGACTATCATGATCGTAAATGATCACAACAACACGAGTGTGAACTCATCCTTGAAGTGGTTACTTAAACCCTCCGAAGGAGAGCAGAAGGAAAGCTTGAGAAATTTGAGCTCTTAGAGGGTATTGTCGGGTTCCACCTATGACAAGGGCAACCGATTTTGCTTTACTAAGAGCTTCCCTCTTTTAATTTATCAATGCATATTTTCTTTCTTTTATTTTTACATATATATATATATATATATATTATATCTATTCACAATCATAGACTAAGTATATCCTGTACTATCGAAGGTAACACCCGGTAGAGAGAATGTTTACTATATCCATGGGTTACTCCTAGTATGAGATATCTTCTAATGTTTAGAACACAAAGAGAGGGAGGTAGGATTGGCTTTGATAACCCAGGCCACATTCGCCACATGAATAAAACTGGGGGCACAATCATAATAAAATTGATGTTTGAATGAAATTCAAATTAGGATTATGGATCAACATTACCATTTCTGCCTAATATAGGTCGGTATGGACCCAGTCTTGCACCCCCTAAGGGATCTAAGTCAATGATTTTGATATCCGAGACCACACTTAAGCTGATGAATAAAACTGGGGAAATAGAGAGGGGGTAACTCCTAAACAACCAGAACTCAAAAGAGAAGAGTGCAATAAAGGTAAGACTCATATCAGTCCTTAAGAATGGGATATAATCAGATGCTGGGGTCAAAGTATTTTCATGCACGAATTTTTAAAAGAATAAGGTAAGCATTTAAACAAACTCAGTAGTGGAAATACTAAGAGATGTTAAGCACTTACCAATTAATTGAGATAAGTCTGATTCACATATTTCTTGAAGAGCAAAAATTTCATCAAAGAGAAGAATGATTATTTTTAGAAATAAAAACTTTACCTCTTAATTGTCTTGAACCTAGAATAGATTCAAAAGTTTAGTAATGTAGGTTGACTCCATCTAAATCCAAAAAGGTTAGGGATTTAAACTTTGCTAACCCAGCTTAAGTTTCCTACAAGCTAAACTGGGCTCTCTCCCTTATATGTGTATGTTTTGAATTAAAATTCAATTAAAAAAGGGTTAAATTAGAGAAAGAAAATTGCATCTTTTCTATCTTCTTGCGTGAAAATATTTTTATATCTAATAGAGCATCATCGCATATCAACGAATCCAAAATCATGATTCTCAAACTCAAGTATCACAACTATCAAAGGATATGAATTTTCTGAGATTTACAGATTTATAAGAAAGGAAATCTATTTACCCGTTCATTTTGGGCTCATTTTGTGCCCCTTAACTTAGTTTGGCACACTGTAAGCATCTTTTAATTGTTTGATATATTTTGTGCATCTTTCATTTGTGGCGCACTTTGCGTATCTTTTTATTGTTTAATACACTTTGTGTATCTTTCATTATTGGCGCACTTTGCGCATCTTTTTATTTTTATAATTGGCTCCATTTCTAAATTTCAAAAAGATAACTTTCTCAGTTGTAAGATTATCTTCCAGATATAAGAGAAGAAAACTCACTCTCTTATGTAAGGAAGAAAAACCCATAAAATAAATCCAGTCCTATGTTAAGAATGAACAACCTGATTAGAAAAATTATGAGATAAATTTGTCAGCATGCAAAAGATGCCTATGAGATAGAAAATTGCAAGATGATGGAGGAAATATTCATTTCTAAATCTAATTTCAATTTGATGTAGATTTTAGTTCAAAATATGAAATTACCCCAAATAAGGGATGGAAGGGAGAAGGTATACTATTCTGTGGATCATCATGAATTTTTCTTTATTTAAGTATTTAGAGGAGTCAACCAACACTCACTTCACATTTTAAAGAAAATAGAGGTAAATTATTCATTCAGAAAAATAAATCACATATTCTCTGAGAAAAGTTTGCTCAAATATTTACCTTGTATTTTAAACTCTCAGATTTTTCTCAAATTAATTTTTCTTTTAAAAATTTTATATATGTTGAATTTAAGGATCCTATCATTGAAGATAGAACTTGGATCTTTATTTGGATTGATATGGATTAAGATCTGGTCTAAAAGAGCTCAAACAGGGGAGATGATAGAAACTAGAGTTTACTCCAACGTATGAATCATATCATCTCATCGTATCACCTTTAAGGATAGCCTCATACTCTTCGTAACGAACATCGTGTGGTAGAGGACAAATCGTGGCCACATAGATAAAGAAGCTCCTTTCAAGGGGGTACAGATATAGGATAATATTTACAAGCAGTAGGGAGACCCCCCTGTGAAGCATAAAGCTCAGGCATAGTACTTTTTCAAGTACTGCTCGTTAATGACAGGCATAGGGTGAACACCATTGGCATCAACGAGTAGGTAGGCACCACTTTTATAAATTTGCTCTACAGCGAAGGGGCCTTCCCAAACAGGCTCGAACTTACCACTTTGGCAATGGCGTAAAATGATAGGCCTATGCAAAACAAGGACCAACTCCCCAACCCAGAAAGCACGGGGTCAGACAAGGCGATCATGTGATCGGGCCATACGAGCCTGGTATAATTTGAGGTTTTGATAAGCTTGCAGGCGAAGCTCTTTTAAAAAATCAAGCTCTTCCATCCGTAGTCGGGTGTTATCTTCGTAGGAGAGATTGTGGCTAATTACCACACATAACGAGGGGAGCTTGACCTCAAGTGGGAGGATGGCTTCAACCCTGAAGGCTAGGGCATATGGGGTAGACTGAGTAGGAGTACGATATGTAGTCCTATAAGGCCATAATGCCTCAGGTAGTCTATCGTGCCACTCTCACTTATTTACGACTAAGATTTTTCTTATTAATTATACGAGAGTTTTATTAAATGCCTCTACCAAGCCATTGGATTTAGGATAGTAAATTAAAGAGTATCGCCAATTAATGTTATGGTGGCGGGTAAATCTAGCAATCTTGGTGATTCTAAACGATGGGTCATTATCCGAGATGATACGGCGTGGGACACCAAAGTAATAAACAATATGTTCATGAAAGAAATGCATCACATCCTCTGATTTGACTTCCTTAAGTGGCATATCTTCTGCCCACTCAGAGAAGTAATCAGTGGCAGTTAAAATGAACTTATGACCCTTAGAGGAAGGAGGGTCAATAGGACCCACTACATTTGTGCCCCAGCCCTCAAATGGTCAAGATGATACAGTAAGATGCAGCAGATTAGGGGGTTGGTGAATCACCATGCCATGAATTTGGCACTAGTGGCACCTTCTAACGTGCTCTATGTAATCACGGATCATAGTCAGCTAATAGTAACTAAGGCGTTTAATTTTACCTTTTATTTTTGGTCCAGACTGATGAGCACCCCAAAGACCTTCATGTATCTCACACATGACCTTGCGAGCCTCCTCGTTGTTGAGGCAACGCAACCACATTTGGTTAAAAGAGCGTCGATACAAGGTGTCGTTCATAAAAGTGAATGATAGAGCCCTCTTTCTGATCTGAGCAGCGAGGGATCTATCATCTGGAAGCATGCCATGCTTCAAATACTCTATAAAACTCTCCAATCTGACTCTTCCTCAACTAAGAACATTGTGAGGGTCTGACCTGGAGAAGACAAGTCTACGGGGCACAGGGCCTGATGACACTGGATAATGATAGACAGTGGGTTGCCAGTTGGGTCAGCCAGTTATTTTGCTAACTTAGTTAATGCATCTGCCTTTCCCTTTGTAGATCTAGGGATTTTAGCCAGAGTTATTTCAAGAATCAAACACAAGAGCTCCATTTCTTTGTTATGATAGGGCAAGAGCTCTGGTTTAAGTACTTTGTAGACTCTCACCACTTAATTTATGATTAGTTGGGAGTCTCCAAAGATCTTTACCCGCAGGATATTCATCTGAATGGCCAACTCTAGTCCTAAAATCAGAGCTTCGTACTCAGCTTCATTATTAGTACGAGGTTCTGAAAGACTGTAGGAGTAACGAAGGGTGTGGCCTTCAGGAGATACAAAAATGAGGCCCAAACCTACCCTAACTATGGGAGTTTCATTCGGGTTCAAGGCTTTAACAGATAACGCACCATCAAAGTAGAACTCCCAAGTAGGGGACTCCTATTCATCCACACTCATGATTAGTTCATCAAGTAGATCATCATTGAGTGGGGAGTCTGTAGGGATCGGGTGAGCAGCAAGAAAATCAGCTAGAGCCTATCCTTTGATGACCTGCTGAGGGACAAAAGTGATGTCAAACTGCAGTAGGATCATAGACCATCGTGCTAGACGACCTGAGAGGGTTAGACGGGTCATCAAATACTCCAAAGGGTTGACTCAAGAGATCAGGTTGACTTTATGTGAAAGCATATAATGCCTAAGCTTCTGTACTGCGAAGATCAATGCTAAGCCTTACTTTTCCATCGCTAGGTACTTCAGCTCTGGGGGTATTAACCACCTGCTGAGGTAGTATAAGGCATTTTCCTTGCCTTTCTCATTCTCTTGAGCCAATAGTGCATCCAAAGACTCATCTAGGGCTGTAGTGTAGAGAATTAATGGTCTCCCCAGGATGGGTGCAGCTAAAATATGGGGGTTCATCAAGTAGCGCTTTATATTCTCAAAGGCCTCCTGACAACGCTCATCCCAATGAAAGCGGGCATCCTTCTTTGCTAGGGCAGCAAAGGGGTGCCACCTACCAGACAGATTGGAGATGAATCTCCATAGAAAGGCAAGTTTTCCTTGAAAAGACCTTAGCTGGGAAAGGCTTTTTAGAGGTTTTAAGTCCACTATAACTTTGATCATGGAATGATCAATTTCAATACCTTGGTAATGGACTATAAACCTTAGGAACTTTCCTATGCTGACTCCAAATGCACATTTTAAAGGATTCATCTTTAGCTCATACTTGCGCAGGCACTCAAAAATGATTTATAGATCTCGAATGTGATCTCCATGGACCTTGCTTTTGACTACTATATTATCCACATAACATTCAACTTGCTCGTGTTTCATCTCGTCGAAGATAACAGTCATAGCACATTGATAGATAACACCGGTATTCTTGAGACTGAAGGGCATCACCTTGTAGCAAAATATACCTATAGGTGTATGAAATGTAGTAAACTTCTCCTCCTCGGGGTATATCTTTATCTGGTTATAACCAAATGAACCATCCATGAAGGAGAAAATGCTATGGGACGATGTTATGTCCACCATAAGCTCAGGGATAGGAAGAGGAAAATCATCCTTAGGGTATACCTTATTTAAATTATGGAAATCGATATAGAAATGAATTTGTCCACTCTTCTTCCAGATTGGGACAATGTTGGCAAGCCAAGTAGGGTATTTTTCTTCACGAATGAAACTAGCTTCTATAAGCTTCTTAGTTTCAGCGATCACCTATTGTTCTATTTCCAATCTCATCTTACGAGGTGATTGTTTAACAGGGACTGCATCAGGCTTGATAGCTAGTTTGTAGCCTGTTACATCTGGGTTTAGACCAGACATCTCAGTGTAGTTCCAGGAAAAGCAGTCTCTAAACTCTAAGAGTAACTTGATGTATTCTTGAGCCTCTGAGTTAGATAATAAGATACTATGAAAAATAGGTCTAGGATCTAATTCAGTGTCTAAGTTTACCTCACATAGTTCGTCCATGGTGGAAGTGATGCCATCTTCAAACTCTCGAGGGGCATCAAGTACTTTGTGCTCGTCATCATCCGGGTCTTCTTCCTCAGCAAGAGAAATAACCGGATATGAGTGGGAGACAGCTCGAATGTTGGTATGAGTAGACTGACCCCTCTCAATGTAACCCAAGCCTTGCTGGGTTTGAGGTATGTCAGTTCACCAAATACAGGCTTACTGTAGAGCTCGTTCATCGGACCAAGTCAAAGGAACGACACCCCGCTCTACATAGCCTTCCACAACAGGGGAGAAATAATGAGGGACATTTACAATCTCCTCATCCGTAGCGGTCTCCGCAGGACCCTGACTCTCAAGGCCTAGTAGGGCACCTATACTATGAGATAAGGAGGCACACTCACCAGCTCATGGCGGCACGAAGGATTGGTACAATGAAGGTATGGAAGATTTATTAGTTTATAATGAGCCACCAACACTAGTGGAAGAAGTAGCAACAGATCTCTGACGAGGTTCTTCGACTCTTATCCCACACATTTGATGGGAGGAAGATTGTTTGTTAGTGGTCGAACGTCGGAAGTCTCCTTCCTCATCTGAGCTACTATTAACCATCAAAACACCCTCAGGTATCAAGTACCTACGGAAGGTAGGGAACGAACTATAGTCAGCTGAACTTAAGGCTGGAGAGGGGACAGGACAATGAGGGATGTCGATCATCTCATCATCGAAAGAGTCGGACTCGATAGTCAGAGAGGAAGTGTATAAATACGAGGAAGGTAGAATTCAAGTATCAAAGTTTCTCATGGGGCGAGTAGATTCTCTACCTCTATCTCGTCCTCGTCCTCCCCTATCTCTACTAGGGGGAATATTGTGCCTGACTGCAAACTGAAAGGAAGATCCAGGGGGATTTACAGTGGAAAAATCTACCTCAATACCAACCTGTGATGGACCCTGTGCTAGTGGTTGTATAGGACCCAGTGCAGGTGACTACGCAAAATCCTATACAATACTAGTAGGTATCACTGGTGACTGGGTAGGAGGAGGTCTATGAGTCTTTCGACGCATGTAATGCTCGGCATCATCGTAAATGGAGACCTCATATACGGAAAAGGATTGGGTATCCCCAGGAAAGGAATACTCGACTTCATTCCTCATATACTTCATACATTGGTGCAGGGTAGAGGGCACCATTCCATACTCATGAATCTAAGGCCTTCCTAGGAGAGCCCTGTATGAAGTATCGGCCTCGATCACATAAAACTTCACCTCAGTAAGGAAATTTTTGACCTTCAAAGATAGGGTGATAGATCCTAGGGTATGCTGTCCTTGGTCATTGAAGCCTTTCAATATAATCTTATCTCAGGTTAACTTTAAATGACCCAGGGAGAGGCTCTTTAAATTTTTGTAGCTTAGGATGTTGACTGAATCTCCTTGGTCAATAAGGACCATATTTAACTCATAACCATTGTCTTCAGCGGTGACATACAAGGGACGATTGTGATCAGAGGTTCCTAAGAGGAGATCTCGATCTGAAAAGGTAATGCATGGCATCTCTCTCAAATAACACGCATCCTCGATAGATTCGGAAGCAAAGAAGGCTTGATAGGACTCTGGTTCGAGTAGTGCTTTTACCAGGGTCTCTCTCAAGTCGGGAGACATCATCAAAGCGTCATAGACACTAAGAAGGGAAGGAATTTTTTTTAGATGAGCCAACACCTTGTAGTCAACCTCCAGCTGAGGGCCTTTCCCTTTCTCTTTGGACTGCTCTTGGGAGGAAGGGATAGGATCATCCTGCTAGGTAATAATATTTATATATTTTTTGTGTTTTTAGCCATTCTAGGTGGAAGAACCTTCCCTGAACGCAAGTGAACTTCCCGTATTGAGTCACCCTCAATAGGAGATTCACTTGGTTCATCGGTGATGACTTGTGCTGGCTCTAAGGAAAGTGACTGGAGTGGGTTCTCGGATTCATCTTCTGAATCCATGTAACAACCACCCTATGGAATTATAAAGATCGGTTCTTCATCACACTCAGACTCCTCATCGCATACAGAATTATCACAAGAAATATGTAAAATGTTAAAAGAACGAGTACTAAAAGAAGTAAAAGCAGGACCAGAATACTAAAAGTAGCCAGAATCACCTTCTTCTATTATTTCATCATCAATCGAAGGGAGAATGAAATCCTTCAGCGTAAGTGCTGGAAGGCATCCCATCTTCCCCTCAGAATTTATAACAATTTTCTCTTTCTCATATATTTTTTTATTACATAAAGAAGAAAAAGAAGAAATGTACTCATCGGGCACTACAACAGAAGAAGAAAAAGGTGCTTGCGAAGTAACTGTACTGGTAACTGTCGACGTGGCCTGGGTAGGCCTCCTCTCAACTACCTTTAAACTCTAAACTGTCTGTCTGATCATCTGCTTTATCTTTTGAGAGAGTGCTAGCTGTCACTCTCCCTCAGAACCTCTAGGTGATCTGCTACTACTGCTCTGGCTGTCACTCTGACTGTCACTGTAACTATTAGAGCCCGAAATCATCTGAATTGTCTAAGATGTCTTGCCCTTGGGCTGCACTAGGTCGCTGTTCTGTAGGTGGATCTTCCCACCAGCCATGAGTTTCTTAACTCTATCTTTAAACATATAGCAGTCTACTATAACATCCCTGATATGTCTATGGAATGGACAATAGAGTGGGTGATCTGTCTGTCCCTCCTCCTCCACTCTACTATTATTCGAGAATGTTAGGATATTCTTCTTAATAAGGAATTTGAAGATCTTCTTTACACTTTTTCTCTTAAAGGGATATTCCTTACTAAGCTTCTCCCGTAGGTACTGCTAACTTTTTGGGGTCCTACGGGAGGGTCTAGGCTGCACTGCTGACTAACCCGGTGTGTGAGACTGCTGAGGTGGTGCTGAACTGATTAAGAGCTTCTTTCCCTTATCTGATGGTTCGTAGGTATTGTGTACCTCCCCTCTCTTAGGTGGAGGTGCCCCTGAAGACTCCTGCCGCTGAGTTCTACGTGAAGGTTGACTCTTAACCTTATGAGGGACTGCATCGGGTATGCTGTCTTGCAAACTAATCACCTTTGTCAATAACTTCTGAAAGGTTCTGATGCCGAAACCCTTCAGATAAGGTATTAGCAGACCATCTATGTTCTTCAACAGGATCTCTATTGCATGCTGCTCCTGTAACTAGGTTTCACACTGTAGGCTGAGGTTCCTTCATCTGACTATATAATCTGGAAGAGTCTCTCGAGGATGCTGTCTAGTCACAACTAACTCTCTAACTGTAACCCGGTGCTTTGCACTAACAAATCTCTGCACAAATAATTACTCCAACTTTGCAAAGGTGCGTACTGAATCATTGAGGAGGTCGGTGTACCAGGCAAAGGCCACCCCAACTAGACTGCTGATAAAAAGCCTCAATATCAATGCATCATTCCCTCCTATGTTACAGCAGATGGCTCAGTGCTGGGCCACGTGCTGCCTTGGGTTCCCAAACCCATCAAAGACTCTGAACCTATGAGGGATAAAACTAGGGGGTAGGGCTCGTGCTCGTACTCTACTGGATAAGGACGCCCCCTGCTAACTACCTATTTAGACTTCCTAGAGGAAATAGCCTGCTCAACCTTCTATGCTATCAAATCCTGAATCTGCCCCGCTGACAACTGAGCTGATTGACTCTGAACTGGGGTAGTAAAAGTGACTGCTATAGGTGCCATTAGAACTGCTCTCTGGACCTTGTCTACTCCTATAGGGTATGGTACTACTACAGGTGGTGCTACTGGCTCGTCCCTGGATGTAGTAGGAGTACTTACGCCCGTCATCTAGGGCATTACCCCCAAGGTTATCAACTGAGCGGTCATCGCTTCTATGGCCTTAGCCATCTCTATCATTTGAGTCTGTAACTGTAGCACTGTGGTATCTGTCTCAACTGATCGGGGAGATACTCCTACTTTAGCTTCTCCCTGCTCACCATCATCATCTGCCTCTCTCTGCTCGTCTGAATGGCCACATCTAGTAATCACACATACTCTATACACCAGTATATCTCCATCTGACTCATCCTCGAGTAAGTCATCCTCAAGTGCATCATCCTTAGAGAGGGTCTGATAGAAATCCTCTATGTAAGGACTCAAAGGGGAGGAGGTCCTATAGGAGCTAAGGGCTGGCTCTGCCTGAACCGGTTAACCACCACGAGAAACTGCAACATCATCATCATCACTACATCATAGACCATTAGAACTGCCTCTAATCCGGAAGGAACAACTGTCTTTAACTGCTCAACTTCTTGAACTGGCTGCACTGCCTTGATAGGGGACTCTACCTGTCATCGTCTCCACACCCATTTACCGTGACGAGACCCAGTAGGGGCAACTGGCTACTGCGGAGCTACCACAACAGAACTGAGTTAGGGTCTAGGAGGCTCCAACTGCTGCCTCCATCCATGATGATAATGGAGCAACTATCTATGGTCTCACTGATGAAATTGAACTAACAGGCTGCCTGGGTGGCTGTCCTCTCTGCCACCTGTACATCTGTCTAGCAGTCTGTCTCTGTAACTGAATGGACCCCTAAGAAATCTGGTGGAGTAACCTTTCCTGACTAACAGGGCTTCAACCCCATGCTAAGCGGATGATGCTTCGAATCCTCTGAGAGAGGGTTCGAGCGGCATCATCCCTGGGGACCCTAGCATGTGGTAAAATAATAGTGACAGGAGGGTGTGGACCTCCGAAAGGGCACAACTCATACGGGGGTACGATATGTCCAATGGGAGGGCAGATTCAGTCACACATACAATTAACCATTGAGGATAGCGGCTCTCACCAGCACACCCCGATGGATAATAATATGTATGATCTAATTACAACGGGTTTTTCCCACTCGATACATTAGCTCGAATGGGATTTATCTGAAAGTGGGATTCGGTTTCCCATGGGAGTAAGCCCCCGTGGTTAACTACATCTCAAGTCGGGGCCTGAGAATACTCTCGATTAAGGATTCTATATTATACTTCCCAAAATTGGGATTGGTACAGAGGAAGAAGACTAGGAAATCCTACTCAAAGGGAAAAAAGAGGCTCAACTTGGCTTAGTCAACATACACGGCTCATATCAGCATTCGGAGGGACTAAGGTAGTGAGAAGAAACTGGAGAAAAGAAATACATCATGCACTCAAGGCATACAGGAGAGAAGGATGGAAGTGGCGTCATCCGAGTGACGCGGATATGTAGGGTTTATAACCTCTGAAGGAAAGGAGACTTACCTATTGATGAGGCATACTATGAAACAATAATAGCCTTGAATCCTAGATCTAGAGTGGGTCTAGTGTTTTACGCAACACTACCACCTGTGTCCTAGCTAATGCATTCTGGACTAATATCCGCCTAAAAAGGAAAGCCAGCTAACCACCTAGTCATATAAAATCCATGCTTTCCAGTCTGTATGAAAGATGGGTGGATAGATAAGTTCTTGAAAGTGAGGCTGACGTCTAGAGAGTTTTCTAAATGGCCCTGGACTTATATAGGATGATTGCTCCTAGAGCTAATGCAATAAAAAATTTAATTTAGTTAGTTTCTAATACGATGCATGCTGGTTCAAGTATCCAAATCAAATATGTATAGAATTTTAAAAAAAGGCTTATAAGAAATATTTTTTTAGAAAAGACTAGACTTCCCCAGATCCAGCATCTCATCCTTATAGGTCGGATTATCTGGACTCTACCCGCAGTCGGGGAAGTGTCTTATAGCAAGGAGGGAGAGAAATGCAATAATATGCATGCAACCCCGGACGATTCCGGCTATTCCCTAGGTCGTTAGGTTTCTATATTATTTAATTCTTAAAATTTTAGGATTTTATTACGAGTAGAAAAGATTTGTTCCTAAAGAGCCTAACGAAATCAGGCCACACACATGCAAGAAAGAAACCTAGAAAAGCATGCAATTTCTATTGCGCAAGCAATATAAACACACCAATATAAATCCATAAAGTATAGAAGAGTCCAATGTCCATGGTAAGTGCAGTATAAGTACAACCCGAGTCTACAGAAAAGTAATGGTGGCCAGGCCCCACTGACAGCATCCTGGATTCTAATCCTACCAAATGATGCAAGTCTTAAATGCGAGGCATTTCATTTTCAAATCTTCGTCTTCGAGTGGATCATCTCCCCTCGAATTTTCTTCCTTCAGATCGCCCTCCTTCAGATCATTCCCCGGAAGGGTATCCAAATGAATAAGAAATTCCCTATGAAGGGTCTTTCTTTTTCTCTTTGGGTACCGAGTATTTGAAATGCCTTGCCTTTAAAGACTTTCACAACTCGATATGAATTATAAATTATATTATGAAAAATAAAATCTAGATTCAAACTGAACCTGTAAGGTTATCCTAATAAAAATCTCAAGAAGATTAATATATCACATCACAAGCAGTTATATCTATGCAGAAAAGTAAACACACTTGGTCACGCTCTTATTTATTTGGGGGCTAAGCATTCTGGAGCACATGTAGCAAGTATTTATAATTTATAATTTATCATATTAGCCCTCATTTATTTTAGCACTGCATAAGCATGGCCACCTGCATAAGACTGAGTCAGTTCAAAACGTCCCTAGCCTAGGGGTAGTTCTAACGCACAAACAATCATATCACAGGTAAAGTACAGTACAGTAATAAAATAAAAACTCACAGCAAATCATATCAACCAGCACATGTGCCACATGCAAGAGCATCATATCACAGAAAAAGAAAAGTAAAACATCAGCCTAACTTAGAACTAGAAGTGGTGCCCTAACAAATAATTCTATGTGTGTGTAGTGGGCTTGTGTGGCTTTGGATAGGTCCTATATTGGGTAGTTAGTTCAAGTTACTTTAAGTTAACATTTGTTGAAAGTTTGAAAAGGAGGATTTGGTTAAAGTTCAAATATTAATAAATTAGGATCCATTTTTAGTTAGTTTGGTTGGTTAATTCATTTTAATCCTAAGGGTTGTAATATTTGAAGTTTAAGTTGCATTAGCGGATTTTAGAAGATCCGGGGTCTACCTATCCGCCTATGTTAAGAAGGTTCAAAAAGGTCATTATAAGAAACAGGTTGGGTCTGGGAAAGTTAAATTAGGCTAATTTTAGGAAAAGTTAATATTTTTATTGAATAGTAGACTTTGATTAGGGTTGAGTGATTTTTAATTTACTTGATTTGGATTTTTTTGGAATTAGTTATGATTTTCTAAAGTTAGAGTATTAGAGGGTCTTTTAGGTTCGAGTTAGATTTGCTTCCCAATTTGATAACTCTTTTGAATTTAAGTTTGTTTTAATGATTTTCATCTAGTTAATATTTAATCAAAGAATGATAAATAAATTAGTGAGATTTAATTCAAATTCGTATTCAAGTTTTACCTCCTAGTGATTTCATATGCTGATTGTAGTTTGATTGAAGGTTAAGTGTTTTAATGCATTTCTGATTTAGACTATGATTGATTTTACTGTTTTATTAATGAATTAATGCAAACTAGCCCTAGGGTGACGTGTCACTAGGTTTTCTATGTTTAGTGTTTCTATCATAAGGGATCATGCATCCTAAGTCTAAGTTCTCTAAGACTCAGTCCTTAATTTTTATCCTTAGGTGTCACTAGTGTTATAGGGGATGGATAGATGTTTTATTTCTAACCCCTTATACATTCGCATATGTGTAAAATGGGTTTAGTGATCTATAACAAAATAAAAGAAGAAAATGGCTTAAGAATTGAAGTTTCTACAGGGCCCTAAAGGTAAGGGAACGTACACACAGACGGGCTCCCTAAAGGCTGTCTAAGTTTTAAGAAAAAAACTTACAACACCGGGGGCTATGACCCGGTGGTATCACCCGTAGCACCCCCACCAGAATGAATGGAGGCGACTGATGCTCGGATCCGATTGTCCAAGCTCCTTCGTCTAGTGCTCCTAAAAGCTCCTTCTTTGCTTTCCCACAGGTACCTCGCAAAAGCACAAAGAAAAGAACAAAGATTGGATGAGACCAGGATCATGTTCAATATGCAAATAATCAAAATAAAATGCTATTAAATAAAAACATAACTTTTCTTTCGTCTGGATGTTAGCTCGGCTATTTGCTCTCCAGGACTGTCCCAAATTTTAAGAACTCCCCACATTGTTTCAAAAACGGACTTTATTTATTATTTTTAAGGAATGTTATCATCTCATTGACAGGCATGCCCTGTCAAAGTCCAAACATGCCTTTGCCCCACCCTTAGTTCCAATTCAGTATTTAAGCCAAATGCAAATAAGAGGAAGGAAAATTTGGATGCTATTTATTGTTCCCACATTTTAAGAAAGCACTCGAAAGACTTGACACAATCACCCAAATCACTTTCGTATAAGACTCAAAGCAATAGAAAAGAAAACCCAATCTTGAAATAAAAATCCAAATAAAATTTTCAACTTTAAACATGCTTTCAACGCACGTGCATAAACTCACCTTTAGAAGAAAACGCAAGTAAGAAGAAGAAAACTATCCATGAAAATGAGAACTAAGAGAGCCTCTTAGTATCGAGCCCCTCAAGAATAAAATAATTCATGACGTCTCAAGATTCCAAAACAACTAATAAAATCTCTCAGACAAAACAAAACATAAAACTTCCCCAATACAAAATCCACAATAACTTCTGTCGATGCAAAATAAACAGTTTATTTCTTTAACGTGGGGTATCTTTACGAAAATCTTCTAACAAGAAGGTTTCATAAATCTTAAGAAACCAGAAATCTCTTTAACACAATATTGAATCGCTCTCAAACAAATTTCTTACTCGAAACACAAGACACCATGATAACATTTCAACACAAATGCCAACATGGATTTCATATTTCCACCAAAAGCCATCATAACAAATCCACTCATATTTAAGAAAACTCTTGAATGGAAAACCCACATAAAGACAACTATGAATATTCTCCATTTGAGAGAGAAGGCACAAAAATGCTCTCAAACATCTAAGCCAAATAGATACCTTTCAATATAACATATTCCACAAAACTTTCCAACCATAAGATATCTCATACAGCCCCAAGTCAGTGAGAATTTACATATAACTTGCTCCCAAAACAGCTTAGAACACAAGAAACAATGAAAATCTACGTCAACCCGCCACCAAAATCAACGAGAAAAATCATATAAAACATGTATGAATTTTTCATAGAAGCAATGAAGGATCTACTCAAATGCTATAGGGATTCTTGTATGAAAATCAGTGAGAAAGCCCCCAAAAAAGTGTATTCATTTCTCACAAGAATCAATAAGAGAAGCTCTATATGTAAAAAAAACTATGGGAACTTTCGCATAAATGCCGGACTCGCCATTGTATCTTTTAGAGAACAAAATTTCACATAAGGCTCGTACCAATTCACCGCATTATCTTACTAAGATATTTCATCAAGCAACTAACAAGCGATGCTATAAAGAGCCATGGAACAAGTTAATGTGAGAATCATGCTTTGCACCCTAAAAAGGAAAGAAGATCTATCCATGTGCATAGCCAAGCCCATCGCAATATGGTTCATACAAGCTTCACTAAGCTTCGAATATTAAACCATGGAGTTTTGAATAGGTTTGCTAAAGCATGGTCACATCACTTTAATCCGGACTACTCAGCATAATCTATACAAAATAAAATCACCCATGACTTAACATGGCATGCCTGGCAACTACAAAGCACAACAAATTTCTCACAAGCAACAATGATGAAAAGATCTTTATAAAATAATATGCCTTAAACAATCACCTTCATCTAATAAACATTGCTCTTTTCCCAAAACATAGCACATAACAATCCTTGCTACAAATGGGTAGAAAAGTTATTGAAATTTTCTCAAGTATGAATATAGAATGCAAGAAGAATAACGTTTTCAACACATAAGTTCAAACAAATACCTAACAATCTAGCTCTCAAGAATGCCACCATTAGCTATAGTTCTCTAAAGCCAAATGTTCTTTCATACATTTCCCTCGAGACCTTAACAGGAATATTATATCTAATTCTGATAGTAATAGAATAAAAGAATATAGTTGCAAACTTGTTCAATATCACCATCCCCCTCAATTGTTCTTCAAAAAACTTCAAAAATGAAGTTCTAACCATAATACAAAACATCTCATAGTCTATAAGAAGAACCAAAATCCTTTACAAGACACACATATGACCTGTCACAAAATTGGGGAAACATCCAAAGGTAGAAACTCTTCATTTTAGTTAGATTAGACTTAGGTTATTTCTCAATAGGCATTACCACAAACACCTCATGTGCATGTCTTTACAACAAACAATATAGCCCCTCGTGATCTCTCATGACTTCTACATGAATCCAACAATCATGCCATTATCACAAGAAATAATGTTTAAACCCATATAATTAACCAAGCCTTCCATATTACATAAAGAATCAACTCGATGCAAACATTCGATATCCAAAACATATGATCTCTCACACAACACTATATGTGAGGCATTTCTAATAAGATGATAGCAAGAGTAGAAGGTAACAAGTACACAAAAGAAATACCAAGTGGCATTGGAATCTCTCTCACAAAACAATTCATGCTCATGAAAATATTTGATTTGAAAGCATAAAACCTTTGTGTACCCATGAACTTTATGAGATACTATCAATATAAAGCTTCAACTTGAACTAAAAATCACAATTTTCTTTCGACGGCATTTCACCGAACACCTTGCATGCAATGCTACAATTTTCTATCACCTACACATGAGGTTCTAAACACATTGCATGATATGAGCTAACAATGAATACAGATTTCATACACCAAGGTTTAGATTCCAAACAACATAAGCCATTCCATAAAGCTCATTCACATTCCATGAGGCTATCCCACTCAATTTTCTAGAGAGAAGCCTTTGTGGGTTAGGGAACTTACATTCCAAATGAGTGCAGAAATTTCCTTACAATAAAACCACTAATGATGGATAAGTCAAGGGAGATGGAATTAAGAGTGAACAGAAAAAAAAAACCATAATGCTACAGCAGCCCAAACCTCAAATTCTTCCCAAATTTACTTAAAGTTACAAAACACATATGCCAAGAACATCACAATAATACCAAGAGGCAAATAATCATTTAAATGAGCATGTATGTGTATGTATGCATACCTTTTTGACATTGAGACCTTGTACAGATGACATCTGAATGAAAGAAAGAATAAGGAAAACAATCCCTCTAAGGCATTTGATCAAATAACTAGCATGCGAAGTCTAAGAGGTGAGATAAAACCATCTCTTTGAAATATATTACCACATCACACCTAGTCTCTCTAAGAGAACTCAAAGTAAGGAGTCATTCAAACTCAAAATAGACACGTTCTCAACACATAAGGATAAGAAATACTTGTTTCTTAAAATCTTGCCATAACAACATAAGAATGAACAAGAAAAAAAAATCTGCTCCATTCATGGCATAAAGAAAAAAAAACTTATGAGATTTCAAGCCATATTTTCTTCTTCCTCTCATGTCTATTTTTACCTCAAAGTTTGAAGGAATCTAAGTAAACAGATGCAGGAGGCAAGCAAACAAGATGAAGATGAAGAGGAGGAGAAGGAAGGAGATGGGCAAGGTGGAGTGATCAAATCTGAGAAAAGAAGAAGAAGGAGAATAAGAAGAAGAAGAGTTTACCTAACAAGAGGACAAGGACCAGCGGCTTGGAGGGAGGAGAGGGTCGGCTGGGTCGTGCGAATGCCAGGGGGACGTCGGGTCCGGTCCAAGGAGGCGAACCCGAGAGCGGGAGGCAGAGGAGGTCCCAACCTCTGGGTTTTCCACAAGCAAGAGAGGGGGGTCCGTCTGGGGTTGTACGAATGCCAGGGGGACGTCAGGTCCGATCCTAGGAGGCGAAGCCAAGAGTGGGAGGCAGAGGAGGTCCCAACCTCTGGGTTTTCCACAAGCAAGAGAGGGAGGTCCGTCTGGGGTTGTGCGAATGCCAGGGGGGCGTCGGGTCCGATCCTAGGAGGCGAAGCCGAGAGCGGGAGGCAGAGGAGGTCCCAACCTCTGGGTTTTCCACAAACAAGAGAGGGAGGTCCGTCTGGGGTTGTGTGAATGCCTGGGAGACGGGAGCCTTGCGAAAAAAAAGAAGGGAGAGCAACCATCATTTCTTCGCTAATTAATTCTTGCCTAAAAAATGAACGAGCAATCCTCGCCATCTCGCCTCTTGCTCTGCTCTTTTGAAAACTTTCCTCATCTCGTAGCTCGATGAACCGTGAAAATCTTCTGAATAGCAAAATTTTGGCTGTAGATGGATTTAGGAAATTATTTTAATTGAAACAACGGCTAATTGGGGTCTTAAAAAAAACTCAGATCTATGCTAAAACCTAGCTCAATTTGATTGGATCAAATTAACGAAATTAAATTTAAATAAAATGATTACTTGAATCAAATTGACCTCGACGTGGCCAGAATGCATCGATCAAAGCTAATTAAACTTCATCGGGTTTAATTCAACTCAATTCTAGTCATCCCGAGTTTAAAATAGACTCGATTAGGTCCAATTAAGCTAACCAAAGAAGCTCGAGGGCGCTCGTACGAAAATTGATGTCAACAGAGGGGCGCCGTAATGCGAGCGACATCCTTGAAAGTACAAGATGTGCCAAGAGGGGGGGGGGTGAATTGGTATTTTAAAATTTAACCCTACACAAGAGTACTAATTTTTTTTGTATTTTCAAAATATAATTTAACGATTAAAGTGCGGAAGCAAATACGACGTTCACAATGATGAAATTGATAATTCAATTTAGATTTTACACTACGATATTTAAATACTGATTTTTCACCAAGCAATTTAAAACGCACAAATTTAAAGCATGAAAAGTAAAGTGCGGTAAACAGGAAAAAACACACCAGAGATTTTTATAGTGGTTCGGTCACTTGACCTACGTCCACTCCCCGGAGTCCTCTACTCCGGGATTTGCACTAGTAAAAGTTGACTCTCCTTTTGCCCCCACAGCAAGGCGGAGAAGCCTATACAATACTCACTTTTACCTCCCTCGGTGCGGCGGAATACCAAACGCTATGTCACCCTCCTGGTGACGGCAGCGGACCTTCTCCTTTTTCTCCCTCCTGGAGATGGCAGAGTACCTTGGCGATGTTGATCTTGAAGTGACTCTTCCCTCGAGAACGTTCTCGAAGCTTCTAAAGCCACTAGAGGAGCAAAGCATGCAGCTAGCTTGGAGCCACCGTGTGATCCCCTCACACTACTTCTCCCTCACGCTCAAGCTCACCTTCACCTTCCTCTCTCAAGCTCTAGATCTCTCCAAAAAACTTCTCTCTACGAATCCCCTTCTTTTTCCTCCAAGCCTCTCACAGCAAAGGATTGATCAACAACATCTAAAGAAAATTATAAGTTGTTTTTATATCAGGCTTCAGAAAACCCTAAAAGTTTCAACTTTTGCATTTCTATTCGTACAGTACGATTTATAATCGTACAGTACGATCAGTATAATTACAGCTCCGTCCAGTACGAGTACAGACAAACAGGTATCGAATTTTATTCATATCGTACAGTATGATAGGTATATCGTACAGTACGATACTATTGATTCGTACTGTTCGTACGGGACGAACTGTGGGACGAACCTCTGGACGAAAGAACTCGTCTCTGACAATCGTCCAGCACTCATTTAATCGTACAGTATGAATAGTGTTTTTTATGATATCATCCTGTACGATAGGAATATCATCCAGGACGAATAGTTCAAAAATTCTTGGGATCGTCTGGTACGATCACTGGGACGAAGGAAATCGTCTCTATGAATCGTCCAGCACTCCACCAGTCGTACAGTACGATCAGTTCATTTCTTGATATCGTCCTGTACGATATGAATATCGTCCAGGACCAACAGAACAAAAAACCTTGGTTTCGTCTGGTACGATCTCTGGGACGAATGAAATCGTCTCTGACTATCGTACAGTACGATATACGATCGTACAGTACGATCGACATATAAAATAGAAACCAACGTTTATTTCCTGATTAGGGAGATAATTTTGGCAAGTTTTAATTAATCGTACAGTACGAACAGTATCGTACAGTACGATCAGTTCAGAAAATCAAATTTAAAAACTTACCAAACTTATTCTGGCGGCTAGGGTTTCACAATTACATATTATCGTACAGTACGATATGGATCGTACAGTACGATAAGTTTAAAAACTTAATCATTAGAAAACTAGCCGTTAGCCTGAGTATTTTTAATTAATCGTACAGTACGATGAGTTTAAAAAATTTTAATCATTTCAAAAGAAAAATCTCCCCCTGTGTGTGTGCATTGTTGCTCCTTTCACATGCATGCTTCTGTGGCAGACTCAAAAAGAAAAAATAATGAAATAAAAATTACAGACTCTTCAACATCCTATTCTACCCAATTTGAGTCTCCAGCAATCTTTACCAGTGTGCATCTGACCTGAAATGTTAGTCCTCATATACAAAGATTAAACATTTGTAATCTAACAGAAGTCTATATGTACTCAGTAAGTATTAGTTGTCACCATCAAAATTAAGTGCTCGGGATCCTGGATTTCAACAATCTCCCCCTTTTTAATGGTGTCAAATAATATTTTCTGACGGACAGATGTTCTGACTTCTTTAACTCTCCCTCAGAAGAGTAGCTTATTAATTTTTAAATAGGAGGAGAAGAAACAAATTTTTTTTTATTATTATAACATAAATAAAACAACAATATAAAAAAAACAAATGTAGTGATAACATAAACAACCAATAACATTTAATAGTAAGTAAAAACATAATACAGAACACACAGAAAAGTCTCCCCCTTTTGACAACACCAAAAAGGGAAGAAAAAAGAAAAAACAAGTACACTGATAACAAACAGAAAATAGAAACAACTACAATAACCTAAAAATCTGGATCCTGATCCGGAGGTGGTGGTGGAGGGTCGGGAAACAGCTGGTGGTACTGATGAAGGGAGGTGAACTGGTGATCGATCGATTGGAAGCGCTCCCTAAACCATTTCATATCCGTGTCATGCTCCTGATGTTGCTGAGCAATGTGAGCATCCAACCGAGTCTCCAGACGATCAAGTCGTCGAATAATGTCGTCGGGAGGAGCAAGGCCAGGTGGTTAGATTGGTGGTGGCAGAGGTGCGTCAGCAGGAGCAGCAGCCTCCTCGTCATCAAACTCGGGATCGGCGGGAGCGGCCCCCCGATGGAACAGGATACGAAAGGAGGCATCCGAGTAAAAGATAGGAAGGTGACCAGGAGGGAGCGGATAATGAAGCTGGTATTTTGCATCTAGAATGTAGCCTATGACATGCCCTAAGGCAAGGTTCAGTTTACGACGGGCACCAGGATATCGGAAGGCAGACAAGGTATGAATGTAGTCAAACACCATTTGGGCTTCATTGAATTTTGTGCCCGACATAATGAGATAGGTGACGACAGACAGTAGGGGAGTAATATGGATGCGATCTCCAGCCTTAGGTATAATAGATGTGCGTAGGACATGCTGGATAACACGGGCATTTCGATTTAAGGTTTGGACCAGGGGTAGGTGTTGATTGGAGGGGACACCTCTAAGGGTCATATTTACAGACATCCAATCATAGTCGTGGGAGATCATGGATTGGGGACGAGGGCCGTCAGTGGACAGCCCGATGTGCTCAGCAATGTCGTTGACGGTGATAACGATATTCTGTTTACAGACATATGATGTGAAGGTAGTGTTTTCAAGGTCAACTCAGATATTTGCAAAAAACTCAAACAAGAGTTCAGAGTGAAACGGAAAAGCAAGAGTCAGAAGGAATTGAAGGCTAGTGGAGGCGAACAGATTCATCACCTCAAAATTTAGGGCGGCCTGATTGAGCATGCGGGAGGGAGTGAACTTTGCCTCCTTGATTTTGATATACGCTTTCTCGTCCGCAGCGGAGAGAAAATGATCATCGAAGCGCCGAGAGGAGGAAGAGCTCCCGACAATCATACGACCGCGCTTACTGGACCCAGACATTTTGGAAGAAAGGATTGGATGAATGAGGAAATTCAGAGGGATTGAAGGTGAGGAGAAATGGCTAAGAATCCCTGCCATTTTATAGACTTTGGGGGATATCGTACAGTACGATTGAGCATCGTACAGTACGATATGCGCAATAATGTCGTCTGGACGACTTTTCAGAAAAGTGAGTCAAATCGTACAGTACGATCAGTATCGTACTGTACAAACGTGAGTGTAAGGCGTTCGTCCCAACGAGTCATCTGAACGAATTTTGACCAAAAGTGTTCGTACAGTACGAATAGGTGTTCGTACAGTACGATAGGCAATAATTTTCATACTGGCCGATTTAAATTCATCCTAATCCGTTTGACACGTGGATCGTACCGTACGATTGGTATGTTCGTACAGTACGATGACCAATAATTACTACCGTACAGTACGAGTGGTGAATCGTACAGTACGATAGGTAGAAGACATGAAAGATCTGGACCGTGAATAGGAATGGACGGCTGAGATTGGAGTGATTGGAACCTGATCGTACAGTACGATAGTGTATCGTACAGTACGATTGTCAGAGAAGATCAAGGTTTGTGAGCAACATGGGAAGAGGATCAGGAATCCAATTTTTTTGTTTGGTTTTTTTTTTTTAATTTTAACAAAAAATAAATCAACCACAAAAAAAAAATTTTTGTTTTTTTTTTTGTTACATTAGGCGTGAATGTCTATGACACCTAATTTGGTTTGTAGAGTGCTAAATGTGTCATAGCCTAATGGTTTTGTGAAAATGTCAGCCAATTGATCTTCAGTAGCAACGTGGTGCAGTTTAATATCTCCTTTGGCTACATGATCTATAATGAAATGATGTCTAATGTCTATATGTTTGGTTCGTGAGTGTTGAATTGGATTTTTGGATATGCAAATTGCGATAGTGTTGTCACACATGATCGGAATCGTTCCTACAGGTAGTCCTAGATCTACAAGCTGTTGCTTTAACCACAACACTTATGTAACACAGCTACCTACCGCTATATATTCCGCTTCGGCGGTGGATAGGGCTACTGAATTTTATTTTCTACTGGACCATGAAACTAATGATTGTCCAATGAATTGACAAGTGCCAGAAGTACTTTTTCTATCTACCTTACAACCTGCAAAGTCTGAATCGGAGTATCCTAAGATTTCAAAAGAAGTGCTGTGTCTAGGATACCAAATTTCTAAGTTCGGGGTGCCTAGAAGATATCTGAGAATTCTTTTGACAGCAGTCATGTGAGATTCTTTCGGGTCAGCTTGAAAACGGGCACACACACTAAACATTATGTCTGGTCTACTGGCAGTCAGATAGAGAAGCGATCCAATTATTCCCCTATACCTCTTTTGATCTACAGACTTCCCACTGGGATCTTTATCCAATTGAATATTAGAGCTCATGGGTGTATTCATAGCCTTAGCATTGTCCATTTCATATTTTTTCAAAATATCGTTGACGTACTTAGACTGGCTAAGAAACGTTCCACCTTCCGTTTATTTTACACTAAATCCAAGGAAGTAACTAAGTTCACCCATCATACTCATTTCAAACTCGTCGCTCATTGTTTTTGAAAATTCATTACATAGGTTTTTCTCCGTCGATCCGAATAATATGTCATCTACATAAATCTGAACAATGAGTACTTCAACTCCTACCTTCTTCAAAAATAAGGTGGTGTCCACACTACCCTTTACAAAGCCTCTATCTAGTAGGAATGTACTAAGTCTTTCATACCAGGCTCTAGGTGCTTGTTTTAACCAGTACAGTGCCTTTTTCAGTTTGAACACGTGGTTTGGAAATTGTGAGTTTTCAAACCCCGGAGGTTGCTCCACATACACATCTTCCTTGATTACTCCATTCAGGAAGGCACTCTTTACATCCATTTGATACAGCTTAAAATCCCTAAAATAAGCAAAAGCTAACAGTACCCTGATGGCTTCTAGTCTAGCTACTGGAGCAAAGGTTTCTTCAAAATCTATTCCTTCAATTTGGTTATACCCCTTCGCTACTAGCCTAGCCTTGTTTCTTACTACTATTCCTGAGTCATTCATCTTATTTTTAAAGACCCACTTAGTTCCAACCACACTTTGCTCTTTAGGCCTTTTGACTAACTCCCATACATCATTTCTAACGAATTGGTTCAACTCTTCTTACATTGCTAGGATCCAAAATTCATCTCCTAAGGATTGATCTATACTCGTGGGTTCAATCATAGATATGAATGCAGAATGGCTAACCTCTTTTCTAAGTCCATGCCTAGTTTTTACCCCTTCTGATGGGTCTCCTAAAATCAGCTCTCTAGGATGATTAGAAGAAAATTTCCAATCCTTAGGCAGATGTTCCTGAGGTTCCGCTCTAGTCTCTATGGTAATGGTTTCTACTCCCCGTATAACCTCAACTTCTTCTTCTTCATGATTAGGTTCAGATGTCTTATTGGATTCATCAAATACCACATGAGTGGACTCTTCTACTACTAGGGTTCTCTTATTGAATATTCTATAGGCTTTACCTACAGATGAGTAGCCTAGGAAAACCCCTTCATCAGATTTAGGATCGAACTTTCCTAAGGGTGACTTGCCATTGATTAGGATGAAGCATTTGCACCCGAAAATGTGTAAGTGGGAAAGATTGGGTGTCCTACCCTTAAGCAACTCATAGGGTGTCTTATTAAGTTTGGATCTAACATTTACCCTATTTAATACATAGCATGTAGTATTTACTGCTTCTGCCCAAAAGTATCTAGGGAGAGTGTATTCAGCTAACATAGCCCTAGCAGCTTCAACTAAAGTTCTATTCTTTCTTTCTGCTATTCCATTTTGCTGAGGAGTTCTAGGGGCAGAGAAATTATGTTCTATTCCAACCTCTTTACAAAAAGATTCAAACTTATCATTCTCAAATTTCCCACCGTGATCACTATGAATTGTTGAAATTACACATCCTAATTTTCTTTGAATCCAAGTGGAGAAAACTCTAAATTCTTCAAATGACTCACTCTTATGAGCTAGGAATTTCACCCAAGTAAACCTAGAGTAGTCATCTACTATTACAAACCCATACAACTTTCCTCCTATGTTGGCTGTACTAACAGGTCCTAACAGGTCCATGTGGAGAGTTTCTAGTGGCCTAGTGGTGCTGATATCCTTGATTACATGAAATGAAGATTTAACTTATTTTCCTAATTGGCAAGCATCACAAAGATGGTCCTTAGTAAAGTCTAACTTTGGTATGCCTCTAACTAAGTCTTTCTGAGTGATGTTCCTAAGTGTTTTCATACTAGCATGGCATAGTCTCCTATGCCATAGCCAAGAGTCATCTGCTATTGTTTTCAGACACAAGGAATTTGAGGTTTCAATGCAGTTCAAGTCTAACATGTAAACATTATTTATATGTTTTCCTTCTAACACAAGTGAATCATTTAAACTAAACATGCATTTGTTAGACAAAAATTTTATATCAAAACCCTTGTCACATAGTTGACTTATACTTAAAAGATTGTGCTTTAAACCATCCACTAAAAGTACATTCTTAATAATTAAATTTTTAGTATTTCCAATGATACCTGAGCCCACCACTTTTCTGGTGGTGTTGTCTCCCAAAGTTACCTTGCCTCCTGACCTGGCCTTTAGTGTCACAAACTACTTCATGTCTCCAGTCATGTGTCTTGAGCAGCCACTGTCCAGGTACCACATGCTCTCACTAGGTCTTTTGTGAGAGCATCCCTATAATGTCAATCATGGATTAGCTTTGGGAACCCAAGTGAGTTTGGGTTCCACATCATGCTTATATGAATGAAATGTATGCATGTTATGCTGTGATGATTGCGATTTTGGTCTCCACACTAGATGTGTCCTATAGTGAATTGAGCACGTGCGAGCTATGTGACCTAGCATGCCACAAGAATAACATTTAACACCTGGAAATGGGTTCACTAATCTACGAGGGTGGTAGTGCCTATTTCTGGGTTTGGATGATGCATGCCGTGCTGGTTTTGAATGAGATGATTCACATGGTGGAGGCTGAAAGAATTCAGCAAACGTGGGAGGTTTTTTGTTATTCTCGTATGCATGAAGTTTTTTATTTAAGAATTTGTTCTCTTGGTTAAGATTAGCATATTTGAATCTCAATGCATGCTCACTACTACTAAGTTCCCCTGATAGTTCTTCTAGTTCCTTAAATGCATTATCTAATTCAACATGTGATGATTTCAAGGTTTCGTGTGCAGTGGTTAACTCAATATGCTTCTTGTTTAATGCATCGTATTCATCAAGCAACGACATATGATCTCTATCTAAGTCAGAAAATTTTTTTACTACACTACCATGTTCCTTTTGTAAAGTACTAAACTCAGTATTAAGACTAACATGCTTTTTCTTCAATTTTCTATACGAGTCATGGATTTTTTCAGAAATAACAAGCAGTTCATCGTAAGACAGTTGACATACCTCATCTTGATCTGATTGATCAAGATTATCATTAGTCATAAGACACAGATTTGTTACCTCCTCCTCTGCTTCTTCTTCCGATGATTCTGAGGCAGAGTCGGCCCAAAATGCTTTCTGAGTCTTAAACTTGCCCTTCTTAAACTTTGATCTTTCCTCACCCTTCTCCTTGGTTTGATGAGTTTTGATGTTGGGGCAATCAGCTCGGAGATGACCGAGTTTCCTGCACTCAAAGCAAATTGTTTCAGATGCAACCTTAGTATACTTTGAGTTCTTACCTTTGTTCCAATTGCTTTGATGATGGCGCTGCTTTCTTTTCAGAAAATTTTTGAGCTGACGAGTCATCAAAGCTATGTCGTCATCTTCCTCCGCTGCTGAGCTGTCACTTTCAGAATTGTTTGCTTTTAAAGCCACTGCTCGCTCCTTTTTCTTTTCACCTGCATCACTTTATCGTTGACTCACTCCTTGCTCGTAGGCAATGAGTGACCCAAGCAAATTGTCAATAGAATAAACATTTAGGTCTTTTGACTCAGTTATTGCAGTGATTTTAGCATCGTATGAGCTAGGCAAACATCGCAATATTTTGTTTACTTTTTCCGAGTTTGACAACTCTCTTCCTAAAGCATGCAGTGATGTTACAATCTGGGTGAATCGAGTGTACATATCAGATATAGTTTCACTAGGTTTCATGCGGAATAGTTCGTAATCATGTAGCAGTATGTTCAACCTAGATTGTTTGACCTCACTAGTTCCTTCGTACGTGATACACAGTTTGTCCCAAATTTATTTACCAGTAGTACAAGTTGATACTCGCATATAGTCTTCTGATTTTAATGCACAAAAGAAACAGTTTAGACATTTAGCATTTAGTTGTGCAAATTCCCTATCCTCAATGCTTCATTCATTAAATGACAGTTCAGTTTTAACTCCATTCAACATACGAAACGGTGCAGAATAACCTTCTTGGACTAACATCCACATGCGATAGTCTAAAGACTGTAAAAATGTAGACATGCGTATTTTCCAAAAATCAAACGGTATGTTGTCAAATAAAGGTAGACGAGTTATGGAATAACCCTCCGTAGTGTTACGGTTACCAAATTGAGTTATGGATCTTACGTTTCTAGGTTTTCTAAAACACTATTTTGAAACCCCGCTCTGATACCACTTGAAAGTACAAGATGCGCCAAGAGGGGGGGGGTGAATTGATATTTTAAAATTTAACCCTACACAAGAGTACTAATTTTTTTTGTATTTTCAAAATATAATTTAACGATTAAAGTGCGGAAGCAAATACGACGTTCACAACGATGAAATTGATAATTCAATTTAGATTTTATACTACGATATTTAAATACTGATTTTTCACCAAGCAATTTAAAACGCACAAATTTAAAGCATGAAAAGTAAAGTGCGGTAAACAGGAAAAAACACACCAGAGATTTTTATAGTGGTTCGGTCACTTGACCTACGTCCACTCCCCGGAGTCCTCTACTCCGGGATTTGCACTAGTAAAAGTTGACTCTCCTTTTGCCCCCACAGCAAGGCGGAGAAGCCTTTACAATACTCACTTTCACCTCCCTCGGTGCGGCAGAATACCAAACGCTATGTCACCCTCCTGGTGACGGCAGCGGACCTTCTCCTTTTTCTCCCTCCTGGAGATGGCAGAGTACCTTGGCGATGTTGATCTTGAAGTGACTCTTCCCTCGAGAACGTTCTTGAAGCTTCCAAAGCCACAAGAGGAGCAAAGCATGCAGCTAGCTTGGAGCCATCGTGTGATCCCCTCACACTACTTCTCCCTCACGCTCAAGCTCACCTTCACCTTCCTCTCTCAAGCTCTAGATCTCTCCAAAAAACTTCTCTCTACGAATCCCCTTCTTTTTCCTCCAAGCCTCTCACAGCAAAGGATTGATCAACAACATCTAAAGAAAATTATAAGTTGTTTTTATATCAGGCTTCAGAAAACCCTAAAAGTTTCAACTTTTGCGTTTCTGTTCGTACAGTATGATTTATAATCATACAGTACGATCAGTACAATTACAGCTCCGTCCAGTATGAGTACAGACGAACAGGTATCGAATTTTATTCATATCGTACAGTACGATATGTATATCATACAGTATGATACTATTGATTCGTACTGTTCGTACGGGATGAATTATGGGACGAACCTCGGGACGAAAGAACTCGTCTCTGACAATCGTCCAGCACTCATTTAATCGTACAGTATGAATAGTGTTTTTCATGATATTGTCCTGTACGATAGGAATATCGTCCAGGACGAATAGTTCAAAAATTCTTGGGATCGTCTGGTACGATCGCTGGGACGAAGGAAATCGTCTCTGTCAATCGTCCAGCACTCCACCAGTCGTACAGTACGATCAGTTCATTTCTTGATATCGTCCTGTACGATATGAATATCGTCCAGGACGAACAGAACAAAAAACCTTGGTTTCGTCTGGTATGATCTCTGGGACGAATGAAATCTTCTCTGACTATCGTACAGTACGATATACGATCGTACAGTACGATCGACATATAAAATAGAAACCAACGTTTATTTCCTGATTAGGGAGATAATTTTGGCAAGTTTTAATTAATCGTACAGTACGAACAGTATCGTACAGTACGATCAGTTCAAAAAATCAAATTTAAAAACTTACCAAACTTATTCTGGCGGCTAGGGTTTCACAATTACATATTATCGTACAGTACGATATGGATCGTACAGTACGATAAGTTTGTAAACTTAATCATTAGAAAACTAGCTGTTAGCCTGAGTATTTTTAATTAATCGTACAGTACGATCCAAGATCATACAGTACGATGAGTTTAAAAAATTTTAATCATTTCAAAAGAAAAATCTCCCCCTGTGTGTGTGCATTGTTGCTCCTTTCACATGCATGCTTCTATGGCAGACTCAAAAAGAAAAAATAAAGAAATAAAAATTACAGACTCTTCAACATCCTATTCTACCCAATTTGAGTCTCCAGTAATCTTTACCAGTGTGCATCTGACCTGAAATGTTAGTCCTCATATACAAAGATTAAACATTTGTAATCTAACGGAAGTCTATATGTACTCAGTAAGTATTAGTTGTCACCATCAAAATTTAGTGCTCGGGATCCTGGATTTCAACAATCCTCCTCATCACCACTGTGTGTCAGTGGAGAGAAGCATCCTCCCTGAATTGTTGCTATCTCAGTGGCAACTATAACGCATGGAGTGGAGGAAACTGCAACTGGTCGTGGTGCCCGCTGCCTGGGGACCACTCTCCTCTGAACTAGCTCCTGGTGAGCTAACGAATCTGCCATCCTCTATCTGTCTGCCTCAGATGTAGCTAACCGAAGTCTACAATTTCTATTCCTTCCAGCCCTTCTCCCAAGGCCAGAGGCGGAAGATGAATCAACATCTGAAACCACTGCCTGAGTGATCGGGGGAACAGAAACTACAGGAAGCGACAGGGTCTGCCCGAGGGTCTCTGGGTGAGACAACCGAGTGAAAGCCAAAACCCAATGAGAGGAAGGTGAAGGAGCCTCGGTCTGGGCACCCCTCTTCCTAGAGGAAGAAGGAGGGGGAGCCCGAATACGAGCTGCCTCTTCCGGAACAACAATAGGAGTAACTACTGCCTGCCGGCACTGAGGAGCCGGGGCAGCATGAATAATTGGTGTTGTAGGCACTGGTCACCTAACCACCAGATGAGTGGGCTGAACAGGAAGTGGTCTAGGCACTAGCTGCCTAACCATAGGGTGTGACGGCTGCACACGAACGGGAGTGGGACGAGAAAGTGCCGGGCTGTCCGTTGAGCAACTGGACGTCTGAAAGGTCGCATGGCTTCGCAAGCTCTCCTCTGGGGAGGAGAGTAGGTAGCAGCCTCAGCAAGGGTTGGCCCACCAAGAGTGACGAAGGTCGAGTCAGTGAAGGAACCAAAAGTGAAGGAAGCAAAAGTGATTCCTCCAGTAGGAGGACTGGCTAACAAGGACTCAGGAAGTGTCACCCACACGTCAGAATCAAAACTAAAAGTAACGGAAGGTACGAAGGAAGCTATGACACTGTCTGCCAAGAAAAAGAGTAACAGAAGTTGAATTGATTAGTACTTGAAGAAAACCATGAGAAAGTGAAGAATCGATAAAGGACGGAATGGCCCAGGAGGCCGGGAAGAAAGGATGAAGACTAGGGAAAAACCCAGTCGAGGAGAATAAATGATCCTAACTAAGAAAGGAACCTAACCAGGAGTAGAACAAACCTAATATAGGGAGTACCAATCCTGAAGTTTACACAAGAAAGAATAATATAAAATCCAAAGATGGAGAGAGAAACATGTCCCACTGTAGTCTCCAGAAACCTGTAGACCTCTGAAAGGAAAAAAATTGCCGCCCCACAGGGGGAGACAGTATTGCCAATGGGAGGGAAAATTAGATCATACATATAATCAACCATTTAGGATAGTGGCTCTCGTCAGTGCACCCAATTGGGTGATAATATATACGACCTGATCGGAAGAACGGGTTTCCCCCACCCAATACATTAGCTCGAGTGGGGTTTATTTGAAAGTGGGATTCAGTTTCCCACAGGCACAAGCCCCTGTAGTTAATTACATCTCAGGTCGGGGCCTGAGAAAACTCTCGATTAAGGATTATATATTATACTCTCAAATGGGATCGGCACATAGGGGAGAGACTAGGAAATCCTACTTAAAAGGAAAAGAAATGCTCAACTTGGCTTAGTCAACATGCATAACTCAGATCAGCATCCGGAGGGACTAGGGTAGTGAGAAGAGACTAGAGAAAAGAAATAAATCATACACTCAAAATATGCAGGAGAGAAAGATGGAGGTAGCATCATCCATGTCACGCAGATAGGTAGGGTTTATAGTCTCTAGACGATAGAAGACTTACCTGTTGATGAGACGTACTATGAAATAATAATAGCCATGAATCCTAGATTTAGAGTGGGCTTAGTGTTCTATGTAACACTAACACACATGTCCTAGCTAATGCAATGCAAAACCTGGACTTACCCTGGCCTGGATTGGGGAGCCAGCTAACTACCTAGCCGTTTCAAAACCATGAATCCAGTCATTTATGAAAGATGGGTGGATAGGTTATAGTTTTTAGAATTAGGGCTGACATATAGAGAGTTTCCTAAGTAGCCCTAGACTTATGTAGGGTGAATGCTCCTAAAGCTAATGCAATTAAAATTTTAATTTAGTTAGTTTCTAATGCAATGCATACTAGTTGAAGTATCCAAATCAGATGTGCATGGATTTTAAAAAGGCTTATAAAGATAATTCTTAAAAGTAGATTGGGCATCCCCAGGTCCGACACCCCATCCTTATAGGTCAGATTATCCGGACTCTACCCGCAAGTGGGAAAGTGTCTTATAGCAAGGAGAGAGAAGAATGCAATAATATGCATGCGACCCCGGATGATTCTGGCAATTTTCTAAATTGTTAAGTTTCTATATTACTTAAATCTTAAAATTTTAGATATTAATTTCGAATAAAAAATATTTTAGTCCTTAGAGAGCCTAACGAAATCCAAGCTAAAATAAAAGCGGCATGTAGATCGCCAGTAAACTAAAAAAATTAAGCAACTCTAAAGGCACACAATCATAAATAAAATACATCAAGATAATCAAATTAATTAAATAAATATTCATAGGTCAACTACCCTTTAATTACAAACCAGGGTCTACAAAAAATTAAAGTGGCCGGGCAACACTGCCAATAACCCAGATTTCTAATCCTAGAACAGACGCAAGTGAATTTGATTGGGATACTCTTGGTCTTTAGCTTCTTGATCTTTTCTTCCTTGGGCTCCTAGATCTCCTCCTCCTCGAGCTCCTTAGATTTGTTATAACTGAATACCCAGGGTGGATAAGAAGACTCTCCCCCAAAGGGGAGGTTATTCTCCCCACCTCGGGTAGTGAAGTGATCCAAATTTGGACTCCTGAATAGAAAAGGACTATCCTCATAGTTGGTGTCATTTCCTTTATGGAATCCAACATTTGGATCTATGTATCCCCACTCAAAGGTGCACTTTCACAACTCAATATCAATATTACAAATAATTTACATTAATATAAAGCAGTAAATTCTAGACTCTCCTGCAAGGTTATCCTAATAAAATCATCCCAAGCAGTTTATATGGAAATAAAAATATTCATCACAGCCACACTTGGCCATGCTCTTAATTGTTTGAGGGCTAAGCAGTTCTGGAGCACCTGTAAAAATTTATAATGATTTATTATTTTAGCCCTCATTTATATAAGGGGGCTGAGCAATTTCTGAAGCGCCTGCATGAAACAGCTTTAGTATTTAAATCATGATTATTGCCCCATTTTTGTTAGCACTGCATGAGCATGGCCACCTATAGAAAATATCGTTAGTATCAAAATCGCTCCTAACCTATGGGTAATCTATCGGGTAATCACATTAATTCCCAGAGTGCAGTAAAAGTAAACAAACACATCAACATCATTCCAATCATAATATATAGTGAAAACTCAAAAAAACTCAGCACATGGCAGTAAAGTAAACACCGGCCTATCCTAGGTCTAGAAGTGGTGCCCTAGCAAATCATCTAAGTGTGTATAAAAGGTTGTGTAGTTGAGATAGATCCTAAGCTGGGTAGTTAGTTGAAGTTATATAGTGTCCAAGTTTATTGATGGTCCCCATGAGAGGTTTAGGTTTGAGTTTAAATATTAATACATTAAGGATCAAATTAGGTATGTTTTAAGGGTTCACTGATTACTACCTTTGTTTCACATCAAGGCTGTGAAGTTTATTTCACCTTCCTTGGGGCTAAGTCAATAGTCTCATAGGCCTGGGTTATCTAGTAGCAATCATGGGTTAGTTAAGTTAATTTAGTGAGCTAAAAATTAAAAGAAAGGGGCATATTAATTTATTTATTATTATGTTAGTATGTTGGCTTTGAGTTAAGGGTAATATTTTCAGAAATTTAAGTAATTTAAGTTAAACCGGTGATTTTCAGAAGGTCCGGGGTCACCCTATCCACTAGGTCAAAGGGGTTCAAAATTGACTTTTTAATTAAAAGGGGTTTGTGAATAATTAATATTTTTATAAAATAATAGACCTTAACCAGATCAGTTAGACTGTAAGCATGCCCAGTTTGGATTCTTCTATCCAAAGTTATGAATTTCTGAAGTTTTGGTCTTGTTTT
This sequence comes from Dendrobium chrysotoxum, assembly GCA_019925795.1. Classification (NCBI taxonomy): domain Eukaryota; kingdom Viridiplantae; phylum Streptophyta; class Magnoliopsida; order Asparagales; family Orchidaceae; genus Dendrobium; species Dendrobium chrysotoxum. Next base: position 73,796,480 of record CM034314.1, read on the forward strand.
AAACTTAGTTTGACCGGATTGTTAACTTTTTGATTTAAGTTGATTTCTGAAATCTTGATATTTTTAATAAATACTAGACCCTAATGTGAGTTGAATGCCTTTGAGTTTGTCTAATTTGGAGTTTTTTATAATTAGTTATGATATTTCAAAGTTTGAGTTATTTAATGAATTATCGAAATTATTTAATTCAAGGCTGTTTTAGGGATTTTGATCCAAATCAGTTCCAAACTGCTTGGAGTCACCCTTAAAGGTCAGGAATGATCTAAATAAGTGTTCCCAAGTGTTTGGAAAAAATTTAGAATTTTTAATAATTTTAAATTATTTAATTTAATTAAAAGGTGATTCTCAATTAAGATTAAATTAAAGTTTAGATTAATATCCAATTAAGGGGCTTTTAATTTTTTATGGATTAGGGACTGAATTTTAAAGAGTTTGATATATTATGGGTATTTTTTTGATTTAATTTAAATTTATTAGAAGTTTCTAAAGTTTCTAAAGCTTAATTAACGGGTAAATTGGAGTTGATCAATTAAGGGGTTTAATGAGTCCTAAAAATTTCTAAAAAATTTTAAGGGGTTTAAGATGTCATTAATTTCATAGGGATCAAGTTTTGAGACAATCAGATGTGTACCCTAGCTCCTAAAATTTCTCTAAGTCAGCTAGACGCGTCTTTAATTATTGTCCTTAGGGTGTCACTACGTTGTATAGGTTTTGAATCAAGGTTTGAAACTAACCCTGGGTATAATATAAGGGAAATGTAGCAAAACATAAGCACACTATGTCCTTAAATTTAGAAGGGCCTAAGCTAAGTGCTTGCGTGCATCCTACACATGCAAAAGACTCTGAAATTATTAAAGAAAATAGAACTAGTGAAGTGATTAGTGAATGATTGAGACCCAATTATCCATTAATCCTCCCCATATGAATGATATTCATAAGCTCAGTCTATGTTTAAAATTCCAAAGGGTAGACCTCTCATAATTGAAGGATTTAAATATTTATATAATTTAAAAATATATAAATATTAAGATACATAATTATATAAGCTTTGAAAATAAGATAATTTAAAATATCCCATTGCATAGGTATGAGGGGTCTACTTGCCACCCAAAGTGAGGTTTCAAAATAATTGATTAAATTAATCATTTAAATAGCATTTAAATAATTAAATAACTAAGTAATACAGAAATTATCCAGAAAAGATAAATTTGGATCCAGAAAATAATTTTAAATTAAAGTTCATATTTTTCTAAAAAATTCAAGGTATTATACACAAAAATCTGATTTAAAATGAATTAGTTATGAATTTTTGAAGTTAAAGTAATTAAAAGGTGTTTTAAAATAATTATTAATTAATAATTAAAAAATAATTATTAAATTAAATTAAATTAAGAATTAAAAGTTTCTAAAATTTAAGATAATTTAAAATACAATAATAATTAAAAAAAATTTTAAGAGTATTAATAATGATTATATTAAAATAATTTTAAAATGATAATAATAAGGGTAATGATAAATAATTAATATAATAATGAAAATAATATTAAAATAATGCTAATGATGATGATATTTTTAAAATTAATAATAATAATAATAATAATAACATTATAATAATGATAATAGTAATAATAATAATAATTTAATAATAACATAATAATAATAATTAATGACAATAGTAATAAAATAATAATTAATAATTTAAAATAATAATAAAATGGTAATAGTACTAGTTTTAGAATAATAATAGTGACAATAATAAAATGATTTAAATAATAATAATAATAATAATAATAAATTTAAAAAAAACCTTAATAATAATAATAATAATAATAATAATATTAAAGATAATAATTTAAATAATAATAATTTAAGTAATTTTAAAATAATAATAATTATAATAATAATAATAAAATAAATTAAAAAATAAAATAATAATAATAATAATAATAATAATAATTTAAATAATAATAATAATAAGTAATAGTAATTAATAATTTTAAAATAATAATTAGGCAAAATAATAATAATAATAATATAACATAATAATTCAAATAATAATAAAAATATAGTTTTCTTGATTTTTAAAATAACTTAAAATAATTTTAGGATTTTTTTGATTTAAAATAACTAAAAAAGGATTTTTTTAATTATTTAAAATCAGCGGCGGCGACCAGCCAGGTGTCGGCCCCAGACTGGCTTCGCGGTCCCGGGCAATGATTGGGAAGAGAGAGCACGCGGCGGCGGGTGCAGGCCACATGGCGGCCCCTCATTGGGTCTCTGGAACCTCGGATGCGGTTTGGCAATCATTGCTAATGATTGCATCGCCACGCAATCATTGGCAATGATTATCGTGGCGCTGAAATAAGTGGCGGATCACTTATCTGCGTCAGCTATAGCTCCCGACCATCTAATCCTCCACAGTTGGAATCAACGGTCTGGATCATGCCAGACGAGAGTGGTGACAGCGAGATCGCGTCCGCAGTCGGACAGAAGCCGCGATACAGTGGAATCCAAGCTGTTGATCGCAAGACCAATGGCTTAGATCACATGTAACGCATGCATACGTCTGGACTGAAGCCCTAAACCTATTTTCTCTTTGTTCTCGCAATTGGATGAAATGAATCAAATCAAACAAAATTTTAAACATGAAGTGCATTCATGTGGGGTATTTTACGAGGCCAAAGATGCGCTTAATAGAGTGCTAATTAACCCTATGTGTTCTAACCTAGGGTTATGGTTTTCACCTTGGTTTATGGATGGTTTAGATCATTTAAGGGCTTGTTGCACTTGTAGACTGTCCACGCTCCTAGTTGTAGAAGAAATCGTGGCTCGAGAAGTCCTAGATCGTGAGATCTAAGCCTTAGACATCCTTGGTGTTTGGCTCACCGGGATCTCGTCGTCGGCGAAGTCTCACCGGTGGATTTGGCTTGGGAGAAGTAGAGAGAGTCGAGGGGAGCTCTTTGACCGAATATTAGAGGTTCTCTAGATCTAGAGCGAGAGACATCAAAAAGAGATGCCCCAACCACCCTAAATCAACCTATTTATGGCTCTAGATCTATCATGGACGACTAGGATTCAATCTCCATTCAATTAGGAGGGAAATAGAGGTAGCTTGGCTGTGGTTTTGAATTAGGATTGATTAGGCAAGTGTTTGGAGCATTTAATAGGTTTAAATTAACCTAAATAGGTCAATTTAACCTATTAGGACTTGGGTTGACCAAGTCAAAGCTTGGCTTGGTCAACCTAGTCAACTAGACCCAAGGGAAGCTAGGGTGGACACTAGGATAGGTTTGCACTTGATTAGGATCTGATTTGACCTATTAAGGGCCTAATGGGTCAACCAGGTTGACCCAGGGTCTGGGTCTGAGCTTAAGAGACTTGGTTTGATCCAGAGAACCTAAGGGAGTCAAATGGTGTGGCCAAGAAATCATGGAAGTGATTTAAAATCAGCAGGAAGGAGTTTGGGTCAATTTGGGGTCAACCCAGGTTGACCTGGCCAACCAGGTTGACCTAGGACCTAGGTTTGGGCTCAGCAGACCTGGCTTGACTCCCTGGACCAATTGGGAAGGGTCCTGGGGTCTAGCTTGGTCAAATTTGACCAGGTCAACTCCTTGACCTAGGTTTGGACCAAAATTAGGGTCAACATATAGCTATATGTATAGGAGATATATATATATATATATATATATATATATATATATATATATATGGTGATAGATGGGAGATAATACTCTTTTTAGAGGACCTATCTCCAATCTCCATAAATTTTGTTTCATCATATATTAATGATGGAATATTTAGATGAAGTTAGAAAGAATGTTAGTTTTTATAAGAAAGTATATTTTAAATAAGTTTTAATGCAATTTTTATACATTATCATATTTTGAATAAGTCAAAAATATGATCCAAATTTTTTATAAAAAAGAAAAAAAAAGAATAAGTATTTTTGAATAATTAAAATCATTTTTTGGTTATTGAAACTATCTATTATTATCTTAAAAAACATCTATGATGGATATAAGTTTTATGTGTGTGTGTGTGTGTGTGTGTGTGTGTGTGTGTGAAGAAAAACGAAGACATTAACATAGTTTTTTGGTTACTAAGTCCTCAATCTTCTTTAGAAAAACAGACCATCAATTTTTGGGATTTGAAATATTTAGAAACACTCAAAATGAACGATAATCAATAAACATTAGTGGCCATAGATAAGTTAATTTTTTCATTTAATATTTATTCAATTGTTTGTAGCTCCAATTTTGGAAATATATCTAGAGTCTAAAATCATTTGTTTTGTTTGATTTCCTATAATCAAAATTTAGGACTCTCTACTATGAATTTCCTAAAATGTATTACTTATATATTTAGTGACTAAATAATGTTATCTTTGCAGTTAGTTGATTTTCCAAAGTAATTAATCAACACTTAAAAGTAGGACTAAATTATAGATGAGCAGATATAGAAGCAAGATAAAAAGCTTTTTGGCCATAATATTATTATCATAAGCTATTTTAAAAATCTTGTAAGTGTAGGCTGAAATCTATAATACACAGTTTGCAAAAGCAATGATGTTCAAAAGAGCAAGCGTCTCCACTATTAGCTGAACCATCATTACTCTCGACATCTAAGCCCTTTCCCTCTTCCGAAGCGGAAAGTAGAACCTTATCGACCTCTGGGGCCGGAGAAGATCTCCATTGAAGGGAAGGAAGAAAAAAAGTAGAAGAAGAATGGGAGGGCGAAGAAAAAGAAGAAAATAGAGAAGAGGAAGATGAAGAAAATAGAGAAAAGGAAGCAGAAGAAAATAGAGAAAAGGAAAAAAAATAGAGAAGAAGAAGGGAAAAAACAGAAAAGCAAAGAAGCAGGGGAAAAGGATGATGAACAAAATAAAGAAGAAGAAGAATTATTTCAAGAACAGAAAAAAAAATGCAGAATTAGTTTTCACCAAAAAATATATTAGAATATGGACAAAAAATATAATTATAGCATTTAAGATTGTACATTTACTGAGATACATAAAATAACACATTTACTGAGTGTGGACCTCTGAAAGGAAAAACACCGCCACCCTGCGAGGGGGAGATAGTGTTGCCAATGGGAGGGCAGATTAGATCATACATACGCTTAACCATTGAGGATAGCGGCTCTCACCAGCACACCCCGATGGGTAATAGTATGCCTGACCTGATCGGAATAACTTGTTTCCCCCACTCGATACATCAGCTCGAGTGGGGTTTATTTATTAGTGGGATTCAACTTCCCAGGGGCGCAAGCCCCCGTGGTTAATTACATCTCAAGCCGGAGCATGAGAAGACTCTCGATTAAGGATTCTATATAATACTTTCAAGTGGGATTGACACATGGGGAGAAGACTAGGAAATTCTACTCAAAAGGGAAGAAAATGCTCAACCTGGCTTAGTCAACATACACGGCTCAGATCAGCATCCAGAGGGACTAAGGTAGTGAAAAGAAATTGGAGAAAAGAAGATTATGCACTCCAAGCATATATGAGAGAAAGATAGAGGTGGCATCATCCATGTGTCACGGATAGACAGGGTTTATAGTCCCAGAAGAAGGGGAAACTTACCCACTGATGAGGCGTACTACGAGACACCGACAGTAGTAGTCTTGAATCCTAGATCTAGAGTGGGTTTAGTGTTCTACATAACACTAACACCCATATCCTAGCTAATGCAATGCAAAACCTGGACTTACCCCGGCCTAGATTGGGGAGCCAGCTAATCACCTAGTTGATTCAAAACCATGAGTCCAGTCATTTATATAAGATGGGTGGGTAGGTTATAATTTTTGAAATTTGAGGGTGACATCTAGAGAGATTTCTAAGTAGCTTCGTACTTATGTAGGATGAATGCTACTAGATCTAATGCAATTAAAATATTAATTTAGTTGATTTCTAATATAATGCATGCTAGTTAAAGTATCCAAATCAAGTATGCATGAAATTTTAAAAAGGCTTATAAAAATAATTTTTTAGAAGAGACTAGACTTTCTCAGATCCACCACCTCATCTTCATAGGTCGAATTATCTGGACTCTACCCGTAGGTGGGTAAGCGTCTTATAACAAGGAATGAGAGAAATGCAATAATATGCATGCAACCCCGGACGATTCCGGCAATTTCCTAGGTCTTTAGATTTCTATGTTATTTAAACCTTAAAATTTTAAATATCAATTATGAGTAGAAAATATTTTAGTCCTTAGAGAGCCTAACGAAGTCTAGGCTAAAATAAAAACAGCATGCAAATCGCCAATAAACTAATAAAATCAGGCAACCCTAAAGGCACATAATCACAAGTAAAATACATCAAGATAATCAAACCAATTAATAAATGTCCGTAGGCCAACTGCCCTTAATTACAACCCAGGGTCTACGGAAAATTAAAGTGGCCAAGCACCACTACTAACAACTCGAATTTCTAACCCTAGAATAAACGTAAGTAATTTTGAGTGGGATACTCTTGGTCTTCAGTTTCTCAATCCTCTCTTCCTTTGACTCCTAGGTCTTCTCCTCTTCAAGCTCCTTGGATTTGTCGTAGCTAGATATCTAGGGTGGAGAAGAAAACTCTCCCCCAAAGGGGAGGTTATTCTTTCTACCTTGGGTAGTAGAATGATCCAAATTTGAATTTCCAAATAGAAAAGAACTATCCTTATATTGGGTGTCCTTTCCTCTTTGGAATCCAACCTTTGGACCCCTGTATCCCCACTCAAAATACACTTTCACAACTCTTACCCAATATTACAAATTATTTACATTAATAAAAGCAGGAAAATCTAGACTCTCCTGCATGATTATCCTAATAAAAAAAATCTCAAGCAGTTTATATGTCATCCCAACTAGTTTATGTGAAAATAAAAAGTACTCATTACAGTCACACTTGGCCATGCTCTTAATTATTTTGAGGGCTAAGCAGTTATGGAGCACCTGTAGCAGTTATATTATGATTTATTATTCAGCCCTCATTTATTTAGGGGGGCTGAGCAAATTTCTGAAGCGCCTGCATAAGATAATGTTAGTATTTAAATCATAATTATTGCCTCCCTTTTATTAACGCTGCATAAGCATGTCCACCTGTAAAAAATATCATTAGTATCAAAATCGATCCTAACCTATGGGTAATCTATCATGCAATCACATCAATTCACTGAGTGTAGTAAAAGTAAACAAATATACCAAAAATTCAATCACAACATGCAATAAAAACCTAGAAAACTAAGCATAGAACAGTAAAATAAACATCGACCTAACCTAGAATTAAAAGTGGTGCCCTAGAAAATAATTCTACGTGTGTGCAAGAGGCTGTGTAGCTGGGATGTATCCTAAGCTGGGTAGTTAGTTGAAGTTGCCTAATGTTCAAGTTTGTTGAAAGGTCCAAGGGAGAGATTTAGATTTAAGTTTAAATATTAATGCATTGCAGATTGAATTAAGTATGTTTTAATGATTAAGTGATCACTACCTTTATTTCACACCGAGTCCATGAAGTTTATTTCACCTTCCTTGGGGCTAAGTCAATAACCTCGTAGGCATGGGTTACCCAGTAGCAATCATGGGTTGATTAAATTACTTTAGTTAGTTAGAAATTAAGGAAAGGGGTGTATTAAATGATTTATTAGGATGTTGGGAGGCTACCTGAGTGCTAAGGGTAGGTCTCTCTAAGGTTAGATCAGATTAGCAGATTTTAGCAGGTCCAGGGTCACCCAATCTACTAAGCTAAGGGGGGTTGAAAGGTCACTTCTATAAATAGGTTGGGTTAGATGGTTTTAATATTTTTTTTAATATTAGATATTTCAAGGAGTAGTTAGGCTTTGAGTTTGCTGGATTTGGAGTTTCCTACGTAAAGTTATGAATTTTAAAAGTTTCGGGCCCTAGACTCTAGGCTACATTTGACCCAAAAATTGACTTTTTGATTTTGGTTGATTTCTAAAATCCTAATATTTTTAATAAATACTTGATTTTAATACGATTTGAACACCTTTTAGTTTATTCAATTTGAAATTTTCTAGAATTAGTTATGCATTTTCGAAGTTTGGTTATTTAATGAATTATTGAAATTATTTAATTAAGGGGCTATTTTAAGGATTTTGATCCAAATCAGTTCCAAACTATTTGGAATCACCCCCAAAGGTTAGGAATAACCAAAGAAGTGTTCCCAAGCATTTGGAAAAATTTTAGAATTTTAATAATTTTTTATTACTTAATTCAATTAAAATATAATTTTTAATCAAAATTAAATTAAAGTTCCGATTGAAGTCCAATGAAAGGGAGTTTAATTTTTTGATATTAAGGACTGAATTGTGAAGAGTTTGATATATTATGGGTAATTTTTGATTTAAAATGGATTTATTAAAATTTTCTAAATTTGTCAGATCCTAATTAAAGGGTGGATTAGGGTTTTTTAGTTAGGTAGTTTAAAGGGCTCTAAAAATTCCTAGAAAATTCCAGGGGATTTTTTAAGTATTTCAAGTTTTAAGTCAATCGGGGATCTATCATAGCTCCTAGAATTTTTTTAAGTTCGCTAGATGGGTCCTTAATTATTGTCCTTAAGGTGTTACTACATTAGATAGGTTTTAAATCAATATTTGAAACTAACCCTTGAGATAACATAGAGGAGAAATGCAGCAAACATAAACACTCTAAGTCTATAGATCTAGGAGAGCCTAAGCTAAGTGCTCGTGCAACCTACACATGTAAAAGATGATAAAAAAAATTAAGCGCACGCTTATCGAAGCGATTAATGAATGATTGGAGCTCGATCATCCACTAATCCACCTCCCCAGAAATGCTATTCACATGCATAATCTATGTTTAAAATTTTATAAGGAGGTTCTCCCAAAAATTAAGCAAATTAAATATATATATATATATATATATATATATATATAAAGTATTTAAATTTTGAATTAATTAATGACAAATTAAGTAATTTAGGAAATTAATCAATTAGAACAATTTAAAAAAAGAAAAGTAATTATTAATTTGAATTAAATAATAAAATAATAATACTTTTTTGATTTCAAAATAATTTAATAAGAAAATGATTTTTATAAATTTAGAAAGTATTTAAATTTTGAATTAATTAATGACTAATTAAGTAATTTAGGTAATTAATCAATTAGAATAATTTAAAAAAAAGGAAAGTAATTATTAATTCGAATTAAATAATAAAAATAATAATAATTTTCTGATATCAAAATAATTTCATAAGAAAATAATTTTTATAAATTTAGAAAGTATTTAAATTTTGAATTAATTAATTTAGGTAATTAATTAATTAGAATAATTTAAAAAAGAAAAGTAATTATTAATTTGAATTAAATAATAAAAAAATAATAATTTTCTGATTTTAAAATAATTTAATAAGAAAAATTTTTTATAAATTTAGAAAGTATTTAAATTTTGAATTAATTAATGACTATATAAGTAATTTAGGTAATTAATCAATTAGAATAATTTAAAAAAGGAAAGTAATTATTAATTTAAGTTTAAATAATTAACATAATTTTTCTAATATTTCAAAATAATTAATGAAAATAATTTTTTTATAATCTTAAAAAGTAATTAATTAATTATTGATTAATTATTAAGACATTTAAATAATTAACTAATTAAGAATTACTTAAAATAATATATTTTAACATATATTTAAAATAAATTATTAAAAGTAATAATAATTTTTTTATTTTTATTTATTTTTTTAAAAATAAAATAGATAAAAAAATATTTATTATTATCATTTTAAAAGTAGTTAATAACTATTAGTATTAACTTAGTTAAAACTATTTTAAATAATAATAAATGTGACATAAAATAGATTTAATTTTTGGATTACTATATTTTAAAATAATTATTAAATTATTTAAACATATTTTACAAAAAAATTATATTTAATTTTAATAAAATATTTAAAAAAAGAAAAAAATTAACGACTCAAAATTAGTGAAATCATGTACGTCTGATTCCATAATCCTAAAACGAAAAAAAGGTTTCGATCTCAAGGATGGCTTTATTGATTTTGATGAAACTTTAAACTTAGATTAAGGACATGAATAAAAATCATGGGGAGGTATTTGGAATCTATGAAAAGAGCTGATTAGAAAGATATACAGATATAAGTGTAGTGACCTAGATCTAAAGGTTTTTATTTTTTTTGAGAAATTCTTACCGTTAGATCTTCGAGATCTTTAAACGGTTGAGCTTGTAGATTGTCCTCGTATATTTCTCTAGTTGAACTCAAGCTCCAATTCGCCTTAGATCGGACGGTAGAAGCTTTGTAAGGGAAGTAGACTCGAGTCACCGGAGATCTCGTGGCAGGCAAGGTTTTAGCAACGAATTTGAGTGGAGAAAGGTGGGGAGATGTTGTAAGAGCTCTCACACTAAGAAATTAAGGTTCAGAGCGGCTAGGGAAAAGAATCAAAAGCCAACCCCCCCTCATGAAGCCCTAAAAGAGTATTTAATTGATTAAGGCCTTAGATCCATGGCTAGGATTCATCCTAAGATTAATTAGGAGGGAATTAAGATGATTTAACCATCTATTTAATTGCTTGATTTAGGAATAAATTTAGGCTCATGAGAAAAAAAAAGAATTAAATTAAGCATATTAAATTAAAATCAAGCTCAAAATCAGATCTGATTCAGGTCAGTTTGGGTTAATCTGGGTTTGACTCGACTCGGCCAAATCAATAAAATCAAACTTAAATAAATTAACGACTCGAATTAAATCAAACTCCACACGGTCGACATATGTTGATCGAGACCAATCGAGTGTGGTCGGGTCGAATCTGACTCAATCCGAGCCAATTTAAAATCGAGTTTTAATTGACACCGGTTCGGCTCAAATTCAACTCGTCATGACTCCATTGAGTCGATTAAACACAGTCTAGGGAAAAAAAAAAAGATAAAATTGAGGTCAACACTGAGTTGTCCCAAACTTTTACAAGAAAAGATTATTCTGCATAGATTCATTGGCATCATTGAGCCAAATTTAACATTATTAACAACTGAGTTGACGACATAAAATGATTCCAAAATACACTTTCGCCTCAACTTCTATCTCGTTTGGTTAATTCTCTAATAAAATTCTATAAAAAAAATTGCAGAAAATTTATTTCATTTATATTTGCTCAAAAAGCTAATACATTTCCTCTTGAAGAAAAAAAAGTCAAGTTTTAAAAGAACTTACAATGCCATAAATAAAGAAAAAAATAATATTAATTACAATAAATTTCAATGGCAATAAGAAATTTAAAATAATGCTAGAAGGCATTAATGAAAGATGTACAATAGGTTAAGTAAGATCTTTAGAAAGTTCAACAACAACTACATCCAAATTTTTCTTGATAATAACAAGGCAAATATCATAGTGAATAACAATGTCATTGATTGTCTTCATTAAGTTATATATGCTATATAAACTATATAAAAAATTATATAATTAAAACAACTTGAATATCCCAACAACCATAAGGCTGACAATCAGTCACAAAATATAGCAGTTGCTAAGTGAAGATAAAAGGAAAAATACAGTATTTGCATTGAAAATATCTATATGTAAATAGAACCATTATGGAGAGAAAAACAATCAAATATTATCACCTTATAAAGGCATCCTTTTATATTATGGTATGATTCAGAAGCATCGCTCAAATCAAAAGACTTTATATTTTGTAAATTTGAATCAAGCTTGAAGTTATATGGTCGCTTAACCTTATCCATCTTTCTAAAAGTAACAAATATCCTATAGAATTAAAAAAAATAAATAAATTAAATTCATTAGGAATTCAAGATAGATGTATAATTGGAAATAAAGTTAAATTATGAAACCTTTTGAAGGAAACTGCGGGAATACAATGCTTAGTAATATCAGCTCCATTATCATTTAAGACAAGCACATATCTGAATATTTGATATTAGAAGTTAACAATCTAGATGATATGAAATTATTTAATATCCATAGAAGATTATACTATATAACTTACTAAAAAAATATTAAAATATGATAGGATAAAAAAGAATATGTTATACTTACCCAATTAGAAGGGGAATTGAAGCTGATCATATGAATTCACCCGGTCCAACAAATTTTATTGTGTACAAACATTATATTAGACTCTCTTAAAAATGACACGGTAGAAAATAGCCTTACAAAATCATGATCAATTTGAGGCAATATGAAATCACTAGGTTCATAGATATTAATAATGCAGCTATCAGGTACATAATTAATAAGCAGAACATGCGATGTAATTAATCGTTTTATCATAATCTTGAAGAGATTTGAAATAGAATCAACAATCACATTATGAAGGATACAATGAGGGATCCCGTACTTTTCTTGTAATTAATTTAGTATTAGTTTTATATATTTTTTAAAATGAATAAAGAAAATAAATAAATAAGTTCAAATTACAACCTCATAATTATTACAACATCTGAATTGTATTGTTACCCGTCCTTTGTCACACATCTATTTTTTTGATTCAGAATATGTATGCTCTAATATAGATATATATATATATATATTGAATTTTATCAACTGCTATAAATGATAAGATAAGATAAAATTCTAAAGAAATGACCAAGAATATAAATATCTCATATGCACGTGGCGAGGACATAAGAATTCTTCAATCATGCAAAACCTTTCGTTTAAATTTATATTATTTTATTACTAAAAGTTTCATATCCTTTTGATGCCGAACTAAATTTCTTTTCATTGTTGCGAAAGTACTCCATGACAAAGTAACAGTTGAAACATCCATTAGATTCGATTATGTTTTGGGAAAAATAATCAAACATGAAGTGAAATTTATAAAGCATTCATACATACAACTAAAAAAAGAAAATGGAGAAATATCCTTATTGCCATCAAAGAAAAGATACTTCAAGTGGATGTGCTTCTTGCTTTTGCTTGTTGGCTATTATACCAAGTCAAGCATTTTCATGATAAAAAAATTGAATATGCTGGCAAGGGAGTTGAAGAAATCTTTATTGATCGTAAAGGTGATGCTGGTTCTGAAAATGTTATCATCATAGACACAAATTGCCAGGGTTCTGATGAAAGGTTTGAAATCAAGTAAGATGAAATTCAGCATGATTCTTCACATTTAAATAGTGAAGATAAGTCAAGGAGATTCCTAAGAATCATGAACTTGAGGATTCTAAGGAGAGTAATATGAATAATGATGAGAAAGAAAATACACAGGAGGAACATGTTGATTCTCATGCTAATGATGGAGAGGAAATTTTGCACTTGCCAAGTGAGAGGGAGAAGTTTTTTTGACCAAAATGAGAGTACTGATGGAGGCATCTTGGATGAAGAAAATGGTGAAGAGGGAGAAGAAGAAAATAGAGAAAAGCAAGGGAAAAAAGTAGAGAAGAAAAATAGAAGAAAGGGAAAAACAGAGAAGAAGCAGGGGAAAAGGATAAAGAAGAAAATATCAATTTAAATTAGAAACTGCAAGAATTATAATTGATCTTGAAGAAAAGACATCATTATAAAAAGCAAAGTTATATAATTTATGAACATCTTATAATTCTATAAAGCGCATATGAAATCAATATGCATGATAATAAATTATCGGAAGTAATTTTCAATAGGAAAAATTAAATACGATCAAACCAATGCAAAACACTTCATACCAAAATTAAGGTTGGCTTGATTTGATGTACCTATATCAATGAAGAAATCTAAATTTTTATAATATTAGAATTCTTCGTCATTCTTAAATAATAAATATACAAGCTGGTATATGCCCATATAGAACATAAACAACAGTTATAATTCATTAGAGGACATTAGTGTGAAGATTAGTGAACTCTAGAATTAAAGCTTGTTCTTAAGCATGAAACAACTTTATTTATAAATAATGAAACTTGATAAATGAGAAGATGTTTGTAGATTAAATTGCAGAAGTATATTTCTTAGGGTCCAAAAGAAGAATTGAATCTTAAGCACAAAGATGGGAAAAAAAATTGCAAGCAAAAAGCACCCTTATTTCTAAATATATCTATTATATTTAGATTACAGGAGTTATATAAATCCAATTTTAATGCATCAATTTGACCTATTTTATATTGATATCAATTGATAATAAATAGAGAAAAATAAGACTTTACTACATTTATCTTTGCCTCATTAGCACCCTTATTTAATATATTTATTTTCCACAAATGTTTATCTTAATAAACAAAATTGAAGATAAAAAATTCATACAAAATAGCAGAATTAGAATACTGCATTAGCCACCAATATATGTTTCCTCTTGAACTGTTTTGTGCCCAAAATCGAGAAATAACACAGCATACTAAAAGTCTACTTAACTTAGACATGATATTAGTTGTTTGTAATATTTAGAGGGGAAAAATAAACCAGAAAGCATTTCAACGAGAGGGAGAAGAAATTCCAAAAGAAAAATTAGTATGGAAAACACATGCTATGTTAAAGATAACATAACGAATTGAACAACATACATCCCCAGTCATAAAGATTGAAATCAAATCAGTTAATATAAAGATAAAATGACTAATTATAACTATGGTTAAAATTAGTTTAATCTTACTATATTTAATAATTGATTTTAAAGAGTTAATGATTGAGGAGCTAGTAATAGCCAGCTCGCCATCGTCTTTGTTCGCGTATAGCTAGTCGTAGGTTGTTAGATGGGCATGTTTTGTCGCTGATCAAGGTTGTCCTCCCATTGTATATGGCACAAATCACAAGTTAGACATTTGCTCACCTTCACTTCGACGATCTTTAAAATATTGTTATATCTTGCTTTCACTTTTGCGGATTTAAAGCCAAGAGAATGAAGCTAAATCATGTCTTCAACAATATAAATGTCATGAACTAATATCAAACGCTGTCTTCCAAATTGGATTATGTTTTTAAAATGATTTTTAACATCTTGTTAAATATTTTCATCAGGGAGTTTATTGAACCTTCAAACAATCAAAGAAACTAATTAATCTTTCAATTTCATAATAGAAGCTACATTATATTTTTCTATAAGCAAGAAGGATTTGTCAAAGCAAAAGGTTGTCTTGGATGATGAATTAATTTTTTATACAATTTGTATGTGTGGTTCTGAAATAATAAGTTTAATATTGGTCCAAATAATAATAATAATAGATATTCTAATAAAAAAATATGTTGAATGATATTTAATCTAAATTATAGGTTGTTTAAATAGAGGAATAAAAATATCGTATAGAGGAATCTCATAAAATTTAAATGTTTTGTAGTTTATATTAAATTGTTTCTATTTGGGTACATTCTGTATTCAGTTATACAAACATGTGTATTTTTTGTGCATGCTATATTTCTTAGATGGAAATTCTAAGTCATTCTAATCGACCTTCATAAATTAAGGAAGATAAAATTCATGACAATCTTACCATATTTATTCTTCTACTGGTTAGGATGCAACAAAACATTAGGCTTATGGTGTTCGATTTTCACCAAATGCCATGCTCAGCAACTGGACACAAATTCAACCTTTTTTTTTACATTGCAAAGCTCTTAATCAATCCATGTAAAATAACAGTCATAAAGATTTACATAATATAAATTTTATTAGATAAAAATTGTAAGCATGCGAAAAGGAAGGACAAGAAAATAAAGAAGAAGAAGAACAAGAAGAAGTGGAGAGGAAAATGAGAAAGGGAAAAAAAGAGGAAGAAAAAGATTAGAGAAAGAAGAAGAAAAAGGAAAAAATGTGGTAGGATCGATGGACAGTGGCAAGGAGAGTGAGAGATGGCGGTAAGAAGAAAAAATGTGGTATTAAAAAAGTCACATGTGGGTGAGAGATGGCTGACGACAATGAGCGTGCGAGTGGGTAGGTTCGATCAGATGGGAGGTCAAGGTGGGTCGGAGGGAAGCGATCGGGCTTCTAGTAGGGCAGGAGGTGGGCGAGGAGGTCGGGACCGAGGTCGGCGGGTTTTGGGTCGGGCGAGAGAGGGAGAGATAAAGGTTTAGACAACGCCTAGGGTATGGGAACGAGAGGAGAAGGAGAGAGAGAAGAGCACGGGAGAGGGTAAATAGCAGGAAAGTTGATCGAGATAACAGATGAAGGTATTAGATAAGAACAAAACGAGACGGCCCGACGCTTCGTTTTGTTTGGGAATGCGATGCTACGAACAGTCAAAATTTCAGTTCGTAGATTTGTTTAGTGTTTTGTATTGTAGGATAAGAATGCCATTGTAGGATCAGGATGATGTATGAGAAGACTCACAACCAATATATTTATAATAGTAGTTATAGATAATTTTTATACATGTAGAAAATGCATGTACATCAAATTAAAAAAAAAAATTATTATCATAAAATATTTAATAATTTTTTTACATATAAAGATAAAATATTTCTTTTTATATGCTTTATTAATACAAGTAATTCTAATTATTATTTTGATCAGTGGAAAGTTATATATTTTTGTTAAAAATACTGTATAAATAATATATAAATATAATTTTATAATTCAATACAAAAATATAGATATTTTTTTAAGTAAAAGTTTAAAAGTAATAATGGCATAAGAATAGATATAACAAATTTGCAATGAGTTTAGGAAATTGTTGCTGCTTTGCTTAAGCAATTATAATTTCCTTTTATGTGAAATAATTCCTTGAATGTATGAAAGGAATTGATCTGATTAAAATATTTATTTTTATATGCTTTATTAAAACAAGTAATTGTAATTATTATTTAGATTAGTGAATTGAGAAATAAGGATGTAGCGATATGAGAAAAAAAAATCTAACTAACATTAAGAAGCTCAAAATCGGAGCTGATTGAATTTATAATATCAATAAGTAAGGGAAGAAAAGTGAGCATAAATTATCAATTTTAACAAAAACAAACCCTTACCCTTTTTCATCAGGGTTTGGGTTCGACATTGATACAAATAGATGTTTACAGTACAAAAGTTTTTTCATAAATTACATTTTGAACTTTATCTTTAATTTTATCTATCTGTATAAAATTACTAAGTAGACAGAAAAATTCATATTTATCATAATTTTCTTCAAGTAAATTATTATTGTAAAATTCATAATATATTCATTTAATTAATTTTTTTTTTCATAAAGTGCCTAAGAGAAGCTATTAATTGACACCTCAACCCCTAGGCTAATTAATATGGTTGGCATAAGATTAACTTAATCCAAAAAATAAAACTTCAATTTTTGCATAAAACCTAAATCCCAGTTCAATTTGCTTAACTTGAAGTTGGCTATAAATTATGTAAAATCATCGAATACCTACAATTGTTAATGGCTTAATAATTATTCTTATAGAGTAATTTGTTATACTTTATGCCGCTAATCAGAATTCTTCAACTAATGTGATTCTTTAACCTGGACCTTAAATTGCATAACATTATAATTTTTTGGGACTGTTTTGTGCCCTCATTCTATTTCTCATTTAATGCATCCCCTCCATTAAGAGTAAAATAATGTATTGCTTTTAACTTAATATGCCTTGTTTTGGAAAACAAAAACTTCACTAATCTTAAACCCTTAAAATCTATCAAAATCTTAACCTCAATATGGCCTGATTTACCCATACAAAACCTCGCTGTAAATGCATAACATAGAATATTTGATTTTGTCAATATTCTGCATAACATAGAATATTACTGATGAAAAAATAATTAATTTTATAATATTTAATGATATATTTTTTAAGCTTCATATGTCATCAACCATAGAGGAGGAAAAAAAAAATCACAGAGGAGGAAATCCAAATTTATTTATTTTTTTTATATCTTTATTTGAAATGTTAAAGCATTACAACTGAAACATCAAGATACGAATAACCTCAACCTCCAGCTTTTAAAAACAAACAACTTAACAATGAAAACTACTTAATATAAGCACTTTGAGAAGCATCACCAAAGTCAAGTAGGTATCATCCTCTTTATTCCAAATCAACTTCCTGCTTAAGGGCCGTCTCATTTGTACCTATAATTTTATGAAAAAAAAATTACAAATTCATAGATTTTAGTATCAAAATATAAATTAAAATAAGATTTTTTTTAAGAAAAAGAGTTTTTCTTTTCAAGAAATAATATAGCAAGATGTGTAGGAAGAATTAATAAAGAGAAAAATTACTGTTGAAAGAATTGGCACTGGGAGGAGACGGAGGGAGAACTAAGTCATTAATAGAGAAAAACTCTATATCACACCATTCAAGAGCAACGAGTATGCAATTAAGCACAGAAACATGAGGAAGCTCATTTCTGCAATACTCGTGCACTTTCATAAAGCATGTCTTCCCAAAAACACATTCTGGGAAACACCAAAACCATTTAGGCCATGAAATTGTGAGCTTGGAAGATTCTGCCTCTCTTGGCAAGCTTGAAATCATGGCGAAGACCACCATTACAAGGAGAGCAGAGGTCTTGGAGCTCAACTTAGCCATCTCAGCTGCTACTTCTTTCTCGTTGACTAGATTACACTAGTAAGGAAGGAGAAGATGGGTTGATGCCTTTCACCTTCCTCTGAATCTTTTTATATAGGATCAAAAGAATATAGTATATTAATGACAGCAGCTTAAAAAACTTACTAGTTATAAATAAAAATAAATTTTTTTATTTATATTTGTATAGGTTATTGATGACAAGAGTTAAAAAATAAGATCTTTAACTTCCGTCATCAATAAAAAATTGATTTGTAGAGAATATTAATGATAGGAGTTAAAAAATAAAGTCTTAACTTCTGTCATCAATATTGATGACAGAAGTTAAGAGCTTCTTTATTTTACTCTCTATCGTTCGACGATCTCGTCGGCTCTCCTTACGGTCGCAGACGTTTTTTTCTTCGGGGTCTGCGTCTTCTTCATCTAAAGTGCCGCTATGTCACGGCGCCTTCCCTTTCTTTTTGTATATGCGAGAGAGAATGGTGACGGATTGGATACGAGCAGCGCACCGGTCGTCATTATGACGTTGCCGTTTGTTTGATGACATCATTGCATTGACGTCAAAAGGTAGCTTCTTGCTGACGCTAACCGAACAAAGACTCATTGGTTGTGGTGGAAGAGGGTCTCTTTGACGGAAAATTATTGCGCGCCAAATCTGGATGTAGCTCTCCGTGTGGAGTCTTTGTCTGAATTAGTGAATTTTAATAAAATTTTGATACGTGAATTTCTAATAAGTGCACATCTAATTATTTTAAATAAATTAATTTGTAATGAATTATTTAATAAATTAAATTTATTTATCAATATGAATTCTTTTCTAATAAAAAAATCTTTAAGATATTTAAGCATTTGTTATATCTATACTACTATATAAAAGTGGCTTGGGATTTCACCCATAGTAAATCTTGACCGTTCATCTATAAACTTTAAATTAATCTACAACATTCATATATGACACTTCAAATTCTATCATTTATCACTTCCTATAAAATATTTATTTATTCATTTATGTAATTTAATGTTCCTTAAATACACCTCATACTAAATTAATTTTAATTCTTCTGAATGCTTATGATATTTGCTTTCTAAAATGACGTTAGAATTGTAAAGTCATGCTTTAAATTGGAATTTAATATTTACAGTTAATTATAATTTAATTTTAAGTTTTCGTTTACAATTCCTATTTCATTACTAATAATTAAATAACATAAGATAGTCCGATGGATTATCTTGATCATTTATTTGAAAACGTCAAATATTTTTTTTTTTTTTGGGTTAATTAAATAGATTCCCACCGTTAATTTTTTTATTATTCGGTTATAACAAAACGAACAGTTGTCTCAATTATTGCCCAGCATTTCAGTGCTTTAAATCCAAAGGTAGAAGATGACGCTTAATCTTCCAAACGCTTATTCTTTGACTGTTCAGTTTCGTATTCATTCCATTCGTGCATTTATATCCGCATTTGAAATCTCTTCTCTATTGAATTAAATGCTTCTTCTTTTTAATTGCACTATTTTTTTCCCTAATCGGATACATCTCTTCAGATCCCTAGCTGCTCATTCAATGCATTTCGAATGAAGCTGTAGCTTCTCTTGCATTTCGATTTTCTCCAACGAAGAGGTTTAAGATGACACCATTAGCCGCATTCATGTTAGAGGTTAGTCGGCGCAGCTGGTAAGATCCTTCCTCCTAAATATTCAATTACCAGTTTCTCTATTTGACTCGCATGATAAGTTTAGCTGCTTCTCTAATGGCTTAGAATAGTGAAGTCGAAGAATCACACGGCTCACAACCAGCCTCAGAAGAGTGGAATCAAGAAGCCTACGAGGCAGAGGCAGACATTCACTAAAGTGATGGATCCCAAGTTCCTTAGGAATCAAGGGTATGCGAGGAAGCACAATAAGAAGAGTCGTGACTCAGGATCTGAAGCAGAGGAGTAGATGAGGCACTGGTCATTATTATTTATATATTACGAGACTAGAATTGTGAACCTTTTTTCTTTTTTGCTACTGAAGATTTGTTTTTTTTTTTTTAACCTGTTTTTGGGTTTTCTTCACTACTTCAACCAAGGGAAATGAAAGGAAAAAAAAGGTCGAGAGCTTTCAGTTTTTCATTTTTTGGGCTTCGTGCATGGAAAAGAGGAAGTCTGTGGGTTGGACTAAGAATTAGAAGAGGAGTATGATCGCCTTAGCTTCTTAAGCAAGAAACCATAAGTTATTAGAGTAAATGTGCAGGTAATTCTAATGTTTAATCTCTACTGCAGTTTCCATTATTTTCTTTCTTTATTTATACGTATAACAAGATGAGAAGCAGATGAAGCACTTCTCAAAATAAAAATAAAAAAACTTGAATGCTGCATACATTTTATCAAGTTTTTCTAATGATCTAGAGATGTTCCAATCCGGTGTATAATAATGTTTTAGTTAATGTGGCGGTAATCTTAATCGTCTTCGAGTTGTATGTACCCCTTCTATGCAGCCAATCGGTCCACTGAAATAAGAAGGCTCTCCACTACGTACTTTAGCTTATCCCAACAGAAATTTAACTTGGCCAATCAATGTTACGACGTAGCTCTTATATCTGGTAGAGAAAATCTAAAAATCATTTCAGGTACTCAACCATTCTCTAATCTCTTTATGCAATTATCTTCTGAAGACTTCAATTTTCAAGAAATAGAATATCTACTACATTCATTTAATATAGGTTTTTTTGTGTATTGATTAAGTTTGCTCATTTGGTAATGAAAATGAACGTAAATCTTGCATCAAACAAATTATATAATGCTCTCAGGTTGATTAAAATATATATTAATGGTATCAATGTTATTTATTAAAAAGTTAATTGTCAAATCCAAATACATTATGCTCATATTATTTTCATGAATAAAGTGAACGGCAAAGCTCACAGTAGAATACTCTCCCGCTATGTATATACACACAATGATTATCACTTTCTTGCTTATATATTTGTGAATAGATCCTGATATAAATGTCATTATGATCTTGGTTGTATTGTCATGCATGTTCTTCTATACATCTCTCCTAACATCTGGTATGAAAATTATCCTTTTCATTGGTGATTTAGTGATACATTCTCACACTGCCTAGATTAATCATTATAAAAGTAAATAACCAATATTATATTAAAAGAATATAAATGTAATTTTATAGTGGTAGAAAGAGTAAATAATCAATATTTGAGTAGCAAAATCTAATTTATAAAACAAATATGCTGTGCCTTCTATAGCATATGAAGGTATAGCGATCAGTTAATTAAACTTTAATGTTCTTTCATCTACAAGGCACTCCCTCCTTATATGGATTCCTTAAATAATTAAATTTGTAATTATTTAATTAACTGAATGCTTATATATTAATTTTAAATATAGTATTAATTATATATTTTATAAGACTTGCATGGATTATAATATATTCCAATAGAGGCAATTTTATATAGATCTTCTAATTTCATATATCAATGATTCTACAATTTTATATTGTAACTATTCTCCATAAAATGTGCTTGGTTTCCTACTCTTTGTCTATATATTTTAGACAATTATTTTCTTTCTAATTCCTTGTGATTTTAATTATGTTTGTAACTCATCTCTATTGATGCAAAATCATATAAACCTTACATGAGGAAGGTTTAATTTCTTGGTAACTCCAAAATGGTGATTGCTTTTTAATCTATTTTTTTCCCTTTTAAAATCTTGAAAACTATTTGGTTTGATAAATGTTAAATCTGTTTAAAATTTAGCTCCTAAAAAATTATATACATTTTTGCATAGTTTACCATTGTACTATTAGCATTGAACTATACTTTTTCTTGCAAACCTATAGTAGTATTTATCATTTGGTATTTTGGAGTGCAAAATACATAGGCTAGGTTATATTTGTTTTGAAACCATCTATTATGACTCCAAGTTTTGTTGTTTGACATTTTAGTTTTTGAAGCTACTAATTGGAGTGAGATCACCAACATAGGGGATATATCAATAGCAATTTAAAGTCTTTCCTGATTTTTGGGTTCAGATTCTTCTTCTTAATTTTGTTGTTGGGCTTTGTGAGTGGTTGGTTTTTTCTCAAGTTATATATAGGCTTGGTGGAAGGTTGTATCAATTATGTTGGTTTGGATATTGCTTTTGGGAATTTTTGCTTGACAATAATGAGAGCTTTTGCATCCCACACCACTCTACCTCCTTGGACGGTCATTCTAGCAACCAGGTAGTACCCTGCGATTGAACATTTTAGATACTACACCTACTTGGTGAAATTAAGCCTATGTTGCACGCTGCTTGGTGAAATTAATTAAGCTTGCATAAGGTTTGCTTTTCCGGTATTATATTTCTTCATTATTGTTTTCATTTCATTTTTTTTGGGCTTTCCAATAATTGTTTTATCCATATTCAGGAACAACCTGTTATCAAGATCTATATTGTTTTTGTTCTCCATTAATTTCTTCTATTGTTTTGCTTTCTCTAAGCATTTTATTAATTTAGTGAATAAAAAAGTTGTATTAACAACCTGCCATCAAGATCTATATTGCTTTTTTAATACTCATTTAAGCATATGAGATGTTTATATTCTTGGTCGTTTCTTTAGAATTTAATATTATCTTATCATTTATAGCAGTTTCATGTAAAAGGTTTCATAATTTAACATCATTTTCAATTATACATCTATCTTGAATTCTTAATGTACTAATTTTTTTTCTTAAACTCCGTAGGATTTCTCTTACTATTAGAAAGATGGATAAGGCTAAGCGATCACATAACTTCAAGCTTGATTCAGATTTACAAAATATAAAGTATTCTGATTTGAGTGATGCTTCGGAATCATACCATACAAATAAAAAGATGCCTTTAAACGATGACAATATATGATTGTTTTTTTCTTTATAATTGTTCCATTTACATATGAATACTTTCAATGCAAATACTGTAATTTTCCTTTTATATTCACTTAACAACTGATATATTTCATGACTGGTTAGTAGGTTTATCGTTGTTATAATACTCAAGCTGTTTTAATTATATATATTTTAAATATTGTTTATATAGCATATTTATTATGTTAATGAAGATCATAAATTATGTTATCACTATGATATTTGATGTTTTTATTATAAAGAAAATTTTGGATATATTTGTTATCTATTTTTTTATTAATGTTAGCTCAACCTTAGTTTGTTGGATGGGAATGTCATTGTTATCAAATTTGTTTTTAATATTTTCCTAATATGAAAACAACTATGCATCATAAATTATTTTCGGTCATCTTTAAGATACTTTGCATCATACCTTCATGTGACAGTTTTTAGGCATCCTTATAAAATAAACTTTTCAAAAAATCCCATATTAGGCATTTAGTTTATGATTTTGATGCAATTGATTTATGAAATTGTACGATTTGTGTTACTCATGAATTTTGGATGCTTGCATTATTGCTTTTATTGTAGATATCTTTTAATCTAATACCCTTTGTCTTTAGGTAATAGCTGATAACGGAATCAACTCATTAGTAGATATATTTAGCCATTTGTTTTATGTTGTTGCATATGAATATGATCAAATTTCTTAGTTATTAAAAAAGTTGCAATAATTCTGAGAGGATAATCTTATGTTATTACATGAATTGACAAATGGATCCTATCTATATGTTTAGTTGATATAATAAATTAATAATGAATTGAAAAACATGATAACTACTAAACAATCTTTCCTCTTTTAATTGTGTACGTAGTTATACTATCAGAAGAGGAAATAAATTCTTATTTGCATTTATTTTGAATTAGGCATCTACCAATAATAAATTTTCATTACATTGTATCTTGTACAATTATCTTATATCTTTGTAAAAATTTTCCAATGCTATCTTGGATCTTTCCTTCCATGATTGATTTAGTAAATGTTAATTCATTTGATTGTAGTATTCAATTTAAAAAGTATGACGATTAATTTTTCTATCTGCTCCTTTTACAAAACTTAAGAAAATTTAAAGAATATGTAAATCTACATTCTTTCTTTTTTTTTTGAAATATTTTACCATCATTTCTTTTAAACAAAGTTAAAAATATATAACATTTCATTAATATAATTAATAATTAAAATTATTTATAAGGATGAAATTAATAATTTTTTTCTTTTTATCACAAAAAAATAATTAGAACTATAATAATTTGAAATTTTCTAATTTATCAATAATTATTAATTATCATACCACATTCGAAGCTTTCATAAATTTTTTGTTGAATTTATTAATTTATGCTATTTAACATAATACATTTCTAATTTATTTTAAATTTTTTATTTTTAATTTTTATTCACGTGCGCCATGTGCACGTACATTTATACTAGTATATATATAAGGATCTTAAATCTATTTTATGAATTACTATATTTATTATCTATAAATTATATTTATTTTAAAAAAAATTAAAAAAATTTTACGCCTATTTTAGTTTGACTATACTAATCATATATAAAAAATTTACGGAGGAGCTTAATTTAATGTTTTTTTAAAGTAAAAGAACGTTATTTAAAAAAAAATTATAAATGAGCAAACACTTAAAATTATTTTACGTTATTTGGAAATCATAAAATCATTTAACGGTTCTAAGATTCAAATTTTATTAGAAAACGGGAAATATTTTGCAAAAAGTTTAAAATTATATTTGATCAACATTTAATAAATATAAAATTTATTAGACTAAAAAAAGTATCTGGGTTGATAAAATGGTTTGAAATTAGCTATATGCTTGAGTGGCCATGGGTTCAAATCCCATAAAAATTTTACTTGTTTTTAGATAATATATAAAATATAAAATATTATTTTAATTTAATGATAATAAAGATTATATTTATAAAGATATATTACATGTAATTATCATATTAAATGTAACATTTAATAATGTTATTAATAACACGTAACTTAAAAATTTTATTAAGGAGAGCAGGACGGGATAATTACTAATAATGTTATTAATAACATGTAACTCCCATAAACTATTAAAAATACTACAGCTCACTCTACTGTCCATATTAAATACTACTCAATCTCTACAATCTCATCATCCTCCTCAAGGAAAAAAGTCTTCTACAGCTCACTCTCTATTTCATCACCATCAGAATCTATAGGTGAATTATCAGAAGCTTCACTGGGTGTTAAGCCTTTAACTTCCACTCCGGTCTTTCATTATACCAGGCGAACTCCCTTCAAAAAGCCTCAGATGAAGCCCTCATCAATACATTGCTGCTCCATAGCCTTCACTTTTACATCATATATGTGATCGCGAGCCTCCTAAATGTGATCCTAGATGATGGTCTTGAATGCTATAGACTTCTTAATATCTTCGATGACTCTCGAAGATTCTAAGCCAAACAAAGCGGCCTCCTTCTCAGCTATAAGAGTTTGAGATCTCTTATTCTTAGCTTCAAGCACTGTTATCTTCTCTACAGAAGCCTTTTAATCCTTCAGAAGCTGGGTGATCATTGCTTGTGCCTCCACCAGGTCAATTTAGACTTGATCTATCTGCTAATTTTGAAGAGAAACAGAATGCACTATATTAGTTAGATCAGTTCTGCACTCGATCAACTCCTCCTCTACCACCTTCACATCTTTGATCTTATGGTCATACTTTCGCTTATACTCTCCTTAGAGATATTTGACCTTAACAAATTCATTATTCCATTCATTTAAGACCTCAGTAAGCTCAACCTCCAGCTCTACGCACCGCAATAACTAAAATAAGGAAGAAAGATATGTAAAAGGTCGTCCCAATTAATGAACAAAAAAGAAGTATTAAAAAATGCTACCCACCAAGATATGTAGGGGTAGAGGTGGGTATAAGTAGTAGGGGTAGGTAGAGGTAGGCGTAGGTGTGGGGGGTAGGGGTAGAGGTGTGTTTAGGTGTAGGGTCGGGGGGGGGGGGGGGGGGGGGGGGGTTGGGTAATGCAAATGTGGTAAGTAATGTTGTTGTTGTTGGTGGTGGTGGTGGGAGGAGGAGGAGGAGGGATGGGGGGTGGCGGCGGTGGAGGGGTGGTGAGAGGGGGTGGGGGGAGGGTAAATATGGCATGCTTGGAAGGGTGGGAAGAGGGGGTGGGGGGAGGGTATATATGGCATGCTCATCAAATTAATTAATGAGCTCTTATATGGTTTGATATAAAATGTAAGAATTTTAATATCTTCTCATCATATTAGCCATTAATCTTCACATGAATGCATTTAATGCACGGGCATTTTTATTTTTAAATTTTTATTCAAGTGCATTTAATGCACGTGCAATTATACTAGTGCATTTAATGCACGGGCATTTAATGCACGGGCACTTTAACAATGATAATATAATTAAAATATTTATAATATGAATTTTTATTTTTAAATTTTTATTCAAGTGCATTTAATGCACGTGCAATTACACTAGTAAGGAAGGAGAAGATGGGTTGATGCCTTTCACCTTCCTCTGAATCTTTTTATATAGGATCAAAAGAATATAGTATATTAATGACAGCAGCTTAAAAAACTTACTAGTTATAAATAAAAATAAATTTTTTTATTTATATTTGTATAGGTTATTGATGACAAGAGTTAAAAAATAAGATCTTTAACTTCCGTCATCAATAAAAAATTGATTTGTAGAGAATATTAATGATAGGAGTTAAAAAATAAAGTCTTAACTTCTGTCATCAATATTGATGACAGAAGTTAAGAGCTTCTTTATTTTACTCTCTATCGTTCGACGATCTCGTCGGCTCTCCTTACGGTCGCAGACGTTTTTTTCTTCGGGGTCTGCGTCTTCTTCATCTAAAGTGCCGCTATGTCACGGCGCCTTCCCTTTCTTTTTGTATATGCGAGAGAGAATGGTGACGCTTTCTTCTCATCATATTAGTCATTAATCTTCACATGAATGCATTTAATGCACGGGCATTTTTATTTTTAAATTTTTATTCAAGTGCATTTAATGCACGTGCAATTATACTAGTGCATTTAATGCACGGGCATTTAATGCACGGGCACTTTAACAATGATAATATAATTAAAATATTTATAATATGAATTTTTATTTTTAAATTTTTATTCAAGTGCATTTAATGCACGTGCAATTACACTAGTAAGGAAGGAGAAGATGGGTTGATGCCTTTCACCTTCCTCTGAATCTTTTTATATAGGATCAAAAGAATATAGTATATTAATGACAGCAGCTTAAAAAACTTACTAGTTATAAATAAAAATAAATTTTTTTATTTATATTTGTATAGGTTATTGATGACAAGAGTTAAAAAATAAGATCTTTAACTTCCGTCATCAATAAAAAATTGATTTGTAGAGAATATTAATGATAGGAGTTAAAAAATAAAGTCTTAACTTCTGTCATCAATATTGATGACAGAAGTTAAGAGCTTCTTTATTTTACTCTCTATCGTTCGACGATCTCGTCGGCTCTCCTTACGGTCGCAGACGTTTTTTTCTTCGGGGTCTGCGTCTTCTTCATCTAAAGTGCCGCTATGTCACGGCGCCTTCCCTTTCTTTTTGTATATGCGAGAGAGAATGGTGACGGATTGGATACGAGCAGCGCACCGGTCGTCATTATGACGTTGCCGTTTGTTTGATGACATCATTGCATTGACGTCAAAAGGTAGCTTCTTGCTGACGCTAACCGAACAAAGACTCATTGGTTGTGGTGGAAGAGGGTCTCTTTGACGGAAAATTATTGCGCGCCAAATCTGGATGTAGCTCTCCGTGTGGAGTCTTTGTCTGAATTAGTGAATTTTAATAAAATTTTGATACGTGAATTTCTAATAAGTGCACATCTAATTATTTTAAATAAATTAATTTGTAATGAATTATTTAATAAATTAAATTTATTTATCAATATGAATTCTTTTCTAATAAAAAAATCTTTAAGATATTTAAGCATTTGTTATATATATATATAAGGATCTTAAATCTATTTTATGAATTACTATATTTATTATCTATAAATTATATTTATTTTAAAAAAAATTAAAAAAATTTTACGCCTATTTTAGTTTGACTATACTAATCATATATAAAAAATTTACGGAGGAGCTTAATTTAATGTTTTTTTAAAGTAAAAGAACGTTATTTAAAAAAAAATTATAAATGAGCAAACACTTAAAATTATTTTACGTTATTTGGAAATCATAAAATCATTTAACGGTTCTAAGATTCAAATTTTATTAGAAAACGGGAAATATTTTGCAAAAAGTTTAAAATTATATTTGATCAACATTTAATAAATATAAAATTTATTAGACTAAAAAAAGTATCTGGGTTGATAAAATGGTTTGAAATTAGCTATATGCTTGAGTGGCCATGGGTTCAAATCCCATAAAAATTTTACTTGTTTTTAGATAATATATAAAATATAAAATATTATTTTAATTTAATGATAATAAAGATTATATTTATAAAGATATATTACATGTAATTATCATATTAAATGTAACATTTAATAATGTTATTAATAACACGTAACTTAAAAATTTTATTAAGGAGAGCAGGACGGGATAATTACTAATAATGTTATTAATAACATGTAACTTAAGGAGAGCAGAGGCTTTGCCGAATTTTAAAAAGGAATTTAATAATGTTATTAATAACATGTATCTCATATATGATAATTACATGTTATTACATTTAGATTTTAAATTTTATCTAAAATAAGTAAAAAAGGAACTATCATTTTTTTATATATTTAATAATAATTAGATAAAATTTACCAAACTATTATATATATATATAATATTTATTATCATTAAATTAAAATAATATTTTATATTTTATATTATCTAATAAAACTTTAATTCTTAGAACCGTTAAATGATTTTACGATTTCTAAATAACATAAAAATAATTTTAAGTATTTGCTCTAATCCAAACAAATGCAAAAAATTATGGCTGTTGTCAGAAAACAAAACAATCAAAAAATTGTCTCAGACAAACCATAGATCAATACATGCAATACTATCAGACTCACAATGATTCTTGTTCAACAACATGACATGATCTCACTAACTTGCAGGCTAGCTATTATATGTCTGCATTGTTCTTAATTTTTTTTTTTAATTTAGCACTTTGATAATGTCTTGCTTGTTGGAATATATATTTGAATTTCTCTTACTTGTTTTTAGTTGTTAGAATATTCTTTTGATATATCAAAGGAATTTTCTGTTTGATGTCGCATAGGTGATTGAATTGTAAAATAAAGAAGCTCTTAACTTCTGTCATCAATATTTACAGAAGTTAAAGCTTTATTTTTTAACTCATATCATTAATATTCTCTACAAATAAATTTTGTATTGATGACGGAAGTTAAATATCTTATTTTTTAACTCCTGTCATCAATAACCTACATAAATATAACTAAAAAAACTGTTTTTTATTTATAACTAGTAAGTTTTTTAAGATGCTGGCATCAATATACCGTATTATTTTGATCCTATATAAAAAGATTCAGAAGAAGGTGAAAGGCACCGACCCATCTTCTCCTTCCTTACTAGTGTAATCTAGTCAGCAATAAAGAAGTAGCAGCTGAGATGACTAAGTTGAGCTCCAAGACCTCTGCTCTCCTTATAATGGTGGTCTTCGCCATGATTTCAAGCTTGCCAAGAGAGGTTGAATCTTCCAAGCTCACAATTTCATGGCCTAAATGGTTTTGGTGTTTCCCAGAATGTGTTTTTGGGAAGACATGCTTCATGAACGTGCATGAGTATTGCAGAAATGAGCTGCCTAATACTTCTTTGCTTAATTGCATAGTTGTTGCTCTTGAATGGTGTGATATTGAGTTTTTCTCTATTAATGATTTGGTTCTCCCTCCGCCTCCTCCTAGAGCTGATTCCTTCAACGGTAACTTTTCTCTTTATTATTTCTTCTTACAGATCTTGCTATATTATTTCTTGAAGAAAAAAAACACTCATTTAAAAAAAAATCTTATTTTAATTTATATTTTGATGCTAAAATCTATGAATTTATAATTTTTTTTTTTCATAAACTTACAGGTGCAAATGAGGCAGAAGTTGATTTGGAGTAAAGAGGATGATGCCTACTTGTCTTTGGTGCTGCTTCTCAAAGTGCTTATATTAAGTAGTCTTCATTGTTAAGTTATTTGTTTTTAAAAGCCGGAGGCTGAGGCTATTCGTATCTTGATCATTGAGTTGTAATGCTTTAACATTAGAAATAAAGATATAAATAAATATATAATGCATTTGGATTTCCTCCTCTATGGTTGATGACATATGAAGCTAAATTAAAAAATATATATTAAATATTTTAAAAATAATTATTTTTTTCATATGTAATAGTCTATGTTATGCATCTAAATATCGAATATTTAAGAAAATTAAGGCTTCGTTTGGGATAGCATTCTTTTTACTTTTTAAAATAATTTTTTAATATAAAAGATTGTTTTAAAAAGTAATAAAAAAGTTGTCCCAAACGAATCCTAAATCTTGAGAGGTGATGATTTTATGCGCCTTTAATTAAAGCCAATGTACCATTGATAGATATAATAAGCATGATTTAATAATAAAATATCATGTTCATATCTTCATTTGTTTGTTGGGCATGCTTAGCTTGGTTGGTGGGTAGAGTACGGTTGAGAACCCCCCAACCCGTGCTCGATTCCCTCGGGCGGCAGCACCCCTCTAGGGGGGACCTAATAAGCGCGGGCCACGAGTAGTAATAGGTGTGGTTGCTCGTCTAGGTCAGCCGAGGAGGCTAGTGGACACCGTCAAACACGTCACAAGCTGACGTGGCAGCGGGCCGATACCCGCCGTTCCAAAAAAAAAAAAAAATTGTTGGGCATATATTCCGTGCTAAAGTATGTGCTCTAAAGAAGATCAAAATCAGTGCACTCATTGAATGGAATAAGAATCAAATTGAACTACAATAAGTAGAGCAAAGTGGCCTTTTTTACTTTTAAACGTTAATAGTCATAAGCCAGGAAAAATAGTGTTCCAAGAAGGAATTTTTTATATTTGGTTGTAAATATTATCATTAAATTAAAATAATATTTTATATTTTAGATTATCTAAAAACAAGTAAAAATTTTATTTCGCTCTAGACTTTTCAGGGATTTGAACCCATGGCCACTCAAGCGTATAACTAATTCCATACCATTTTATCAACTCAGATACTCTTTTTTAGTCTAATAAATTTTATATTTATTAAATGTTGATCAAATATAATTTTGAAATTTTTGCAAAATACTTCCCGTTTTCTAATAAAACTTGAATTCTTAGAAACCGTTAAATGATTTTACTATTTCTAAATAACGTAAAATAATTTTAAGCATATGCTCATTTCTGAATTATTATTAAATAATGCTCATTTTACTTTAAAAATTTTAAATCAAGCTCCTTTGTAAAATTTTACCTATATATATATAGGTAAAACGGGTCAAGTTCGGGTTCAAATTTTTGACCCGTATGAAAAATGGGTCGAGTTCGGGTTGATCTAACTCGTGAGTCGCGACCTAGGCTCATCTCCTCCTAGCCGAGTCGCCACATACCACATGTCCACACGGTCGACTGTCAACCCTCAACCCCGCCCTGACGCCTCCTCCGGCCAACCCGCACGACCCCACCCCGGCGCCTCCTCCAGCAAAACCCGCACACCCCGCCCTAGCGCCTCCTCATGTTCATTGCCGCATCCCGGCTCCCGCCTCCTCCGGCAATCCGTCTCACATGCGGATGCGGCCTCATCGGTCACTGCCTACATTTGCCCAGGCCTAGGCCTAGTTCCTTATGCGGTGCGACTCAACGATACCACTGACAGAAGGAAATTCAGATCAGTTCGGGTTTGCAGGTCGGATCGGGTCAACTCAGCAACCCGCACGGGTCGGATCCGGGTTGTATAACGTGATCGTGACACCATAACTAGTTGCAAACATGAAACAAAATATGCAGGGCAATACAACTTGAATTGATTAGAACCTTTGAAAGAAATTAGGCTCAACAGGTTGCAATCTTAGTCAGGAACAATGAGATTTTCTTAATCTGATTTATTCCAAGGGAAGCAAGAATGTGGAATCTAGCTAAATATCTAAAAAAAAGAACTGCTAAAGTCATGGTGTGTGTATTCAATTGCTTGATGAAATACATATATATTCATATTTACTTACAGTTGCTGGAAATGGGTTTTACAACCATTCATGACTCCAACTAATGGCTGGTCACGAGAGTAGGAAGGAGGAGGGCTGTTGCTGTAGTCGAACTAGCTAGTGAGGTCAGATCAGCTGCTAGGAGAGCGGATCAGAGGAAGCTCAGCCGGCGACAGGTCGTTGCGTCAGGTGGGGTCGAGCCGGACGGACTGCAGTCTGCAGGCGTCGAGAGAGATCGTCGATTTGGTCTGGAGAATCGTCGAGCAGGGGAGAGTTCGGGATTGGCGCCGGACGGAGCTGGTGGCCGGACAGCCGGCGGCTGGGGATTCGACCCGTTGGAGCTGGGTCGGCTGGCGGCTTGGAGGTCGTCGTCGGGGTTGCCGGCGTGCTGTCGAGAGGGAGAGAGGATGGACATTTCGCCTCTTAGGTAGTGTGGGGAGCCGCGTCTTGTCGTGAGGGAGAAGGAGCTCTTTCCTGCCGCTTGCTTGTGAGAGAGATATCAGAGGAAGGAGGGAGATTGGGAGATCACCCCAGCGCCAGAGAACGACAGCTGCATGTGGGAGCGTCTTCAGAGTGCTAAGAGAGTTGGAGGCTTGGGTCTCAACCGGGACCGGCCACTTGAACCAAAGCCTATCAAGAAAACATCCATTTGAAGCCCTGGATCAACCGGCTCATATAGCCATCTTTGATTGTTTAGGTCAATTATTAAATGAGAAATCACTTTACTTGGGAATGTACAAAGACATAGAGCTAAACTTAATCAGAATTAATTATATATTTTTATTTAATATATGTATACATATATGTGTATCTTATATTTTATTATTTAATTTTAATTTAACTTATGATATATGTATTTAACTTTATATATATGTATTTTAAAATTTAATTTATTTAATTTTAGATTAATGAAGAGAATATATATTTAATTTTATTTTAATTTTTAATCTAAACATAATCCATTATATTTATTTAATTTTAAATTAATTATAAAAGATATGTATATATGTATATATATATTTATTTATTTCTTCATTTTTATTTAAATAAATAAAAATAATAATAAAATATAAAATAATGATAATAATCTCACTTTCTCTCACCTCGACACATGTCAAATAGTGTTCAATTAGAGCGCGAATGGACTCATTTGATCCGTCTCGACGAGCCAGACGCACTTGCCCAATCCGTTTCGCAAGACGAGATCTTGATTAAAAGATATTAAGCACAAAACGAAGATGCGCGCAGATGGTTCAAATGTGCACAAGATACTCATCAAATCGATTTCGACCCGATCACATATATTTTCAAATATAATGACAGACTATATGTGACCAAAAGGATAAGTCCCAAAGCGAACGACGAATTGAGGTAAAATGCACAATTTGACCCTTCAACAGACACTATAGTACAACGTCCAGACAAGTGTATCGACTTATGAAATGCAAGTGACAAGGCCGTGCAAGTGACCGATACCAAAATGGAGGTCAACACAAAATAGATCTCAAATAGGCCCTTAGCATGATAATATTTTGACATTAAGAGAGAATAAAAAGAGAGAACAAATAATAAATCTAATATTTTAAATATTCACTTAGTTGTAGAGTTTTTTTAATGGATAAATCATCAAAAAATTTCATTTGATTAAGCACAAAGCTCAATATAATATTCAAATTAAAATTTTATATAATTAAATTCAAAATCATTCAAACTCAAAATTCAACAAATTTATAATTGAAATGACTGTTTCAAATAATCCTAATTAGTGTACTTCTTACATTTCTTAAAAAATATTGTTGATTTTTTTTTTCATTCTATTTTGCAATACTTTGGGGACACATTGAAAGAATGAGAAGACAAGATTGACTTTTTTATTGAGTATTCTTCAGTACCCTCAAAATGTAATTAATCGATTAGTAAATGCTCATTTGGGAGCGCTGATATTCTTAAAATAAGAATAAATTTGACTATAGTTAAACATGTTGAATTTTTTATAAGTCTTTTTTTATTCAGGTCAATTTTGTATGAGTCCTTAGATCAATAGATCAATGTCCCATACAAATTTTTTTATGGGTCTTCCTTGCCCTTTTCAAATTTTTATCACCATCCTCATCATTTTCTCTTCTTGTTTTTATCCTCTTAAACAAACAAAAGGATGGGGGAGAGATACGAGAGTTACATGGCAATCATGTAATTGGAATATAGTTAAAAAGGATGCAAATAATGTTCTGCAAGGGACTGTTTGGTTAGCTAAAAAATGAATGCTGTGTAAATGTATACTATAGAGTTATTTAAATGAGTCTAAAATAAATGTAGGTGAATAATTTTTTTTATTTAGTTTGAAATAAAATGAATGTAGTGTAAAGTCCAAAGATGGTGACGTCTTGCAATGAGATGCATTACAGAAAAGTTAGCAGTTAGTGGTGAATTTGCGGCGAACTTTGCGGAGAATTATTTTTTGCCGAAAATGGTGACAGATTTGCGATAGAAATTTTCGCCAATTTTTTTTTTTTGCGGAGGAATTTATGCATCAAATTTGAGGTGCAAATTGCCACCGCAAGATTAGTTATAATTTAAATAAAAAAAGCCTTTTAAGCTATTTTGTCTCCACGACCAAGTGGAGAAGGGCGATGATTTTTGACGGAGCATGGTTCGAATCTCGAGCAGGCCGGTCATGCGGGACATGGCACAGACAATCCCGTCAAGCACGAGCAGCAAGTTAGGCGGGAGATGGTACGAGTAGTCTGGTCAGGCGTGGGCAGCCTCTCAGGTGGGATATGATGCGGGCAGTCAAGTTAGGCTCGAGCAGTGTATATATATGGTGTTTAGTTTACGTCAAAAATGATCTACAATGATTGACACTATATTTACTTTACTTTACATTCCTTTTTCATCCAGCCAAATATCAATATTTTTAAAACACTTGCATTTGGAAAT
Source organism: Dendrobium chrysotoxum (assembly GCA_019925795.1). Classification (NCBI taxonomy): domain Eukaryota; kingdom Viridiplantae; phylum Streptophyta; class Magnoliopsida; order Asparagales; family Orchidaceae; genus Dendrobium; species Dendrobium chrysotoxum. The sequence continues at coordinate 73,831,971 of CM034314.1, forward strand.
TTCACGCCCATTTTACTTCCAACTAAACCACCCCTAAATAAGGAAGTACTATTATCAAAATATATCTGATTTGTTGTCATTTATCAACAAAATAAATGACCACCTACTAGAATAAAATCAATATTTTAGTCCAACAAAATTGAAATTACAATGATAACATTCTTTAAGTTAACATATCAAATGGCCTAGATAAGACTTCAGGGTTACTCATCCCTTAAAAGGATTGGATAATCTTTAAGCTAACTTGAATTTAGAGTAACTCAACAAAAATTTTAGGATCGAGTTATTTTGAAGTCATTGATGGATTTAATCATTTCATAACTTACATAAAATAAAATCTACTAAAATTTAAACCAACATGTATGATATATCATATTAATGAAGTGCGCTGTGCACATGTTAGGGTCTATTTATTAATCTAATTTTTTATATAAGTTAAAAAAAAAAAATTAATTTATTTAATATGGTATCAAATACACAAAGTGAAATCAAATAAATCCAAAAATAAGGATTTATTTGGGACGGCTTTCTTCTTACTTTTCAAAACAGCTTTTTAGTATAAAAAATTTTTGAATTTGAAATTTTTGTACTAAAAAATCATTTTAAAAAGCAATACAAAAGCCGTCCCAAATGAAGCCTAAACTCAATATGACAAATTGGGTCTGACCCAATTGACCTAATCCCTATTTACAATGAATTCATTTAGATTTAATAAAAATGATTTATCCAAATTACTTCAATGCTAAATAAAATTTCCTTAGATTGACCTTAATATAAGGTCAAGGTAATTAAATGAGGTTAATTATTTTAAGACAAATTCAAAGAAAATACAAATAGAACTCCCCATTACAATCAAGGCCATCTATTATCCATGCACAACCAAAGGCAAAAAGTGGAATTATAAGCTTAAGAGACGCCAAGCAAAATAGAACTCCCCATTACACTCTTGAGCTACAAATGAAACAGGACTTTAGAGAATTGCTAAGATGTTTCTTAGAAAAAAAAAATATGGAGTTTATACTGTTATAATTTTCAAAACACTTTAACAACACAGCTTAACCAAGAGAGAAGTTTAACAACACAGCTTAACGTTATAGAAAAATTATGAATCCCAAAACAAAATAAATAAATAAATAAGCAGCTTGCACCTCTTCATTAAGTTCTTACTGAAACACTTCAGAACCTTTCCACTTGTAATCTTTTGCAGTAAATTGCTAATTCCAAACAGCAAAATAAAAAGCGTTAACACATTCCAGTCTTGATGAGATAACCAAAAATGTATAGATTTTCATGCTTTGTTTATGTTATGTGAGTTGTTATTCTTTCAATTATTTCTTTCATGATGAGAACAGGATGTCATTAAATAGGCATCTTTATTAAATAGTCTTCTTCAAGGGATTAATGAGATAGTAGATTAATAACTTGCTATCTCCCTGATTCTATTAGCCACCATTACAAATCAAAACATGAAGGCATCCATGCAGCTACTGGCGCAGTAGCAGAATGCAAATCTAAGCTGTATAATTATACGGAATAAATAAATAAATATTTTTCTGGAAGATGGCCTTAGAAGAGAAACTAAAATGAGGGGAAGAACTCCAAAGCAGATGTCACAGCAATCAACAATACGTGCGGAGCAATCACCCACAACAGTTATTTGCACCATCAGGGGTTATCCGTAAAGCCAGCTTGGTGATCGGGCTAACAAAAATCACAAGCCCTGTAAAACAGCAGGCTCCCTTCATCAGCCTGACGGTTGCTTGTGTTCTGCAGGGCAAATAAAATGACTAAGAAACAAATAATTAAACGATCAATAACTGAGAACCCCAACAGCAAAATTATCTAGATGTATAAAAATAATTTATATTTAGCATTTTGACAGGGTTAAGTGTTGTAAACATTCACCAAAGGGCGATATTTATAAGAGTTAATCTCATCACACTTTATTATGCCTCCTCAGAGTAGCTTTCTTCCATGCATCATACATCAAGTTACATTGCCAATTTGCGGCAAAACTAACCAAAAAAAATGTTACTTTGGCATCTACACAAAGAGAATGGCCATATCATCATACTGCAGGTCTATTCATCAAAAGAATAGTGGAGCTAAAACAAATATAAACTCAAAGAACATTATAGTGAATCTGACCTGTACAAGAAAAACAGAAAAACAAGGCCTTTCAAACGAGCAAAACCAAATCAGCCGAAGCCAAAACCTTCACTAGCTTCATGGATGGCAAGCATCAAACGTTCTTCTAATTGCTCCTTGGATGAATATTCAGGCAAGTCGAGCTGGTTGAAACTGTGTATTTAAGTGAACATGATAAGCAAAGGGGGTCAAGGTCTAAAAAGAAAGTTGAAAATAAGAGCAACATGATCTTTCAGTATCAAATTTAACCAGGTATGGGCCGATGGAAGTCTCTCAGGAGCGCCATATGCCTTGTGTATCTGAAACCTTTGGGAGCCAGATATCCCCTGCAAGGCCTTAAATCCTTCCAATGGAACCTAAATTGCCAAAAGATAAATGGATTAGAGAGATCATGAACAGCCCCCACCAAAATCACATATCAAGCGTTCGATAATAAAGGATTTCTCCCATTATCCTTTGTCTAAATCACATCTAACTTAACCTTCTTTTTCAAAGAGTTAACATGCTTCTTTGAGCTTTACTTTTTTCCCTACACTTAAATTAAAAAAAAAAAACATAATTGATTTGACTACAGTTTCAAAGCCACTCTTCCTATAATGGTACACAACAATCTTTTTTTAAGTTTGAATGTGTGCTTCAGGTTATGTTCTGCAACTTCCATAAAAAAGGGAAGCACATGTTTTAGATCGTGGTCTCCAAGGCTAAAACTTCCATTAAAATGGAAGCCTGTTACCGATCCACATTAAAGAACAAGTATGATAATGGAATATACCAGACAGAAAACACAATTACCTTTGATGTTCCAGTTACAAACTGCAAAAGTCTCGCCATGTCTTCCTTGTTAAATGATTTAACTACCTCCCAGAACCAATGAACTACAGTTGATGCTATGGTATAGCCCGTGTACTCGGTGTTAGCTTTTAGATCATCAACTGACGCAAGGCACAGGTCAATAATACTTAGAAAGCAGAAAAATATATAAATAATACGGGTGGCTGCAACAAAGTGCTGACAATCAAGAACCGAAAATAAGCATATAGTGCCACTGACCATCAATTTCAGGAAGTCCGCTGATCAGAAGTTCAAGCTCTTTGTCATTAAATATTGAAATGAGATCCCGGGGAACTAATTCATCGAAACCTTGTAGGAAGGAATTTATTTGAGGGCGAATGGCTGTACTCAACCTGTGCTCTGCCACAAGGTCCACATACTCATGTTTTGTCTCTTCAGTTACCTTGATATTCCTCCCTCCAGGTTTAAGCTCGTAATCAGTAACCTTCATCAAAATTTAAAAAAATATTAATACGACAACATCAAGCCTTTATCCCACTATGTGGGGCAAAATAATAATAATAATAATAATAAATGCAAAAGTTCATCAAGTCAAAGGAAAACTTAAGAAAATCGAAAGATTTTATCAGGAGAAAAAATAAGGTCAAGCAAAACAACCCAAAGATGATGAAACAATCATAATATAAATCACAAACCAAAGTACACAAGATTTATATGATTTGATGAGAACTGCCTACATCCATAACCGCAAAGCAATCAAAATATTCCACTAAGTATCAAGAAAAGTAATGATAGAGTACACTTCATTCAAATTAGAAAATATGGGCAGAAATACAACTTCATCAATATTAGGATACAGGGAATAAGCAAACCGTCTACTATCCTAGCTTTTTCTTATAGTTGAAAGTCCAACACGTCTAATATTTTACAGAGGAAAAAGCGCCACTATTATTCCCACTAATAGATACCTGTTGAAAGGAAAAAAACAATTCACTTGGGTCAATAACTTCTCCCCATAACAAAGTACGAAACTCTACAAGAAAAAACCACCACTATTATTGCCACTTATTTTCTCCCTGCTCCAACTAGGAACAATTCCTCACTAGGATTGAAGATCCTTCAACATAGCAAATAATGAAACTCTCTTTTATCTTTCTCAGTTGCTGCAGCACCTCAGTTGGCTGCTACAGTTCCCAATTGCTACAACATTCCTATTACTACAATGGCCTGTTTGTTATAGTGCCTTCTTCACTACCTAAACTTTGCTATAATGGCAGCCAGACTATGAGTTTTGAATGAGTAACTATTGTTGTGGATCCTTTTGATGCGCAGGATGCTAGGATGATGCCAAAGGGAGATATATATAGATGAGGATTTACACAGTTGAAAAACTTTAATGGCACCACATGCAAGAAAATAAGATCTCAGAAATCTATCAAAATTGATCGCATGATTATCAAGTTATTATTGTCTCATAAGCAACCCATATCAAATCTCAATCAAGGATTTACAAATTATGTGGATATGGCATACCATATTAAAAGAAATATATATTTGAAAAAAAAACAATCTACATATCACAAAAAATCTCCCAGTTGGAGATTAATTTTCCGATGTTCTTACTTAGAGGTATGACACGCCAAAGAGCAATTTTGAGTTCTCAAAGACCCAAAGTGCTAAGCACCGTGCAATTACACCTAGTCTATATTAGGACTTTTCTGAGTACCAATGAGGACAACTCAGCAAACCTGTTGCACACTATGAAAGATATATCAATATTGAATGTGTAACCGCCACTAACTCGTAACACTAAAGTGGTTATCTCCTCATTCTCAATGTTGCACAACTACTAGAAATGTTGAGCATACTCGAAACTCAAGATTCGTTTAAAATTGCTTGAAATTTGAGTCAGATTAAAAGTTAAATGATATTCAAGTAGATTCACAAGCCGAGGCATTTATCTCAAACCTAAGTCCAAATTTAGTTTGAATAATGGGTGGGTCTTACAAAAATTGATTTAAGTTAACAAAAAATATATATAAATATATAAGATATAAAATATTTTCAATTACATTTGTTTGGCCTAATTGTTTAATTAAACCTATAATCGTATAAATGAATTTGTGTGAAACTATGCTCAAATTCTGCATGGCAATACTATAAAATTCACAACACCTGTTATTTTTATCATAGCTATTAATTTTGATCAAATAGTTAAGATTTTATACAAACCAAACATATTCATATGCATATACCCTAATCTAAGTCAGCCCAAAAGTTGGAGAATAGATCCAATAACCCAAAAATCAATCAATCACTCCCACAACTCTCACTCGATCCTATGATGCCTTTATAGCTCCTGGCTTTTCCTATCTTCTCTCATACTCTCACCCTCAGCTTGTGTTGTCTAGCATATTCTCAGCTTTAAGCTTTCTGGATCCCTTGCCCTTGCATGCACTAATTCCATTTCTTATTATCACCTCCAACCCTGACACTCTCATAACATAGTCTATCTTGAATTTCTCCATCAGTGGTCTCACCTGATCTCATCTTATCTACGACTCACGATCTATTAGTCACACATCTCTTTTGGTGAAAATTTATGTTTATCATTCAACCCCTAAACCAAAATCTAACTAACCTAACCTTATATAGAATTCTTAGTCTTTTTATATTTTTATCTTCAATTTTTTGAGCTATGATTTTATTTTTTTATGTTGTTCATTTGTTTTCTTTATTTAGATCTAACATCTCAAAACTTAAACTCTAGCTGGGATTTGATTTTCCAATCTCCATGAATGCACTCCTTGGCATTTTTGCCTCTTTTTTAGCCATAGTGTGTTTTTTTTTTTTAAATACATGCATTCCAAATGATAACCTCTTCTTCTCTTTAGTTATCACTCTTTGATGGATCAATGTACATGTTTCAGAAATATAGGATAGCATCTAATGATTGTGGAAAGGATATTCTAATTTACGATTATGGTTTACATTTTATGATTTAGACATTAAGAAATGCATTTATAGAGCCTTTAGGTGCCGCTAGTTTGCTCGTCCCCTAATCTTCTATGCAAGCATGTTAATTTCTAGAGACCTTAGCTAATTGAATTTTTGTTTGTTTGCAGCTAAATTGGTACAAGTCATATAAATTTGGAGGGAAGATAAAGGAATAGTGGCCTATCAAGATTGACTAATCTAAAAAATATGAAACAAAAGGAGGTCAAAATATCTCTATGATCATCATTACTCTAAATATCAATTATGATACTATTTACATGCACTCATTCTAGCTGATTCAGTTGTTAACGTCTTTGATTTGTTATTACTTATGTAGATATTTTTATCATGCACGCCCTTTCATTATGCTTGCAATTGTTGGCTAAAGTGAATTATGATACCCATCCACACACAATGCAAACACATAATAATGTCTTTATCATCCTCGTGCGTTTGTACTTCTACATTTAATGCATCACTAACATCAGTAATGTTTTCCTTCCTTTCAAGCAACGAATCCCCAACCTTCCCACTAATGGCAAAAGTGACTCAAACAGTATCTCTTGAGCTTAAGCGTCGTGTAGATCTACTGGCATGGCACAAGAAAACTCATATGCTCAAATAATTATTAATAGGATAATTGCTACGGCAGAAGTGGAAAAGGGAGAATTTTTAAATTGAGAATCTAAAAGATAGGATAGAAAATTTAGTATTAAAATGGTATTGTAAACACCGTTATAAAACTCACAAATATCAACAATCTACTTCCACTTCTAATATTTGTAAGGACATTAAGAAAAGCCTAAAATTGTTCTAATCAAAGAAAAAACATAGGTTTTTCGATTATGAGAGGGTAAATATTGTTAGTACTGACAAAATACAGGAAGCCTCCATTTGCATATATAGTTCCTATGATCATATCCAGATAAGAATGGTATCGGCTAAATTAATCATCAATGTTGAGTTGTCCTTTCTATAGTAGATCAACCTTTCTTCAATGCGTACATAAGAGCTAAAATCCAAACTATCAAAAAGTTTCACGAAACACAATAAAGAATGAGTGCATAAAATTATATGAAAAAGAGAAGTATAAGTTGAAAAAGTTATAAAATGTTGATAGAGTTGCCCTCACTATTGATTGTTGGGCGTCTAATCTATATATTTGTCACAACGCCAATTTTATAGATTCAGATTTTTTTTCCTCAACCCAACTCCGCAAACTGTTGTAGGCGAGGATTGAACCAGATTAGTTAGCATCCATTGATTCAAATTGGAAATTGCAGCATAGGATTGTTAGTTTCTTACATCTAAATTTGGAAGGAAGTTTATCTCCATATCACCTACCAAGATTTTGCACATAATAATTAAAAAACGGATCACCAGTAAATACAAGTGAATCCATCAATTTATTATAAAATTTTAAATAAATAAATAATACATCAAACCTCATTTTTCTCATATAGTATAAGTTTTTCTTCATCAGCATCCATGCTGAATGTCAAGTCCGGAAGATCACTAATATCATTCTGCATGTCATGAAAAGAAAATCAAGCTTAGGTATATTACATATTTTAATATCCACTTAAAATAAAATAAAACTATCCGAATATTCACAAACCTCAAGCATCCACTTCAAGTTCTTATAGTAGTCAGGGTCAACTGCCTCGATGTCATGGTAAGACACCTTCACACCTAGTATGTGCTTATAAAAGGAGCGAGTAAAATACACATCCAAAAGTTGCCCATCAAAAAGTGCTTTTGCAACCTACACATATAATTCAAATAGAGAAATTCAAGAAGATATAGCATTAAGAGCGCGATAAAATGAATCTAGATTATGAAATTGTGTTACCAGTCTGCCAACAAACTTAAAATAAGAAAGATGCTCTGTTTGATATACAGAGTTTGGGTTAGGTTGAAAAGTTGCATTGTTCCCAACTGTTGTGAAAAGCAATGCTCCCTTATCAAAAATCACTCTTGAGAGAAGCTGGTACCACTCCCTAGTCAGTCCACCAGCATCTATACCCTCTTCTCCTTGAAAATGAACCATTAGCCTACCTTTCAAGTCCTGAGCCGAACGCAATCGCAGCTGATTATAGGAATCTTCCAAGACATAAGCACGCCGGACGCTTACTCGTAGTGGAGCAGAAGGGTGTTGGTCATGCTGCTGCCTAATCCGTGAGCGGAAATAAGCTCTCTTATTATCAAAATCAATAAGCCTTGGAACTTTCAACATCATAGAAAATGATTTCTCAAGCAGGCGCGGATTCTGCCTAATAAAAACATTAAGAAGGCGCCGATGCTTTTCAACCATCCTTGCAAATGACAGAGTGCCAGTTCCACTACTCTTAACAGATGGTGATTGTAAGACCCCAGAAAATTCTTTTTCCCCAGCAGTTGTACAGTCATCAGCCAACATGATTTGGTATATCTGAAGCCTTTCACATATAATGAAAAAAGCTTCTATAAATGGCAACAACTGCTGAGTGCCAGGAGGAAGAGGAGACACTGTAGAACGACCTCCTGAAAGGTTTGAAGCATCTGGAATTGATAGAGAAGGAGAAAACGTATAATTCTGCCCCAACCTTGCCTCAGTTGCTGTAATGCAATCACTTAACTCCTGCCAAAGAGGCTCAAGTGCTGAATTTAAATTGATCAAGATAGATGGTTCATCATGCCCATGTCCAAATTCTTCAGACTTAGCTCCATCAACTATAATAAGCGTACTAAGGGTCTGCAGTACACGCAAAATTGCAGCTCCAGCCATCGAACCTGCACCTAAGGCCAGCATATGTGTGCTCCTCAATGTTGCAAGCACACCAACAGCTGAAACACTCAAGTTATGGGCTAATCCTGCTAACTCAACTGCAAAGAACTTCCGATGAGGAGCAACAACAAAGGCCAATTTTTCCATAACATCCGCTACGAGTGAATAAACTTTTTCAGAAAGCCTGATCAGTTTTATCATAAATCAGAATGCTTTTAAGAGAGAACCTTAAGAATCCAACTTGCTTATCCAGAGCAAGTTCAAAAATGTAAAAACCAGAAAAGTTGAATTACTTAGTAATTATTCCAAATTTCCAATAACCCTACCAGTTGGAAATGAAAAAATGTAGCATACAGGCTATAGCAGGAGATACAGCATGAGAAAATTCAGAGTATAAAAGAAATGAATAGATCCAGCTAAGGAGATGGAATATATATATATATATATATATATTCAGAGAATTGGAGAGAAAAAGGCTTAATTTTATTACACAAAAATATCCCTATTTATAGATATATACAAGATATCTCAATAAAGAAATAAATAATTACAAAATCATGTATAATTGTTCCAATATAATCCTTCCTAAATCAGCCAACTAAATATGGAAGGAGATCGGCATGATCTAGGCAAGCCTCCCACAAATTCCCATCCTAGCCGTGGGATCAAAATGCCAAGAGATGGCTAGGATTTAACATGTGAGCCTCCCACGGATTCCCATCCTAGCCGTAGGATCAAAATGCCAAGGGACGGCTAGGATTTAACACTCTCCCTCAAGTTGATGAATACAAATTTGTCATTCTCAGCTTGGTAATCAGTCAGAAAGATAGAGTTATCGAGTCTCTTGGTAAGAATATCTGCAAGCTAATCTTTTGATGAGACATGATTGATACATATAAGACCACCGTCTAATTTCTCCTTCATGAAATATCTGTCCAATTCTATGTGCTTGGTCCTATCATGTTGATGTGATAGAACAACAAGTATTGCAAGATTTTAATAAAAAGTCGTTAAGCATTGCAATTATAACTTAATGTTCATTAAGATTAGATTTTAAATTTTCTCAATTGTTTTGTTTCGGCATGCAGTTACAAATTAGATTAACGGAACAACTTAAAATAATAACAAAATATAGTAGAGCTAGATGCATGAATAATAATAATCCTCCGGTTAACAATTAGAAGGTTTACCTTGAGTTTCCCTCACTCTTTCACTCATGAAAATAGCTGACTGAGGAAATCTATACAATATTAATAATGCTACCAAAATACAGTAAGCACTTACAACATTGAACAATGGGAAGTTATTTCAGATTCAGCAATGGCTAGGAAAAGGAAGTCCCTCTTGGTTTCAGATTTTAGATATTGGGTGAGGGAGGGAAGGGAAATAAAATTGAAAATTTGAAATTCAATTTCAGATTTTATTTGATTAAGGGATTTGAATTTTTAAATTCAAACAGGGAGGGAAGGGGCCTCATTAATTCTTTAATGGGAGTTGTATTTGGAGAAAGAAATAACAAGAGGAGAGAAGAAGGAGGGGGGGGGGGGGGGGGGGGGGCAGCCTAATGGGAAGAGGGAAAGGTGTCCACAAATAATGTATGTGGACCCATGCATTAATTGTAGATGGGGAAATTAAATATGAAATTTGATTTCTGATTGGAGGTGATTAGGGAGGTTTCCTAAATTAGATTTATCAATTACGAAAGGATTTGAAATTCAAATATATTTAAATTCAAATTAAGAAACTTTTCAAATCAATACTTAGATAATTTATGAAGGTGTTTAGGAGGCAATTCGAATTTGAAATCAAGGACTTGGGACTAGATAGGCCGGCGGCTAGGGGAGAGAAGGTGGGTCTTGAGTTCGATGGGGGAGGGGCTCGGTGGTGGGGCTTGGGTCGTGGGTTGGGTGTGAGAAGGGAGGCCGACGATGGAGGAGGTGGTGGGGGGAATTTGACCGGCGTTTTGGGGTGGGCATGGGAGGGGCCGACGGATTGGAAGAGAAGGAATAGTTGGTCGGCGGTGGGGAATGGGATGGGGAGGTGGGCCGTGAGCCCGGACTCTTCCGACGGCTGACGGGTATTGCTTTTGCCCTCACCTAGGGATTTCTCCTTTCTCTCTAAAGCTTTCAACACTCAAGAGAACAAGAAGGCTAAAAATTTCATTAATCAATTATTAACCTCTTACAATAGAGAAGACCTCTATATATAGGTTAAAAATAAAAGAAAACACAAGACTCAAATGCCCTCGGGGCTACATCATAAACTCATCCCTCATGGGGTACAATAGTAAACTAGAACATAAAAAAAATAAAATACATAAATGCATCATAAATAGAGGCTCCGAATCGTAGCCGTCGATCTACGATTCCTCCTATGATATACGCGCCGAAATCTCCTGCTGATGTCCTCATCATATGTTGAACCGGATTATGAGCTATACTGATTGTTAATTTGTTGTCACAGTGTTGCTTCATGGGTCATTCCCACTTAATTCTTAGATCTTCTAAAATCATCTTGATCCATAGTAGCTCACATATTCCCAAAGCCATAGCTCTGTATTATGCTTCTGCACTAGACCTTACCACCACATTATGTTTCTTGCTCCTCCATGTAACAAGGTTTCCTCCAAGGAATGTACAGTATCCTGATGTAGATCGTCTATCTACTGGTGATCATACATAATCTGCATCAGTACATGCTTCTGAGATTATTCCATAGTCTCTTCTGAAGAGAATCCCTTTACCTTGGTTCCCCTTAAGGTAGTGTATTATTTTGTCCACAGCTTGCATGTGAGTCTGCTTTGGATTTTGCATGAACTGGTTGACCATGCTTACAGCAAACGCTATATCTGGTCTGGTGTGGGAAAGGTGGATTAATTTCCCCGCAAGTCTCTGATAAGATCTTTTATCTACATTTAGATCTTATTTAGCTTCCCCCAATTTGAGATTTGGTTTTACTGGTATTGGTGCTAGTTTACAAGCTAGTTTTCCTATTTCTTTAAGAAGATAATTAATATATTTTTATTGTGAAATGAAGATTGCTTTGCTGGAGTGGACCATTTCAATTCCAAGAAAATATTTTAATATACTAAGATCTTTGATCTCAAATTCCTTGGCAAGATATTTCTTTAAAATCACTTTCTCCTTTTCATCAATTCTCAGTCAAGATGATATCATCCACATAAACTAATAGAATTGTAACTTCCCCTGAGTTTGAGTGCTTAAAGAATAATGTATGATCCCCTTGGCTCTGTCGATAACCATTAAGTAGCATAACTTTTGAGAATCTTCCAAACCAAGCTCTAGGTGATTGCTTAGCTCATATAGAGCCTGTTTTAACCTGCACACTTTGTTACCCATAGATTTCTCCTTGAATCCTGGTGGAATCTCGATAAATATTTTTTCCTCCAAGTCCCAGTGTAGGAATGCATTTTTTACACTTAATTGTTCCAGATGCCAGTTATAATTAGCTGCTAGTGAGAGCAGGATCCTCATGATGTTCATCTTGGCCACTGGTACAAAAATTTCCTGGTAGTCAATATTGTACGCCTGAGTTTACCCTTTCACCACCAATCTTATCTTATACCTTTCTAATGTACCATCAGCTTTATATTTCACAGAGAACACCCATTTGCAGCTGACTGGTTTTTTTCTATTGGTAGGTCGGCGATCTCCCATGTGTTGTTCTTCTCTAGGGCCTTCTTTCATCTTTCATGGCACTTTTCCAATTTTTATTAGATAAAGTCTGAGAAATATCAATAGGAATATGAATATCATTTAGTGTAACCATAAAATTTTTGTGTGAATGTGAGATATTATGGAAGGATACCAAGTTGGTTATAGGGTACAAGGGAGTTTTTTTAGTGAACTTGTGTTTACCTCAATTTCAGGAGATAGTTCAGATTCTTGGATCTGCTCTGGAGCATAATTTGGATTTGTACGCCTGGAATACACTTGCCCAAACCTCCTGTTATCTATAATAGCATTGTCCTCAATTTTTCTAGCTTTTATTTTAGATTTTTGTGGATTGATTTGAGGTGGAGCTAGAAGGTCAAGAGGGGCAAGCTCACTTTCCTCATCTTCCTCAATATCAATCTCCCCCTGAAGATGAGATTTGGTGAAATAGAATTTTTATTCATTAAAGGTAACGTCAACATATACAGAAGTTTTCTTGATAGAGGGATGATAAAACTTATAATCTTTTTGGGTGAATGAATATCCAACAAAGATACATTTGAGTGATCTTGGATCTAATTTTTTTTTATTTTGACTATGAATGTGAACATAGGTAGTGCACCCAAAAATTTTGGGTGTAAGGTTGTTATGGATTCGGAATTTGGGATAAAAAGAGGATAAAATATCCATTGGTGTTTTAAGTCCCAAGATTTTTTAAGGTAGTCGATTTATGAGATATATGGCCGTCATAAGGGCTTCCCCAATAGGATTTGGGTACATTGCGGTGGAATAAAAGTGTACAGGTGGACGCTAGAAGGTGACCATTTTTCTTTTCTGCAACCCCGTTTTTTTGTCAGGTGTGAATGCAGGAAGACTCATTAATGGTACCTTTTTTTGAAAGTAGGAGGATAGGGTTTGGTTAAAATAATCTTTAGCATTGTCTGAATGAAATTTTCTTATTTATACCCCCAACTTGATTCTGGATCATGGTATAAAAAAATGGGGAAGATAGTGCTAACATTGGATTTGTTTTTTAGGAGAAAGATCCAAGAGACTCGAGTAAAGTTATCAATGAATGATACAAACCATCAGGCTCCTATGATGTTAGGGGTTTTTGAGGGTCCTTAAATATCACTATGAATAAGGTAAGGGAGTATTACATCTCTCATGTTTGTTTGGAAAAGAAACTTGTTTATGCTTGGATAACTTACAGGTTTCACAATGAAAAAATTCATTTCCAACTTATAAAAACGTTTTAGGTACATATTTCTTAAAACATCAAAAAATGGATGTCCTAGTCTAAAATGGTGAAGCCAAATAATAGATTTTTTATCAAATAGAGATAACATAGAATAACCATTATTGATAATATTAGATTTGTTCAGCTATTCCAAGTAGTACAGTCCATCTCTCTCCTTAGCAAGTCCAATCTTCTTCCCCGATCTCTAGTCCTGAAATAAGCAACAAGTAGGGTTAAATAAGACTTGACAATTATGGTCACTAGTAAGTTTTTGTATGGAGATTGGGTTTGTGAATAATTGAGGTACGTGGAGCACATTTTTTAGAGTGAGTGAGGGAGATAAGGGTATGTCTCCTTGGCCTGCTACTGTAGTAAGAGAATCATCAGCCGTGAAGATTTTCTTGCCACTTGGGCAAGGAGTATAGTTGATCAAGTGGGTAGTGGAGTATGTCATGTGATTTGTGGCTCCTGAGTAAATGATCAATAATCCTTTCAAATGATTTCTAGAGGCACTTAATCCAATGGATATAGAAAACTCATCTAAAAATGCAAGAGAAGAAGATGCAGGTGGTTTTTCAAAGGATACCAGAAGTTATTTTAGTTTATCAATATCTTCTTTATTGAGATATCTGAAGCTGGACTATGTTTCTGGGTTAGGCTGATTTGTTGTAGTGTTAGCTTGTGATGTGCCCTTTTGTCCACTTCTTTGATTACACTCCTTACTTGGGGGCTTTCCATATATCTTCTAGCATGTCTTTTTTGTATGTCTTGATTTATTGCAATAACTGTACCAAAGGGAGTCTTCGCCTTTAGGTTTTGAGGAATTCTTACCTTTTTCCTTCGATGATGCTCTTTGGTTAACACTATTACTGAACCTTCAACTACCTTTGACTCTAGCATTACCCCTCGTCGGCTTTCCTCAACATGAATGAGAGAAATGGTCTCGTTTAATGAGGGTGTCTCCTCTTTTCAAAGGATCTGAACTCAAACCTGATCAAACTCTGCATTTAATCCTGCAAGAAAATCATACACTCTATCTTTCTCAATAAAATTTTTCAGGATAGCAGCATCTTCTGGACACTTGGTCTCTATGTATAAGTAGTAATCAAGTTCTTGCCACAAGTTTTGAAGGAGAGTGGCATATTCCGTTAAAATTTTGCTTCCTTATTTTGTGCTTCCCACCTTGACCTTAATTTCAAAGATCTGGATAGCATCCCGAGCCCTTGAGAAGGTTTGCCTGGCGGCATCCCATATGTCCTTTGCAGTAGATATGAACATAAAAGTATCACTAATATATAGAGTCATGGAATTTCACAACCATGACATAATCATGGAGTCCGCTTCATCCCATGCCCAAAAAATTAGGATCTTTTTTTGGTCCTACCCCAAGGAGGTGATTCAACTTTCCTTTCCCTTTCAAGTAGATCTTCACAAATTGAGACAACTTCAAGTAATTCTTCCCATTTAAGTGATAAGAATGTTGCATATTTTAGAGATCTCCTCTTCCTTAGTGAATCATAGAGTCCTCCATTTGGTCAAAGCTTTGGGAGGAATTTGCTTCAAACATTGCGACGACAAATGATAGCGATGAAGGCTATATTAAGCAGGGCAGCAAGATATCTTAATAAAGAAATAAATAATTACAAAATCATGCATAATTGCTCTAATATAATCCTTCATAAATCAGTCAACTAAATATGGAAGGAAATCAGCATGACCCAGGCGAGCCTCCCACGGATTCCCATCCTAGCCGTGTGATCAAAATGCCAAGAGACTGCTGGGATTTAATAGGTGAGCCTCCCACCGATTTTCATCCTAGCTGGGGGATCAAAATGCCATGGGATGGCTAGGAAATATATATATTAATGATAACCATAAAAAATGGTATAACTAGACTAGTTTCCTGCTACTGCAAGGCCCGAGGAAGAGTTGATGTAAGAAACAGATTATTTTCATGATTCATACCACCTCCAATGCACAAGTGTGTGTATGTGTGTGAGAGAGAGAGAGAGAGAGCAGATCAACAAAGAAAGAGAGAGTGTGTACGTGGTAACAGGCACCGAGAATTCAAACAAGAGGAACTTTTTAAAAGATATTTTAGAAAGCAGCTTCTTAGCACAAAATTTTTTGAAAGCAACGAAAAAGCAATGACCAAACAGAAATTGTGGTTGTAAACTAAAAAACAAAGCAGTAAGAAAGCTGTCTCAAATGAAGCCTAAATGTAACTTGTGCAACCTCAGATAAAATGATCACAGAATAATAGAATACTATTTTTTAGGACTTTTCTGCTTTTCAAAATCATTTAACGTAGAGAAAATAATTTTATTTCATATCTTCAGCAGATTAAATTTGTATGGCATAAAGGGTAGATATTCTATCTATATCTTGGTGGCTTGTTTGAATAATCTTAAAATTGATAATATTCGTTTTGTGGGGAGCTTCATATTAATAGCACAATTGTCCTCTGAAACCATAACCACCATGAAACCCAAAAACATCATATTAATAAAGGTTGCACTCACAGAAATCTTCTCCAAATATAAGCTAAAAAGGATGTGAGAGAGAATCAAGGGTGCAAGTTACATTAAGATGGCTAAACTTTGACATTTTTAAGGGGTATAACATAAAATTTAGCAACAAATTCTGAAGAAGTGTCAGTTTGAGGAAATGATATCTGTAGATCAAAAACTCATAAGTAATATGTACAAACATCATTCTAGAAGGAATATCTATCAAAACATAAATTGAGTTCATAAACACACTGAAAACCCAGAATCAAGATTGACCCTAGAAAGGTTCAAGAATTTACCCTGCATGAGCAAGAATACTGCACAGATTGCATAAAACAGGCTTAGGGAGTTGCAAAAATGTATTATGTGCACTAAATAACTCTTCCCCATCACCGTTGGGCTGTTGATTGCTGGAGCTTGGATTACCATCTTGATCATGATTCTGCTCCAAGATGGTGGTATCTCTCAGACTATTTGATGGAGTGCTATCTGCCTGAGTCTCAGACCTACCTGCAGCTAGCACAGATTGAGGATGACAATCTATTTTTGCCACAGCATTATCAACTATAACTTGTATCAAACCCATGACCTGCACAATAAAAGTAAATGTAACACAATGCGAAACTATATCCAATCATAAAATTGAATATAAACTGAAAACTTGAGATTACCTGCTCAAGATGCGCATTACTACGCAAAAATAAAGGTTTATTCAAAAGCTTCAAAAATAATACTAGCGGAGCATCGCCCTTTTGAGAAGACTCTAACGTTGAAGCATCTTTCAGTACACATGTTCTTTCTTTAGTTTTGTCTTTCTTGATGTCCAAACTGGTGTTGAATGTTGAAGATTCAGAAGGCAACAAAGGATCAAAATTGAAAAGAATGCTTGCTACAGAAGAAAGGTTTGTTGCCAAGTAAGTTAACATCTCAAGAACACGACGAGACAGCAATGGTGGAAGACCTTCGTGGTAAAGAAAGAAAATTTAAAAAGAAGTTAATATAACAGAAGATAAAGTAAAAAAAAAAAAAAAAAACAAGTAGAGCTATGCAATGAACAAGTACCATCTGAAGGTTGTGGTCGTCCATAAATAACATTCGACTGGCATCCATAGAGACGCTGAGAGCAACTTATAGATCCCGTTAACACATCAGCTTCTGGTTGTATCATATCAACTAAAAGTATAATCAGAGTGGCACGTGTGATGCCATGTGCACATAGGTTTAACAGAAGTCTCTGGAGAAGGCCTTTCCCTAATGGCTGCCAGAAGAATTCAAAAAATGATATATCAAACTAGGGCAATTAGGCTCCCCGTCATCTAGTTTAAGCAATAAAATAGAATGTTTAATTTGAACAAACACAAGAAGTCACTGATTTAATACGCCTATTGTTTCATGTTGCTAAAAATTATGTTGTCCAAGCAAACCATATCAGAAAACATAACAAGTAAACAAACCCAAGAGGATTTTCCCTTAACTAACAAGAAAATATGTGTCAGACAGGTTAGAATGGTTCAGAGGGAAAGCCTCGAGCACTTGTTAAAGTTATCTATATTGTAATATGGAAGCCCCAAATTTAATTCATGAAAACAGCCTCTCTACAAATGTAGGGTTAAAGCTGCATGCATAAATCCCTTCCCAAGCCCTATATTAGTGGATGCTCATGCACCGGATATTCTTTTTTTTTTTATCCTTCATAAGCTTAACAAATTAGAATGAACTGAATCTTAAGAAAGCGCAAAGCAGTAATTTGTATCAATGAAACACCAACTATTTAGAGCCATGATATTAAATATTTTACAAAACTCTTCACAGAAAATCCAAATTGTCAATTCATGAACTAGTGTAGGGTAAATAATTAAAGATGGTCATAAAAGAAAATGATTGATTGCATACACTATTTAATAACATTTTATTTTACATGACTACACATTACCAAATCACAAAACACAGATCATGCTATAGTTTATTGAAGCATGAAACCAAGGATTTTAATCATACATATGCTAATAGGACCGTAAATTATGAATTTTCCCAAACAGCTTAATGTTATTTCATCAAAAGAACTTATGCTCTAAATATGAAGTAATCTTTCCTATTGATTCAATTTTTGTTTTTCACTTAAAGTCTATAAACTTGATGGTACAAAATGCCTCAGAAATAATATTGAAATTAGTCTTCAAACATTAGGCAAACAATTCTTGTCGAGTCCCTATAAACGCAATATATAAATAAATAAATAAAATATTTTCTAATTTCTATTGGGGTTAGCATTTGAATTTTAAATTTCAGTTTAACTAATTTCATCATTTTTTTATGTCAGCCAATAGAATTGGAAGATAAAGTGATATATACTTGTGATAGGCTTAATTATCTTGGACCACATATATAAAAGAACGAAGATTGGATGAGTATATAACTTTTAGAGTTGAGAATGCATGGTTAAAATGAAGAACCTCCTTAGGATTGTTATGTGATCAAAGGATGCTGTCGAGGCTTTAAAGTAAATTTTATAAAACTACAATCAAACTAACTACATTATATGAACTCAAATATTAGCAATAAAGAATTCATTGAAAACTCATTGAGTGCAAGGAAAATGAGAATATTAAGATGTACACAGAAAGGGAAAAAAAATAATGAAAGATAAGTCAATAAATGATTATATTAGAGAGAGGACTTAAGTAGTATCTATTGAAAATAAGGTAGTTGATAATAGAATTAAGTGCCTTGGACATGTACAATGAATGGTTGAATATACACCTATTTAGCATGCTAATAAAATTTGTGTTAAAGGATTAGGAAGGAATAGATGTATAACGTAACATCAATAGAATTTATTTAAAAGTGCTTCAACTACACAGGAATGAATGCAAAATAAGAATTCATAAAGCTACTCCCCAGCAGTAAAAAAAAGGTTAACTAATGATGATGATGATGATCATGCTTTTCTAATACATAAAGATTTTGAAGTTTGCAAATAAAATGCTTTTAGAGTAGGCTTAGTTTTGTTATTATTGATTGTATCATACTATCATGGGCTTCAAGCATTATGTCACTTCAAGCTTTAATAATTTTTGTTGGTTGGTTAAATAACTTAGCATCTATTGTGAAGTATAAAACAGAGAGAAGCCATCTTGAAAAATTTTAAATTACTAAATTAATAACAAAATATTAATCGTTGCTTCAAGAGTGTTTTATAATTTATAGAAAGTAGGTGCCCTCCCTCATGATCCAAATAAAAGTTGCATTTAACTTCCACAATTTAACTAAATTAAAATTTAGTCTTGATTAATCATAGTATTAGATATAAATATTGGAAGATGGAGAAAATCAAAGTGAAAGTAGATGGGCAACCCTCTTTTTCCACCCCAAACCATATGAGAGAGTTAGAGAAGAAAGAGGAAGAGAGAGAGAGAGAGAGAGAGAGAGAGAGAGAGAGGAGGTGAAATGATATGAATTCAAGTTGAGGGGAAAGAGAGAGAAGAGAGAAGAAGAAGAAATGATGTGATGCCAAACATTGACACCCCACTAATACCAATCAATGGGTGGGATGCATCGAGGAAAAAGTGTGAGAGTGTGTTTGTATGTATACGAGACTGATAGAGGGAGTTGAGGAATGGAAGAAATGCACGACAAGGAATCCACTTTTTCTTCGTAAGGACAAATATATTGAATTTGTAAGGAGAGAATTTAAAATCAACCAAGGGAGATAGAAGTCAGTGGCACATATCGAAGGAGGGGGGAGGAGGCGTTTGGCACCAGCCAAGAAAGTGAAGAAGAGTTCATGCAAAACCTACTACAAGGATCCCAAATCATCATAAACTCATATTATTCATCATCAATTCATTCAAAAATTTAACCCTTGTATACATTGAGAGAGGCTATGGTGAAATGACTAAAACACACTCACTACTAACACATAGTAAGATGAAAGATTCAAAAGCTAAAATAACATAACAAAAAACATAAAAAGTTATAATTGTGTCTAAGCAAATTCCTATCAGCCTATTATCATCTTGCGTCACTACTTCATATTGCAACAAACTCTTCTTAAAAGAGATCAAAGTTGGCCATGCTGGTGTTGACCTCCATAGCAGGATAAAAAAAATGAAATAAAATATAATATCCATAACTGTAGCATTCGGCGGACCTTACCCGTATCAGTCTGCAAATCGGCACCGAACACCAGAAGCCCATCCTTGCGTGTGTAGATTTGCCTCGATCGTGTGCTTTGTCTCGACTCTTCTCCCGTTGTCGTTAAAAGCAAGCAGCTGTCGAAGCTTTTCTGGCTGCTACTTCTCCTTCTATGTACATCTTCTCTACCTGATTAAATTTCCTCAAGCTGCAAGAAGCTCCGACCTCCATAGCCATAGCCGAACTCCCATCGCTACTTCTGGCTCCTGCTCAACATCCCGACCCATACGAAGCCTCAACTTCCCACAACCAGACCTCCTCCTGCGAATCCAACCGCAAGCAAACTGACGCTAGATCTCTACTAACCGGCTGAACTCATCCATCATCCAACCTCTTGAAGTCGACGCCCCTTTCAAGCTAACACCTGCTCTTTGCCGTCCACGGTCCTGAGCTACTCCCGTCGCCCTTCCCCTATTCGCAAGTCTTCGATCCATAGATATATATATATATATATATATATATATATATATATATATATATATATATATATATATATATATAGAGAGAGAGAGAGAGAGAGAGAGAGAGAGAGAGAGAAAGCTTCCTCCCCACCCACCTTGCCGAAATCCTCCAGCGGCCAGCAGCTCACCGAACCCAGCTCCTTCTACCCGACCTCTTCTCCACCTGTACCCAAATCATCCACACATAGGTAACTTAGGGCTTGGGCTTTATTAATAATATTTATCAATATTAATTGTTATTATTAGAATATGTGTTATGCATATTAGTATATTGGTATGTAATTACTATTTATTACTTACTAATATCAATATATATGTAATTACTAATATATGCATATTATATATATATATATATATATATATATATATATATATATATATATATAAGAAATTAGTTTTAAAAAAAAGAGAAAAAAGAAAAAAAGAGAAAAAAAAGAAAAGAAATGAAACGAATAAAAAGGAGAAAAGCTTAAAAAAAGGAAGAAGGGAGTGTTGTATTTTTGTACATTTACACCACCGTCCCTGTCGTCGACTACGCGAAGAACTTTTTAACTTAAACCCTGCTCTCGACACTAGCGACGAGCCAGCAAACCCCCTACGCGCTCACGTAGCGTAGTGGGGAGGGAAACCGGTGCGTCGCTTGCGACGAAGTAGGTAATCCCCGGACCGCTCATGTAGCGTGAGGGGGACGAAAATTAAGTACCCATACGTGGGGAAATATTGTGCTCTTTGCAACAGGTGCCCAAGACCCCTAAGCGCTCATTTAGCATCTTAGGGATTGAAGAGAAAACGCAGCCGCGATGTCACCGGACATCTACCTGAAGCGCCCACGTGGCGTCGAGGGGAAGGCTGCCTCTTGGTTTTTTCCTTAAACGGGGGAGACGCCGGGAGGCTGCCGAAATTTCGGGTGAACATGAGATCGTATTTGGGCTTGATTGAACTCAAAGGGACTTCTAGACTTGAACTAAATTCAGATAATTTAAATTTGAACCAAAATGAAATGAGCTCAAATGTGAATTAAATTTGAACTTGAGAACTTAAACATTTGAGCTTGAAGACAAAGACTTGGACTAAATTTGACAGCAGGGGATCAAATGAATTTGAAAACACATTTGACATTAAACAAATGATGTTGAACTAAACTTGAACAAGGACTTGGACTTGGACATGAAATGAACTTGAACTCAACATGATTTAAGCTCAAATGAAAGATAACAAAGGGCCCAAAATGAAATTAAGTAACATTGGACTTGAGCTTGAATGCGAACCAATACAAAGGATTTGGACTTTAGTGAGCCACATAAAATTAAACCTAAACTAAAGTGCAATAAGTCAAGCTTAGTTCAAGTAACAAAACACCTGCAAATGTACAACAGAGGACTTGTAAAGCGCGAACTTGAACGGACAACAGGAAACTTGTGTTGAACACAATCCCAGCAATTAACAAATAAGTAAATATAATCAGGTTGAATGCTGTGAGCACTAGTAGCTTGAGATAAGTGCACTAACCCATCCAAGAGATACTAGGTGCAAGTTGGAGTGTGATCCTCTCACAACCAATGCAAGATGAAATGTAAGCAAGCATATCGATCCACTGCGAGTGGAGTTGATCAATGAACCTAGCTTGAACTTGAACGTAGTGCAAGCAAATTTAAATGATCAAACTTGAATACAAAGGGTTCAAACTAAATGTGATCATTTGAACAAGCAAATAAACTTGTGCTATTTGGAATTGAATTCCTAATGACAAAGAACCTAACCTTAACTTGACAAATGCAAGGTAAAAATGAATATGAACTTGACATTGGACAAATGAATTCGAGATGCAAATAGAAATACATGAGTAATATCAGTGAACAAATGAAATGCCGAACATCAATGAATAAAGAATTGGTGGCGAGCAACACTCCAAAAATGAACTTCATGCAAGCAAACATAACTTGAAGTGAGTGAAAGGATTTGTGATAGAAGGATTTATTTGATTAGACAAGTTTCCAAAAATGAGTGAGCATGAATGGATGTGATGGCTTCCCTATCACCAACAATAATCCAACTCCAAGAAGATGCACAAAGGAAAAGGTCAAACGCAAATGAGCATGCAAGAATCCCTAGTGGATAAAGAGCCCCAAGGACAATCCGCTTGTAAGTAAAGAGCAAAGTGAGAAATAAAATGGTAAGCTCACGAGCAATGGCACAAGATCTATAATCATTTGCCCTCTACAAACGATGAGATTTGGCAAGTAATGAGGATTGGAAGGCCAATTATGAATAACAGATAGTCAATAGCATGTTCAGTAAATTACCTAGAGGAAGGATACAAAGAAGTATGTGATGGTCATGATAATTGGTCTACAATCATCTATATGAATAGGGAGGATCACAAGCAAAACAAGCGAGGTATGGGAGAGAGATGACAAATGCAAATGTCTACGAAGTTTGTAGAAGACCCGCTGTGCACACAACATGTCATCTACGAGAAGGATGCAAGGAGTCTGCCACAAGTGTTAAGATACTTATACAGCCTATAATGAGGCAGCGGCAAGTAGATGCATCTGTATCCTACAAGCAGAGGGAATTTGACATACAACAAGTGCAAGTGCGTACGGTCCATCGCACAAGGCCTATTGTACATTCGACACATGTTTGTAAGCAAACGTGGAAGATCTACAATACATACAAGTTCCCTACGAATAAAGATGTACACATCATATGCCATATGTGAGTAGATATAGAAAGACTTCAGTAAGTGCAGTATTCTGTAGTCAATTTTAGCCTACGAATGAATACATCTAACCGCAGCAGTAGTGGATGTATTGTGGGGACCAAAACCACAACGAAATGCATAAAGAATGAAGCGAATGCAAGTTCCTACGAGCTTCTGCAGTAGCAAGAGATTCGTTAGTGCACTATAATCCATTTGCAAAAAGCAACTAGATAGTGCACGACAGTCTGCCTGTACTAAACTAGCAAATGCAGTGATGCCTGGTAATCAATATCAAAATACAAGCAAAGCTACTCGACCTTACAATCAACAGTCATGTGATATCATGTCAATGCTTTGGTTACATACCGATAGTAATAAATGAGATACAATGGATGAAGGCACAACAGCACCCCTATGGTCAACAATTATCCAACATCAGCCCAATACACCTGCCATCATAATAACCTCAAGAATTGTAAAAATTGCTTTAAAGATGAGTACCTCGCATGATTCTCCTAGGGAACCTGAAGTACATTCAATAGAATTATTGACTGAGAGGGAACAATTCATTAAGGGAAGAATAGTATTCTATAATAGAAGTTCCCTTCAAAATGCTAAGGAATGCTATGGTTAAACCCTTCAAAGTTCAGTAGGGGCTGCACTTATACATCTCTAAGACAAGGAAAGATGTGAGTAATAGGAATAGGAAGGATATTGCAGCCCTGATCAGAATAGTTGTGAATAGAAAAACTGTCGAATCTAATTTTGGAAAGAAGGTAAGAGGGTTATGGGCTATAGCATGTGTGGGAAGGCAGGTTGAGGTACGAGAGAGGTCCACAGCTTGTTGTTGGATAGGGTGAGAGCTGGTTAGCTATCAAAGTAAATTAGCTGCTCTTCAGAGGTTTTGCTTCACAGTTCTCAGATTTCACAAGAGAATACTCTCATGTAAGGTAAATACTCTTAAGGATAAAAGTTTGCTATGATACCATGAAGACAGATTTGCACATCAGAGAATCCCCAATTTCTTTACAGATACTAACGTGAAATAATTTAAGGGGAACTCGGTACCAGCTAAGAGGGGGAAGGAGATCCCTTTGTACCAGTGGAAGGAGGCGAATAGGGAGTTCTTGGCACCTACCTAGAAAAAGGAAAAAGAGCTCAAGCCAAGTTTATTGAAACACGACTCGAATCATCATAAATTCATTCTAAGCTTTGGCCCTTATATAAAGAGAGGCAAAGGAAGTATGATCATTAACTTGCTAACATATAATAAGATTGAAGACTTAAATAATATGAGAAACTGCCCAAAATAGTCCCCCGATCCCCCAATTGTTAGCAAGTGCCAAATTTACTCCTTGAGTTTCGCACTACCCAACTTAGTTCCTCAACTACTAAAAATCGATCCAATTTAATCCCAAGTCCAAAAGTAATAGTTAAAGTTAACACCAAAAATAAAATGAGAGGGTATTTTAGGTAGTGCAAATATATATGAGATTGTATTGCTTATATTGCTCTTTTTTGTCATTTGATAAATTATAATAAATATAAAAATAAGAATGAAAGTTAAACTAAATAATAATAGTGAATAATTAGTAAGGGAATATTGTCTATTAAATAAAATCTAAATGGAAAATCATACAAAGCTCCAAAACCCTTGTTATAAAAAAAATTGTCATTAATTACAAAACTACAAATTAAAAAAATGATATTATTGGCTACAAAACTCAAATACTCTCGTTACAAAAAAAAAATCAGCTAATGATGTCCTCCAAAATCCCACTCGCAGCCCCTCGAGATGTTGATTCTCTACTCAAAATCTTGCTCACATCCCTTCAAGATGTTGATTCACATATCAAACTTCGTCACTCGCACCACAGTCGCAAACCTTGGTTGCTTGCAAATGCTTCACAGCTCTCAATTGGAACTCTGCAATCATGCACTGCTTGATCTCGCACTCGCACGAGATGCTTCCGGAATGTAATGAGCTATGGCATTATAAAAAGAACAAAAAGAAATTTAAATGTTTATACTAAAATGCCCCTCTCACATTATGAAAAGTGGAAGTTCTGCGTGATTTTTCTTGGTGATGGATTTTCTACCGGAGGGACCAAGTTGAATCAATTTTCAAATTTTTGAGGCTAAATTGAACACTTACTAATTGTAAGAGACTATTTTGAACTTTCTCATAACATAAATAATAACACATAACATGAAAAGACATGAGAAACATACCAAATTAATCCACCACATCAACTGACTTAGTTGGATTTCTAAAACATAATTGATTGTTTTAGAAAGGTAAACTTACCATTCTAGATGTGCCACAAATGGAATAGTTGCTGAAGGACGTGGTTATTATCATAAATATGTGGGACCTAGTTCAATTTTCCTAAAACAACAACAATCTGTCTACACCTTATGATAAGTTCAAGGTACTAAATTAATTTTAAACTAACAAAAATTTAGTACAAAGATCATACTAATGTTAATAATTTATTAATTGCATAAACATGTTAAAACATGCACATTACCTGAGCTACTCTTAGGAGTCGAATTAAAGATCTCAATGAATTTACATCCACAAGAGGCATCCCTTCGATTTCTTTAACTTTCAAATTGCTAGCAATTGCTGAAGCTGCTCTTGGACCTATTGTTGCTCCTCTATCCATAATTGTCGGTCTGTCAACAGTTGGCCTCCTACTGCTAAGTCTTTGGCTTCCACCAAAGAGGCTACTGCGAGCGCTGTAATGGCTTGCTGCTCTATCCCTGAGCATTTGAGCCTCGGCCAGTAAAGCTGAAGGTAATGCTGAAAGGACAGCATCAGACGAAGTCAGGAGAACCTGCAAAACATTAAAAAATATTTAGCTTACAAAAACTAAGAAAGAAGAATTCACTTAATTGAAGGAAAATAAATATGATATTTGGCCCTCGTAGCTCCCATGAAATCTTGCAGGATGTTTCTACGTGAGTTGCCACCGATTGGAGAAATAGGCCATAAGTGCAATATTAAGAAATTGCAAGCCTGCCAATTCCCCAAATAATCGTTGGCCACAAGAGTTCCAAGTATCTATTATTGGGTTTCCCATGAGAGACAAGCGTTGCCTATCTACAGTAATATGAAAATGTTACCTCTTCACGAAGTTCTGGAGGGAAGGTGGCAATAATTGAAGCATTGTCCATGTCAACTGGCTGACCTTGAGTATGCTGCCCATGTCCATCTCTTTGTGCCCGTTGTTGAGCCAAAACCTCAGCTTGGATATCTGGGGGAAGTGCAGCCAAAAACTCAGGATCTATCTCTTCTGCAGCAGGGGGAGCGTATGTAGAAGTTCGAGCAGATTGAGCTTGCTGTGAAGCTAATACTTCAGCACGGAGATCATCAGGAAGTGCCTCCAAAAATGTGGGGTCAATGCCGTTCATACTGGAAGACTCGTTATTAATAATCCCTTGATTTTGACTGGCTTCCTGAGGAATAGATGCATCATGCATGTTTGATGGTTCTCCATTAGAACTAGGAACCACACTATCAACTTGATTCCCAACATTTTCCGTAGCATTCATATCTAAACCAGCACTCTCATGACTTGAGCCAGCACGGTCATCACTTAAGATGGGCATTAATGAACCTGAATCAATGACTGCTTGGCTACTAGAATGACTATCAAAGACAGTATTTCCTGGTCGAGATTCAGTATGTGATTCTGTGCCCTGGGGACCTGGAAGTATTTCAGAATCATATGGCATTCGCTGATCATCGTGCAAATCAGCAGAAAACATGACCATTTCAGGAACGATATCTGAAGGCAGGGTGGTTGGCCCAACTTCATTCCAGACAAGAAACCTCTCAGGGGCATTACCAGCAGAAACATTTGGATCATGAAAAACAATTTGCCTTGCTTCCAATGCACTCTCATTCTCAATAATTCCAGCAACAGAGCAATCTGCTTCTCCCTGAGAAGGAATAGAAGGATCTTCACAAACTACGTCCTCTAGCCTCTGAGCTGATTCATATCCAGTTTCCTGATGCTGAAATTCACCTGGTTCAAAAGGATCACTTTCTATTCTTGATAGCGTCTGGTTATTGGCAATAAACAATGTTGACTGGTTAATTTGTCCTACAGAATGCCCAGACAGCCTCTGAGTGGGAGGATTACTGACAGAGATTGTGCCACGTAACTGAGATACAAATTGTTCCTCAACAGCTTGTGCAATAGCAGCAGCATTGGTACCTGCTTGAGGTTGACCATCATCTGTCCACCGACTATCAGCAGTTCCCCTTCTCAGCCCCATTTGCAGGGAGTCCATGCCAAAAGACAAATCAATGAAAGGTGGTGCAGAACCAACTAAATTGTTGGCAAATAACGTTGCAGCGGCATGCTCAGATGAGAGGCCAGAATCAAACATGTATAAATGGGCTAAATCAGCACTTCCAAATGACAATGTTCCTGAATTTCTGGAAGTGCTTCCAGCTGATGGCCAAATTGAATTACCTGTCTCACCAGATGAAGAAGGCCTCAGAAGTAATGGATGTTGGAAAGCATTCACATCAAAACCTGACCTATCAACAAAAGTCCTACTACCACTTGGACGCCGCCTATCAATGCCCAATGAACGTTGAAAACTGAATATTTCATCTGTAGTTACCCCACGAAATGGCTCTGAAGCAATATCAACGAAACCACTAGCATTTCCAGGTCCTCTTAAAACTCGCAACTGATCTAAACCAGTTAATCCCTCCCTCCACCTTACTTCGATAACATGGTTCTCAGGGAAATCATCATTTTCTTCATCAATCATATCATTGTTGTATTCATCAACCAACCCACTGTCATCATGGTCATCCGCATCAGTACCAGCTAGAGACATTAAACCAGGTCCTTCTTCTGCTATGTCCTCATCATCTTCATCATCATCTTCCTCATCATCTTCATCATCATCATCTCCATCATCCCCCATATCATCATCTTCATCAGCCATCTCATCATCTATGCGTTGTTCAATCCGAAAATCCAAGCCAACATCATTTGAGTTCTGAATTACACCACTTTCATTGATTTCCTGATGCACAAATTGTACAGTATCTGTAGTGGGGTTAGCAGAATGCTCTTCCCTATTTACTTGCATCTCATGCTCAATGTTTTGACTTAGATTTGCATTATTCTGCCCACCATTATGATGAAATTCTTCAATCTGCTGCTCTTCAATTTGGATAACAGCAGTACCATGCTGATTCACATTCTGATCATGGTTAGCGGTTCCAGTACTAGTTTCTTCCCTTCTTTCATGTGCGCCAGTAGATCTTTTCTTATTCGGTCCATCAACCTTAAACACTTGATCACTAGCATTAGCAGCTCTTGTTAGACACTCCAATGCCTTTAGTATCACATTGACAATCTTAGGAGCATCTGGGTGGTCCAGATCTATACACCCAATGATACTAGAAAGCGCTTGTACCATTCCACCATCTATCATAGTTTTAGCAATGTCTGGGGAGCACCCAGAACCAGGCAAGTTGTTAGAAGAATTTTTGGATAATATAGAATAGACCAAATCAACAAACACAAGAACATTCTTGTCCGGCAACAAAATGCTTTTAGAGTTCCTTTCCAACACTGAGAAAGAAGAAAATGTTTTCACAATTTCAGCAATAACTCTCTTGCGTCCCTCCATAGAACGTCCACACAGAACTACCAAGAACCATGAAGCCTTTTCAGACAACTTCTCCCTTAACTCATATTCATTATTTTTTTCTGAAGATATGTGGAGTAACTCATGCAATATATGATAGATAACACCTCCATAGCCAGTGCTACTGCCTTGTCCAGGTCCCCGTAAAGAACACATTTCAGAATCCCGTTTCAGTACAACCCCAACTGCATGCACATACATGAGAAGTATATCACTCATCAACCTGAGGACGAAAGTCACCTTTGCGAGCAAGGCGGATTTTTCACATAAGCCATCAGGGTCAATCTTAATATCATCAACCTTTGATTTTCCTTTGTCCTTCACAACAAGCTTGTCAACTTCCATTGGGCTAAAAGAACTATTGCTGTCTTCATGTATTTTCTTTGGTGGATAACTCATAACTATTTCTAAAAGCTGGTCAATTACCTGTGCGAGACTGGCAGGAACACGTTTATGACTTTTAGTGCATTTAGCATTAGTATCATTTAATCTATTTTCAGGTAACCTTAAGGGTTCATTAATAGGGGTTCCATTTTCAGCAACAGCTTTTAGCTTGTCTTTATCCTTTTCCTTTGTTAACACTATTGTTGTCCTCCCTCCCGAGGACTCCAATTGACAAACAGCAACAGCTGCTCTCATAAAAATTGCTGGATTTCTAGAAATCATAGGTGCCATTGATGTCAAAAATAATCTAGGAGAAAGACGTGTAGTATGCCTGTTATGGCTTCCAGAAAGAGCCTGTCTTATCTCTGATTCCATAGCTGTCTGCAGAGTTTGAGGATCTTCAAGAAGATGCCTAATGATAGCGGATGTCAAGGTATCAAACCCAGGGAATATACAACTTTTTGGAAGGTTGAAAAGGGCAGCCAAGGTTCCGCTTTCAAGAAACTGAGTTGCTATGACATATGTCTTTGTCAAACGAGCACATAGTTGTAAAACAGCCTGCATAATCATTGCAGTTACGTGCTGCTTAATGAAATCACAAGTAAGTGCCATTGCTCTTTGACTCTCCTCCATGGTACAATATCCAGTGGACTTCCCCAAGATATTTTCAAAAAGATCGCCAGGTTCTTTCTCCAGGCAATCTGAAGGAGATTTCATATCCTCAACAGAGGCTGAAACTGGTAAGGAGACATCTACTTTTGATGAATCTGGCAGTAATTTGGAAAAACCATCAGAACTTTCTTCTGGAACCTTGGTTTTATGCTGCAACATGCAATTCAGTATAAGCAGCAAAGCACTCACAGATTTGGTTATCACAGCCTCAGTGTCCAGGTTATTCCTCACTCTGACGATTTCCAGGATATCTATGCTAGCAGAGACCAATCCATGTTCTGCAGCTATTTCTCGGGTGCTGCTATCTTCACTCAAAAGTAAGGCCAATATATGTGAGATTGGCAATAAAGTACCCATGCCTTCAGAAAAATCTGATGAGCAGCGTTTCATTTGCTCAATAAAATACAAGGCCACCTTTTGCCGGTCTTCTCCCTTGTTACGATTGCACAGTGACACTAATAGATCCGTTAAGGGAAATACCATTGAATCGCTGACTTGGAATAACTTTATTGAAACAGACATTATCTCATCAAAAGGTGGTATATCTGCTCCTTTGTCTTCTGTGAATACATTCTTTGTCTCATCACCACCATCATCCTTAGATGTTTCACAGGATGTTCCTAGAGACAAAGCAAGAGCTTGCGCCAGCTGCACATCCTCCTGAACAAATTCTTCAGGATGGTTAAACAGCCAATCTGTAGCAATTGCAACACTATTTGTGCCCACATTTCTCAATGCTTCTTCAGCTCGCCCCCTGGAAAATCCCATCTCGACTATAGTAGCAATAGAAGATTCATCAATTGGACGGATATTAATTCGCTGGGCGGTACTTCCTGCCATGCCATGACCATGTTTTATGTTTCCTACACCGGTGTATATATGAGTGACAATGGAAACTACAGAACTGATCAAGGCTGGACTGCAGTTAGGAAACATAGGATGGGTCCATAAAGGAAGTATCACATCAAGAACCTGTGACTGAAGCATGCGGACAAATGCCTCAGGGTCTCTAGGGATAGGAAACAGACCGATTGATAGACCAGTAGCAACAGGTTGAACAAGAAGTTGTGATTGGGATGGTAATGACGGAGATAACAGCAATGAAGAGTTGACATGATATTCCAGCAAGCTGCAATAGCTCAGCAAAGTATCAAGCAGCCATGAACTCTCGGATGATATGTTCCCATCTGCAGTAGTTCCATGTTCACCAGCAGGAGTATGAAAAGAAAAAGGCAAAGTCCAGAGTAACTGTCTGGTAGCCACATATGTAGTCAAAATCTCCTTAAATGTTCCATTTACATAAAAACCATTCACAAGCACAGCGTTGCATGCACGGCGCCTGCTATCAAAGACAAGCATTCCCATTGCCTCTACAACCTTTCCAAGGTATTGGCATTTTACCGACAAGGGCAACTCAAGCCCAGCAGAAAAATGCCCCGAAAAAGTAAGAGCATCATGGAAAACTTTTGCAAGAGCTGTCACAAGACTTTTAGAAGTTGGAGTAAGGGAACTTGAATCAGTTCTGCGACGAGAACTCAATCCTTTCACAAGGGTTGCATGGAAAGAATGGATTGCAAAGCCAAGTTTAAGCAAAACTTCCGAAACAAGAACAATCGGACTTTTCTTCTTATTTTCAACCAAAAGTAAATTATTCAAGCTATTTGCAGAAACATCTGAATCAGATAGTGAAATATCCATATTACGACTCAATCTGCTGCCACGCATCCGAGAAAAGTTATGTCTACCATGCCGATGAATGTTTCGAGCAGTAGCTGTAGGAATATAAGAGACAAACTCATGTTCTGTATTCCAATGAGAAGTATTGTCGTTCTGAATTGATAATGAATTATTATATCTGAAAACTGGTGCAGTGCTTCCATCATCATCACTCTCTCTTTCCGTGTTAGTAGATATGGATGTGTCTCCTATGCCAACCTCATGATCAGCATCCCGCTTTTCGTCTACTTTGGAGTCACTAGATAGAGAAATCTGCCATAGAACCTCTCGGTAAGCTTTCCCCACCTCTATCAAGATATCAGCATCATAGGAACCTAATTCAGATATCATGGCTGTTGTTCCTTTTAAAAGAAAATTGACAAGTGATAACAGTCCTTCTAGAGTGCACATGCATTTTAATACCACCATCTGCTTTTCACTTTCAACCTCAGTGAGCTTAGATCCAGAGAGTGAGTCAAGCAATTCATTAGTCAACTTAAGATGTTCCCTGACAAAGGAACAAACAGCTCTAGCTAATGCAGCAGAATGCTGAGGTGAAAAATTCTTGAACGCAACAGATATGTTCTGCCCAATGGAAAAAGAAATAGGTATAGAGGGAAGCAAGAACAATTTGAGAATAGCTTCAATGCCTTTCTTCTCAATAAACAAGCGACAAATTTCAGCATTCTGAAGAACAGTCTCAAGAAGCCGAGCAGTATTGCTGATGCACTCAGGAACAAAAGACTCTACACTCAATGAAATAGCATCTGATGATACATCTATCAACTGCTCTGAGCTAGCTAACTTGCAAAATTCTCCTTCACTAGACAAAACAGACTTATCTTCAGAATCAGTTTCCATAGGAACGAGTATGGAAGAGGCTAAAAATTCAGAACAATGATTAGATTCTGACATGGATCCAACATTTGCTATTGTGTTCAAGATCTCAACAAGCATATCAACCCCAGAAGTACGAAGTGAAGATGAATGACGCATTAGCTCATCAAGAGAATTAGACAAAGAACCTGGAATATCTCCTCTGAGAGCCCTTAGATATGACCGTGAAGTAAATATTTTCACAAAACACCTCAGTGCATTTCGTTCCCTCACAAGTTGAAGACCTGCATTGTTCAAGCATAATGCATCCAAGCATTGCAGTATACACCCTACAGCTTCAGCAGAGCAAAGTACACCATTCATGATGGCGTCAAGAAAGGCCTGAGGCAAATCTGCTGCATCAAGTATAGGATAACATGTGGGATCCTTGTGTATAAGATCACTCACAACAGTTGCAGCAAGTGAGAAAACTCCACCACCAAAGTCTTTTGCCCTTCGAAAGATAAAACACAAGCAATGAGGCAATATGCTCTCTTCAGAACCATCAATTCGAGCAGAGCTACCAGGGACATAAGTTGAAAGTGATATTGCGCGAAGCAATGCTTTAATTAGTAACTTCCTCTGATAAGAAATTGAGGCTTCAGAGCTATGAGGCTGCGTATCAATTTCAGAAGAATCAATTATTTGTTTTCCTTTGCTATGGGATAGAGCGCCCTCTGCATTTCTTTTTGAACCATTCTCAACACACGCAACTTCAATCTTCAGGCGTGTAATTGTATCATCGAAGCCACCCAAATCTCTAAATAACGCAGCTGAAGGATTATTGAAATCCAAGAAGCCCTCTATAATGTGCACTGCAGTACTGACAAGTTGGAGATGCTTTGGCTCAGTATCTTTAAGGAGGGGTAGAATAGTTGGAATATATCCAGCCTCCTGCAGAGCTAATGAACCAGGAGTGGAAGAAACCAAAACAGAGACGAGAGAGAGAAGAGCACCAGCAAAAACCATTGAAACTTCACCAGAGCCACAGGCAATGTAATCTACTGTCTTCTGCATTAGACTAGGAAGAACTCCACAATGTCCACCAGTCGTAACTGAGGTCAAAACTGTAGATTGGCGAACTCGATCATGGCAAAGAGCAACCAATGACAGTATTCCCAAAACCCGAATCTTTTCCGGAACTTCACTTTCATAGCTAAGTAAGGATACAAGCTCACTGACAAATTCTGGTTCATTATTAAAAAATGCCACCAAATCATCAGTATCAGTGCTTGCTTGAACAAGAATCATAAAAGCATATAATCGTATACAAATATATTGGTGTCGGGCGGCCAAAGAATTGAAAGCCCCTGCAAATCTCAGTCTTGTCAATAATGAGAAGCGTAGATTATGAGGCACATTCTTCTCCTTCACCAATTTATCCAACAGCTCAAGGTCGCTCTTTTTAAATTCATCAATGTTAGGCAAATGAATAACCTGCAACCCCTGGCATAAATGCTCTGTGCCACCAGAGTTTTGAGATAATTCAGGAACTACATAAAATTCAAAATGAACTGTGGAGCCAACTTCAAATGCAATAGGATCACAACCATCCTTGAGAGAGCATGCAATCAATCCAAGACCTTCTTCTTTGCTCCCCCAACCTTGGCTAAAAGAAAATAGCTTTGAAGTCAAAGAACTATCACGAATTGAGCATTTCCGAACAGGTTTCTTCAAAAATGCACTCAATGTTTGAAGACTTGTCTCAACAACATCTGCATCAGTTGAAGCTAATAGAGACGAGAGATGTTGCTGAAATAAAGGAGGTCAACTGAATCAGACTAAATTTACATTATAACAGATAAAGCAGAGATTGCATAAGATTATATATATAAATAGGTGGGTACAGTAATTATTAGGTTAAATTTTCAATGAGCATTTACATTCAGTACACAATCTCCGTAATTAAAAAACTTGGCTGGAAAAATATAAGAAGTATGACAACGAGATACTTCATGCGTACTTCAAAAGAAGTATAGAGGTGCTTATTCGAACAATTCTCCGAGATGACTTGAGCCACCCTGAGAATTTGCAGTACTGCTTCTCCATAATTAAAAAACTTAAAGTATGTAATAATTAAAAAACTTGAAGTACTGCTTCTCCATAATGTAAATTTTCAATGAGTATTTACATTCAGTACACAATCTCCATAATTAAAAAACTTGGCTGAAAAAATATAAGAAGTATAACAACGAGATACTTCGTGCGTACTTCAAAAGAACTATAGAGGTGCTTATTTGAACAATTCTCCAAGATGACTTGAGCAACCCTGAGAATTTGCAGTACAGCTTCTCTTGGGAATGGAGGGTCTGCTCCAAGAAGATTGTCATCAAGCTGTAAATCTTTTCTCGGTTTTATGTACTTCTCAAAAAACGAATCAAAATAATTAAAAAGGTCAACCCAGTGATGAAAATCTCCCTGCCAAAAAAACTTGATCAGATAATCAGTAAATAAGAAGTCCACACGCAAGATTCAGAATCAAACCTTTTCAAAATCCCATACGAAGCCTTTCAATGGCTCTTCTATATTCTCTAATGTAAAAGATGTCACACTTCTGATAAAAGATCTTATTTTTGGAGGCTGAAAAAAAATATATAAGGAAACATAATCATTATCAACATTTAAAGCTGCCAGAAAATAATCTACATAATTAATTTTAAAAGAACTTCGGAAAAGAATAACTTTTTAATAGGAAATTAGAACATTCCATTTGCACTTTGGAAAGTGAAAACAGTAGCACCTGAACATTTGCTTAAGAAAAGAACTTCAAAAACAGAGATAAATGAACTTAAAAAGTGGATGAAATATCTTCAAAAGCACAATCCTGCAGTATAGCAACAGTACCATGGTATTTGTTTAGCGTTTGACGTAAGCAATCAACGCAGCTTATCTTGATCTGTTGGTCGGGAACTTTGACTACCAACCAAGAGATCTTGAATTTGAAGTTGCGTATGTGATGTGTGCAAGTCTTAATTGGCTCAAAAGTCCTTACCCCTTCCCCCTCCCAAAAAAAAGCAATAAAAATTGCCATTTCAACAAGTAAGACAGATTTTTATTTTATCTCATCTATTCTAAGCCATAAACCATATATAAACAAAGGTGAATTAAATCATGCATTTTTCACTCTCCAATAACCCTTGCCAATCAGAAAGAGTGACATCATGTCCCAGAATGAGCACCAAGCTGCAGTAATTACTGGGCTTGTTGTGGTTTATTGCACCTTGTCAATGATCTAGTCCTAGCCCTGACAAAGAAACACAGCACAATATTCAAAAGAAACAATTACGCGGAAGCACGTATCTGAGGACTTATCTTTATTACACCCAAGATGAATTTGGAATGAACAAACTACTGTAAAGCACTAACACTTCAAAATAACATTCATATCCATGTTGGATATGTTTAAAACAAGCACATGCCTCTGACATGCCCCAACGCATGTCTATCATACTCAAACTTGCATCCGAGCTATGTCTTTACAAAATCAAACTCAGATACAGACCAAATATTGCCCGATATAAATAGAAGGCACACATTAAGCACTTTTCAATTCATCATGTTTAAGTATATTGGTCTAATTCAATATTATATTAAAAGCGCCTATTTTGACTCACATTATTCATCAAGTTTCTTTCAAATCAGGTTATTCTCGTTCTCACTTGTTCACGTAAACCCTAGTCCCACCTAGAATCTTTTACCGTCAAATCCTCAAGCGTTGTTGAACCTCCTCCGCCGAGTAACAAACTTGCACCTATGATGAGCCTTTCCATTGAGCTTCTCTCCTAAGTATGTTGTTGCACTGCAATGTTGCTTTTAAGCCAGTCCTTATATCATTGAGGCTCATCATCTCCCTTGTGACATCTTGGGACATTGTCATTGACTCAACAATTTTTTTTTCCTCCTATGCTTATGACTTTAACTTTCATGTTCTCGCCTACTCATGCAATCTCTATCCATAAAGGATATTCTCTACCATTGACCCATCAAGCATTGCATCTCCTACACTAAGTGATGAGCCAGCTCCTCCACTATGCTTCTCTATTGAGCATCTCTACCGAGCTTGTTGTCACACAACAACGATGCTCCTTCAATTCCAATTCTCTTGTTACTTATGCTTATCATCTCCATCATGATGCCTTGAAAATATTTCTTTGACTTAATGGACGTTTCACTCCTCTACGTATGGATTAAACTTTCCTCCATTAACCCTAATTTTAAACCTACAATTTTTTCTTTTTTCTTTTTTCTTTTTTTATTCATTTACTCCCAAAGTTGAGATTTTCCTTTATCATTAAGACTTTATTCTACATAAAAACATCTAATTGGTGCACAAGATGTAAATTTCAAA
The DNA here is from genome assembly GCA_019925795.1 of Dendrobium chrysotoxum. Taxonomy (NCBI): domain Eukaryota; kingdom Viridiplantae; phylum Streptophyta; class Magnoliopsida; order Asparagales; family Orchidaceae; genus Dendrobium; species Dendrobium chrysotoxum. The sequence continues at coordinate 73,869,139 of CM034314.1, forward strand.
TTCAATTGATATTAAAGAATTTTTTTCTATTGTTTGTTCTTAAAATTTTTATGTGAAATATAAGACATTATGCTTCATTGTACGATTTTCTTTGTAAGAGAAAAAAATTAAAATTAGGTATTTTAATTACGTATTTTATATATAATATTTACTAAAGAATATTATGTCCAAGGCATGATGCATCCTACATTTTACAATTTATGCCATGTCATTGTGTTTGCGACTCATTTCAGTTTTCGTCTTCATAAAGAGGCTATTTTGGATATTAGGTGGATTGTTGGATTGTCATTTTTACATTGAGAAAAGGACTAAAAATGGTCCCTTAATTCTTTAGGAGGGACCAAAATGGCACTCAAGTATTTTGAGGGATCATTTTGTTCCCTCAACTCTTTAAAATGGGATCATTTTGATCCTGCCATTAAAAAATAACGGAAAAACAAAAGCAGTTCGGATGGCAGAAGGATCCCGGAAGGATATAATGGGAATAACAAAAAAGTAAGCAAAACAAAACACTAATAACTAGGAACCAAAACCCTTCTTCGAACCCTCCAGCAGCTTCGAACACCGCCTTCCAACCTCTACCCGCAGCTTCAACCCCCAGCTTCAATCCCGAGCGTCGATCCCGCAAAGAAGTTAAACTCCAGTGTCCATCCCACAGTCGATCCCTCAGAACAATCGAACCTGAGTGTCGATCCCGTGTTGCAATCGAACCCAAGCGTTGATCCCATAGCCCAGTCGAGTCCCAGCATCGATCCCGCATCATAGTAGAGTCGCAGTGGCAAATTCGAGCATCGATCCCGCAACTCATTGAATCCCAGCATCGATCCCTTATATTTGAATTAGCTTTTTATAATCCGTTTAAACTGTTAATACCTAAAGGCGAAAGTTCTAATTGGACAAAAATTAGCTCAGATGCTTTGAATAATTTTACTTGGAATGAATATTAACTTAGGGGTTGTTCCTTTTGAATTATTTTGGATGTTAGGTAAGCCAAATGCAGAGTATTTAAATTTCAAATTTTTGTTGGAAGAAAATATGAAGTTGCTGCCACTAGATCCCATAGTTAAATATTCATTTTAGTTACAAATATTTTTATAAATCATAATTTATAAAAAAATAACTAAAACTTTTATAATTATAACTAAAAATACTATTAATTTCTCTTATTAAAAAAATGATTATTTTTTTTTTGAAAAATTATAATTACATGAAAATTATATACAATAAATAGTTTAATTAAAAAAATATTAAAATACTCCTAATTTTAACATCATTAAGTCCAACATCCATTAGTTTAGATGTTGTGACCAAAATAGTCCTTTAAAATAGTTGGGGACTATGGGCTCCGAAAATTCGCATCCTGGCCTCTCCACGACCCCTTTCTTTTTTAAGGTCATTGAGGAGACTTTTACGAGTAGGTTCCGAGACAAATTTTCAGAAAGAAGATTGAGTTTTAGATAATATATTACCCACAGATTTCGCCCTCATTTTGCGAGGACTTTATGATCTGAGTTCAGGTTTCCTATAGGCGCAAACCCTTATAGTTAATTACCCCTCCCAATAGCGAGACAGAATTTTCGATTAAGGCTAGTCGTCAAACAGATACATAGTATCCGGTGTATAGTAGCAGCAAAATTTGATATTTAAAATTTTAAATTTATATCACCGCGCACTTAAAGCGGATGGTAAGGGGAATAATGATGAACCCAATCAATATCACATGGTTTCCTTCTCCCGGACCAGCATGGTCCCTAGTCTACTTAGTCAAAGAAGGTAGTCCGCCCAACCTGACCGAAAGATCCTTGTCGGCAGTCATGGGTTGCTTCGTACAAGGGGACCTTATAGACTTGGGATAGATATTTGCTTAAGGAGACAAATTTGAAGTCATCTTAGCTAATAGAGAGCGTTGTGCCTTATCAGACACATCTAATTAATTCATTACTCAATGATTTAGCACCGTTGGGGAATATGCGGGCTTTAACCATGACCTTAATTTAATAGTGTTATTTAGCGATAAAATCTCCAGGTCAGAGGGTCACGGTCATAACCATTTACCTATGGTGCTATTTGGTGGCAAAACCACTGGTTATAGGATATGTGTCATATCATTACTGGCAAGAGATGATTTAAGAATGAATACTATTGATATTCTCGATTAGACATTTTCTCTTTGTAAGCTGAAGTGATTTTCAAACTTGTCCACCTCGGCAAACTGTTTTGGAGGGTCGATGGGTATTTTGCTTTAAGTGTTTAATGATTAATTTCAGTTTTTTGAATGTATGTAGAGTTTTGAAGCTTTGGGTGGAATTTAAAGATTAACCCCTCCAGTTGATATTAACTTTCAACATGGCCAATATCGGGGTGACTTTATTATCACTTTAGATGCTTATATTTTATAAGAATTTGGGAGGCATTTTAAAAGATTGGGGTCGCCTCCGATTGAGATTTTCTATCAACAAGACATCATCGGAGATATTTAAATAGGTCGTGTATCTGTTATTTAAACCGTGCCAACTCTGACCGCCCGCTAACAGAGGATTAGGTTCAATTATTACTGTTGTGAGTTATTATACAAATATTGAGAATCAAGAGTTATATGCTTTTAACAATGAACCTTTCTTGTAATAAACCTTGAAGGCCTAATATGAATATATAAATCAAATACTCCGATTGGTGCTATAACTGTATATTTGTTCAGTAGTTCAAGTCGTGTGGACTCTGGTCTACAGATTTACTTCCATAGTTTACCAGTGGTCCGCAGTTTTTATTATAAAGTCTTTGATTCTGCTTATAGGTAAATCATAGCATTGCGTTATAGGTCGCTCATTATTTCTTGCAGGCAAGCAACTTAGCTCTTAGATAGACCACAGTGTACATGACGAATCTCCTACAATGGCTCGTAGATGCTTGTATTTATCACAAGCTCGTTGTTTTTGCCCGTGGATAGTATGTCGTGTGTGTATAATGAGTTTCCTACAGTTACTTGTGAGCAAGCTGTTGTATTCTCTAATGTTATGCTAACACTGCTCGTAAGTGCTTGCATTCGTTGCAGATTTCTCTACCTTCGTTCGTAGATAGTATGTTATGTGCATTGCATTTTCCCTATCTACACTTGTCGGAAATCATGAACTTGCTATTTTAACTCATAAGCAAGCTGCTACAAACATGATGAGCCTCCTAAAGTGGCTCGTAGGTGCTCGTATTTATCAGAGACTGGTTGCTTTTGATGGTAGATAGTGTGTCATGCTCTTTGCAATCTTCTTGTTCATGCTTGCAAGAGACCCATCACATTGGTTGCATGCTACTTGTTAACACCCATAGAATGGTTGTTGCACGATGTTGATTTCATTAATATTATTTGCGAGCAAGTTAGCATGCTTGCTTAGAGTTGAATGACATTGACTGTACGCAAACTTCATGTATTTCGAACTTCACCGAATGCATCAAATCATCATGTTCATTGCATATTGACCTCCTCTGCTTGTAGGGGATTGATATGTTTGCTTGCATGTTGACTAGCATTGACTGTAGGAGGGCCACACTTCATCTTGAACTTAATGTTTTTTTGTTAAATTAGTGTATTTATCAAAAATTCCTTCTTTGTGCTGTCTACGAGCCATTTGCTCCTACTTGCAGATTGGTTGGTTGAATATTACAAGCCACTTTAATTTTCATTGTCCACCATTCGTGTGCACTGAGAGTTTGTTTGCTACTTGCTTTATGCTTTGTTTGCTGATGTTTATTTGAGTGACCTAGACTATCGTCTACATTTTTAGTGTGATCATGCATTTATTAGTTTAGAGTCTCATTCCTTGTTTATTAACTTGCAAGTTCAGTTCCCTGTGATTTTTCAAATTCTGTTCCCTGTCAATTTGAATTTCGATAGCCTCTCGGCATCTCCCCCATTTAGGAGAATTTTGGAGAGCTGCGTCTTTCCACCAAGCTACAAAAAACGTGTATGGTAGATGTCAGGTGATATCGCATCCGTAGTTTTCAATCCCACCACGCTATGAAAAGTGTGTGTGGGTCTTTGAGGTACCGGCACTGAAGCTCACAAATTTTCCCGTAGGTATAGAAGCACGTACTTATATTCAAATCATTAAAGATATGTATGCAGGAGCTATTACTTGTGTTCAAACACAAGGTGGTTTGACCAAGTATTTCCCTATTTCGGTTGGATTACATCAAGGATCAGCCTTAAGCCCATATATTTTTGCTTTAGTCATGGATGTTCTCACTAGACATTTGCAAGAGGATGTACCTTGGTGTATGCTTTTTGCTGATGATATTCTCCTTGTTGATAAGACTAGAGAGGGAGTTGAAGGTAAACTTGAATCATTGAGGTCAACCTTAGAGTCTAAAGGTTTTCGCTTGAGTAGATCTAAAATGGAATATATGGAGTGTAATTTTAGTAATAATAGACCTAATGAAGGGATTGTGACTTTGGCCGATCAAGTCATTAATAAGAGTACACATTTTAGATATCTTGGATCTATTGTTCAGAGTGATGGTGAAATAGATGGGGATATTATCAGCAGAATCCAAGTGGGATGGCTGAAGTGGAGGAATGCATCGGGCTTATTGTGTGATAGAAAAGTACCCCTCAAACTTAAGGGAAAATTCTATAAGATGGTGGTGAGACCTGCAATGCTTTATGGTGCCGAATGTTGGCCATTAAAAGAGAAGCATAATTCTAAGTTAAGTGTTGCAGAGATGAGGATGCTCAGGTGGATGAGTGGCTTTACCCTTAGAGATAGGATACGAAATGAGCATATTCGTGAAAAGGTTGGAGTAGCTCTAGTGGAAGATAAGATTAGAGAGAGTCGCCTTAGATGGTTTGGTCACATAAAACGGCGGCCTCCCGATGACCCGGTTAGGAAAGTAGAGGTCTTAGATTTGACTTATGTTAAGAAAGGTAGAGGTAGACCTAAAAAGACTTGGTTAGAAAATATTAGAAATGATCTTTCTTTATTAGATTTAAACAAGAATTTGACTTTTAACAGGACACAATGGAGAAAAAGGATTCATGTAGCCGACCCCACGTAGTGGGATAAAGGCTTGATGTTGTTGTTGTTGTTGTTGTATAGAAACACGTATGCAGGTACTTATTAATGTCTCTGTCATGCTAAGAAAAGCATGTACAAGGCCCACCCGCTTCGCCTCAAGCATCGCACAGAGCTCCCTCCCACCATGCTAAGAAAAGCGCGCATAGGCGGTCCGCTTGTTTGGCCGCAAGCGCCGCAAACGGGATTTTGGGGATTTTTGAGTTTAGCAAATATTTATACCTTGTGTGAGAGATGCCGCCGGGGGTGTCGAGGCGACGACAAAATGCGCAAAAATTCTTTTTCTTTATTTTCTTTTCTTTCTCTCTTGTTTCTTCTCTTTTGTTGAGTTCAGTCACAGGTGAGTGGGAGGATCAAAGCTCGACTACTTGCATGAGGTCGGATGCTGCAATCTTGGACAGATCGGAGGCTTGGGGGTCCGATCGAACGAAAATCAAGCACAGTGAAGGGATTGTGGGCTGCTATTTGCATGCTATTTCCTCGAAATCCACGCATTGTTGCCTCGATTTGCATGCTATTTCCTCGAAATCCATGCATCGTCGCCTCGAGACCCTCGTCGATTTTCCCGTGCAAGGTTCAAAGGGCAAAATTATAGTCATTTTAGGTGACTTAGAAGTTCCGAATGCAGTGGCGAAGTCTGTTTTGTGATCCACGTTGTTTGGCAAGTGTCGCGCATCATTTTGGGGTGTAGGTCACCGATTTTGATCATTTCTGCCTAATTTAACTGCGAGTGGCTCCCTCATAGTTAAATTCGATGCTCCGATCGCAATGGCGTAGTCCGTTTGGCGATCGGAAGTCGTTTGAATATTTAAGTGACATGTCGTGCCAGCCAACCATCACTCGAGCCGTCGAATTCGCCTCTTTATTGTGTTTTTCTTAGTGTATGTGTCAATAGGGACCATTTTGGTCCTTCATAAAGAGTTGAGGGATAATTTTGGCCCTTTTTCTCTTTTTACATTCATCATCAATTGATTCAACATAGTCAATAAAGAGTTGAGGGATAATTTTGGCCCTTTTTCTCTTTTTACATTCATCATCAATTGATTCAACATAGTCAACAATAGAAAAGGTTTTCAAATTAAGGTGCCCATTCTTAGTATATAGTAGCCTTTTCTGTAGTAACCTCTTGATATAGTTGAGGATATGCAAAAAAGCTTCGCAATATTTTGGTTTGAGAGTTTGCAAGTACTGATTCACAATTCTCACAAAAAAGGAGATATTTGAACTGATGACAATAAAATAGATCAATTTGCAAATCAATCTATGATAATAAGAGGCATCCAAAAAATTTCCTCTTTGTTTTGAGAGAGTCAATAGAAGCGTCAATAAATTTGTGACCAAAAGATTAGTTACTAGTTCACAATTCCCAAAATCGATCAAGCCAGTGCGACGAGAAGGACGACCCACCAGCACAACATCGTGCATAGCGGGCTCGAATCGCCTCAACATTGCGCGAAATTATTCAAACATTATACATTTGCGAACAAAGTGCGTCAAGATGTCCAATGCCAAACTTATCCAAGAAAAACCATTCACAAACGACTTGATTGAACAACTAGAAAGCGACAGTCTATGGGAGCGACACTGCAAAAAATTGCCAAATGTTATTCATTTGCAAAATAGACTACATCATTGCGCTCAGAACATTGAAATTATCCAAGAATGTCCTCTTGCAATCAATTCAACCAAAGATGGTCATGAATTTGTCCCTAAACAAAAATTCACCGTAAATCTATAATGTCCCCTGAGACGAAGCAACCTATGGATGCCGATAAAGATCTATCGGTCAGGCTAGGTCAACTAATTCCTTTGACTACGTAAATTAGGAACCATAATAACCCGGGATGGCAGAACCATAAAATCTTGATCGGATTCGTCATCATTCCACACACCATCTGCTTTAAGTTCAAAGTAATAAATTTCAAATCATAAACACCAAATCTGCTGCTACTATATGCTATGTACTTAGTGCATATCTAATGACTAACCTTAATCAAAAGTACTCCCTATCACCGGATGGGTAATTAATAGTATGGGCTTGTGCCTTTGAGAAACATAGACTCAGATCATAAAATGGTAGTATAATGAGGGCAAAATATCTGGGTATTGTCGTATCTATAATCAATTTATCTTCTCAAAATTTGACCCAGAACATAATCTATTAAAACACCGCCAAATACGTGGCAAGGCCATGGCGTGAAACTTTCAGAGCCCATAATTAATAAGGTAGCATACATTCAAACACATAATTGTCGAGTAACATTCATATAGAACATCAAGGTTTGGGTAATGTCACCAATTAAAAAGGTCTCTGCAAGCCAATTCAGAGGTTACTTCTGAAGGTGCTAATGTTCTGCACTTGTCAATCTTACGCCACTAAATTATAAGTCACCTATTTCTGACGTATTTGATAATCTCTTGGGACCCCTCAGCTGCCCCTTCACCGTAGTCCCAATTATGTTTCGCATACTTAAGAAGATAAACACTATCATGATCATTTTCTAAGGAAAACTCATCTGCATGTGTGTCATGCCCCTCTACATAGCCTTCATGCTTGAACCCACTAGGCACTTTCATGTCCATTACCAATGTGAAGATGACTACCAAACCTTCTAGGAAAATTAAGGTAGATGTACATGCTCCTTTCGATGGTTGGCTATGCCCACATCTTCCTTAACTAGCTTGCCAATGTTGAGGATTTATGTGAGTGGCATGGTTCAAACACACACTGCAACATGTTTGCAAACATGAAAATAACCACATCTGTCAAGAGTTCATGGAAGAATGCATTTATTAAAATAGAACGCTCTGGTTACTATATTGTTACAACTAGAACTGATATGCAACATTAACTCAAAAAAAAAAAAAAAAAAAAACTGCCTTAATATTATGACAAGCAACTTGATGTCTAACTCTTTAACCTTTAGCCCGGATACTACTAAATTAAAGAGAATATTGACAATTTTCAGAACCTCGTTTCTAGGTGTAGCTTCCTCAAAGAACCATGTGTCATCATGACAATTAATAACTAAGCGTGTCTAGAAATTAGAATGGAAATTGAACTTAAGTGACTGCAAACAATAAAGGACGCTAATCATCTTGCTCTTAATGTTGAAGTACCAAAAGCATCATTCCTTACAAAATAATCCAAATGTTGGTTGATCTCCTTGAACTGACTCATCGAATCCGACCTATCCTATACCCTTCAAGGCAGCTACAAGTCTCGCTATCTGTTGGTCATCAACAAATCATTTGTTAAATTAGTCTCCCCACAAGGTTTTTAAGCAAGATCAAACTTTAGACAATCCAGAGACCAGTCCCTAAGAAAATGTAGAGTATGATCCCATCCTTGGTGAGGATTTACATCAAAGGTGAGCAAAATGATCAAACGATTATCAATGAGAGGTATTTTCAAAGTCCCCTCCACAAGAAAGATACGAAGCGTACAGTATAGATAAGCTATTTGGGGAGATAAATGATGTAAATTAATTGATGGGCGCAGCATAATGAATGTGTGTCCAAGATAACCCTTTCTAGAGTCAAGTTCACACCTGACCACTAAAACCTTTTAATGAACACTAGTTAATGCAACTTCTCTTCCAATGATTGAATGTCCTTATTTCTAGCCAAGATATTTGACACGATCTGGAGTGATTACACGTATGTATCAACTTCAAAGTCACTATAGTCAGAATAATTACTTCTTGGCCTTCTTATTTAAAACCTACATTGTTGTTTCACAACCAATTTCCAGAAACTTCAATGTACAACCAAAAGTCCCAATGCAATTATACCAACATCAGGATTAGCTGGTGGCAAGGATCCTAGTGTTATTGTCTTTAGGTCTCCTAAGTTCACCAAACCTCTTATAAGCAGCTTATACCTATTTCAAGTTCCCTCTTAGTTGGAATTCCTAGGAGCTTACAACATAGCGGCTTCCTAATAAGTTACATCCAAAGCTAGAATTTTGCTTACAATCACCTTGTCTCATGCAATGTTTTTAAACGCAATTCTAGCAGCATTGTTAAAGGTGACTTTGACGGTCACCTAAGCCATAGGGTGAGGCAAAATGAGGCCACAATGATTTGCACATTTCACTTATGAATGTCAATACAAAGGCATACCTAGGTGAATGCATTGCCTTAAGGTGTCAGGCATTAAGGTAAATGCCTTGATTGGATATATAGGTATTAATCTTCAAGAACATGAGATGAGCTAGTTTACTAAAATATTAATAATATAACATGGTGATGAGAAAAAAAGCATCAAAAGTTGGACAAATAAATATACACAACAAAAAACATGTTAACATAATAAGAGCACAAGAGCTTCATATTTTAAAGTAACTTCAAGAACGAAGAGGATAAGTGTTTGCAGATACAAGAAAAGATAGAGGGCTCATAATCCAGTGATGAAAAAGAAAGCATGAATAATAATGATGATGGAATAGATGCTGGCTAAAATTTAATTATACTTCCGATACACATGCTATATGTACAAATAATTCATTGTATTTGTTTAGGATAATCTATTTACCTAGAATTTTAAAGTTGCATTATAATGGAACCTTAGAATATTCACATTTTTTCTCTGATTAGTTTGATGTGAAGATCCCTTCAAACTTTTTGAAAATATTCATCATAATTAAAATTAGTGATTCAGGAGGCTCTCCAAACTCGAATTTATTAACTAGGGACTGAACTGAGCGTTGATGATTCCAGGGCTAACCAACTAAAAAAAAGACTAATTGACTCAAATCAAGCTTGAAAAAAGCACGGGAATCAATAATATTAGTGGACCTCTTTATTCATGCAAAAGGTTAAAAAAACCAACTTTGACATAATTTCTTGTCAATGCTATCAATAAGGCTAAAAATTGAAGAAATAAATCAATCAACCATTATCTATAATGGGGCTTAGATGGCCACATAAGGAAAATAAGGGGAAACCCTAATAGGAAGAAGCCTTAGATGTTCACATTTAATTATCCAAAAAGAACTATGATATCAAAAGAAATGCATGTTTAGTTGCATAGAGGAATCAAGAAGGATCCATGAAGATAAATATTTTCCTAGAATAAGTGTCATATGAGAAATGTTAGATTACCATATTAATTTTTAAAGAAAAGGACTGAAATAGTCCCTCAACTCTTTGGGAGGGACCAAATTGGTCCCCAAATCTTTTGAGGGACCGATTCGGTCCCTCAACTCTTTAAAACGGTACCTATTTGATCCTACCGTTAAAAGTTAACGGGGAATTTGGATACACTGAACAAGTAGCTGGGGTAAAATTGGATAAATATATACAGCTTTTCATTATACAAAGCAGTGCATTGTTCGAACTTCGAACCCTCCAGTAGCATCGAAACGAAATTTTAGTGCTCGTCCCGCAGTGAGCGTCAACAAACTTATCGTCCCACGCATGTGGGCTCCGAAAATTCGGCCCCGGCCTCCGCCCGCTTTGCTTTTCTTCGAGGGAGTTTTAACGGATTAAGTTATGGGGTAAATTTTGAAAGACAGATGAGTTTGTAGATAAGACACTACCAGATATTTCGCCCTCATTTTGCGAGGACTTTATGATCTGAGTTCTGGTTTCCAATAGGCGCAAGCCCCTATAGTTAATTACCCCTCCTGGTAACGAGAGAGAAGTTTCGATTAAGGCTAGTCATCAATCAGATATGTAGGAAATACGTAATATCTGGTGTATAGTAGCAGCATGGGCATTGACGTTTTTGGAAATTAGAGAGTTTGGAGATTTGATATTTAAAATTAGAAATTTCACCATCTTGCACTTAAAGCGGATGGTGGGGGAATGGATGATAGACCCGATCAAGATCCCATGGTTCCGTCGTCCTGGGCCATCGTAGTCCCTGGTCTACTTAGTCAGAGGAGGTAGTCGACCCAACCTGACAGAAGGATCCTTGTCGGAAGCCATAGGTTGCTTCGTCCAAGGGTACCTTGTAGACCTGGGGTGGGTATTTGCCTAATGAGACAAATTTGAATCCGCCTTAGCTAATAGAGGGCTTTGTGCCCTATCGATCATATCCTATTGATTCATATCTCAAGGATTTGATGCCAATAAGGAACGTATTGGCTCTGGCCATAACCGGTATCACGTGGTGCCATTTGGCGACAAAACCACTCGGTTCAGAGGGCCCCGGGTCATAACCGTTTATCCTGCAGTGCCATTTGGCAGCGAAACTGCCGGTTTGAGGACACGTACCACGTCCTTACTGGCAGGAGATTGTTTGAGAATGGATCCTAGTGATATTTTTAATTAGGCATTGGCTCTATGTGAGCTGAAGTAAATTTCAAGTTTGTCCACCTCGGCAAACTGTTGCGGAGGGTGGATGGATTTTATACTTTAAGTGGTTGATGGTTGGATTTCAGTTTTTAAATATTTTTTGAGTATTTGGAGATTTGGATTTTTGGATTTTGTAGGAAATTGGGTGGCATTTGATGGTGTTTGTGAACCCCTCAGATTGAGATTAATATTCAACACGGCCATCATCGGGGTGAATGGGGTCATTCTATTTATGGATTAAACTATGTCGACTCAATCGAGCTGTCGATAGATGATCGGGTTTCATAGGCTTTATGCCGTTGTAAGTGAATTCTCTTGATTATATGCCTTGAAGGCCTAATATGAACGTATAAAATAAATATCTCAGTCGACCCCGCGACTGTATATTTATTTAATAATTCGAGCCGTGCGGACTCCTATCTACCTGAATAGAATGATCGGGCTCAAACTTGAATTCACTTATTGACCCGCGCAGCATCCCTAGACGTCACGTGTGTACCAATAACACGCTCGCCGTGGCCCATGCGGATGTTTAGGGGCATTTTATGATTATTTGTTGAATCTTGTTGACTCTTATTTACCTGTTTTAGGAGGATCGGATTCAAACTACATTCATTTATTGACCCGCGCAGCATCCCTAGACGTCACGTGTGTACCAATAACACGCTCTCCGGGGCCCACGCGGGTGTATAGTTACACATGCATTTTGGTGTACCTATATGTATACAAACTATGGTGCATGTGCTTTGAAATATTTGTTAATGCCTTCTATCCGCTTACATGGATGTTACGGATCCGGTGGCGTCGTGTTGTAGCTTGTGGACGCCTTCTGTCTACTTGTATGAGTATTGTAGATCCGATGGCGTGGCGTAGTAGTTGGTGAATTGAGTTATTTGCTACATTCTTTGTGCATTTTGCTACAATTTTGGTCCCCACAATACATCCATTACTACCGCAGGTAGATGTATTCATTCACAGGCTGAAATCAACTTCAGGATACTGCATTTACTGAAGTCTTTCTGTATCTACCCATAAGTGGCATGTTGTACATACATTTGCATTCATGGAGAGATTGTATGTATTGCAGATCTCCTAATGTTGTTAGTAGGGCGTCAATGTACTCACTGTATGAACCTCCAGGCATTTACTGTATGTCACATTTGTATGTTTGTAGGGGACTTTGCTGTTAGCAGGCAAACTGATACATTCATTTGTGTGTGATATTTGATTGTCAAAGAATCAACGTAGGCACTTGATTATTGAATGATTATTGACTGCAAGAGGCTCTAATATCCGTTGCACATTATTCGTCATCATTCGTAGATGAACTGTTGTGCACATTACATCTCTCATAGTTGTTTGTAGGCCTTATATATACTTATGTCCACAGGGGATTCGTCATACCTGTGATATACCCACTGTTGTTATCCACAAGTATTGCATCATCTATCACTGATTGCAGGGAGATCAACACACTTATCCGCTCGCTTACCCTCGTTGACTGCAAAAGTGACTTGAAACATGTTGCATGTCACTCGTTGTTCATAGATAGGCCACTGTAGCTTGACGGACTTTCTACAGTTGGTTGCAGATGTTTATCTTTACAACAGCTTATTGATACCAGCTTGCATATCAATCATCATTTCACAGATTCCCTGATAACTGTATCCAAAGCATTCTACAATAAGCTTGTTGATGTCATCTACAAGACATTGTTACATTCAGTACTTGTTATCTCTATATGAGTCATTATATGCCTGAGGGGTCTTCTACTATCGTTTGTAAAAGTCATCATTTCAACTTGCAAGTTGATTATATTTTACATTAAAGCTTTCGTTGATGCGGGTAGGAGATGCCCGTGCATTTTACAGTTAGATGTTGTCACTTATAAGTACAGTGTACTTAACAGTATGGGAACTGTTGTAGGAGTTTGTTGCATTTACATCATGTCCACCTTCACCATTCACATGTTTCGATGATTGATGTTTGCTTGTGATTGAAGTGTTATGCGACCATGAATCTCCTCACACTAGTTGTGTTTGTATTCACTACAATTGATGTAGGACTACGTGCTTAAAATGAATGAAATAGATTATTGCACGATTTCTTGTTTAGAACATTAATGATACAATCATCAGCTATTGGAACGATAAGATAAAACAAGAGACGGATGCCTACGTTTAGGCCAAATCACTAGCTAAGCACTTGGACAAACAAAATAAACTAGAAATTCAACAACATGCGTAATGATAAGAGTTCATTCAAAATCCCTACTCTAACAATGAAATTAGAAAACATAGAAAATCAATAACTCATATCCTACGTTTACTACGCTTTGGCAAGATTTAAGTGGAGCGATCCCTTGCGTTTCTGTCACTACCTACAAGATTAGGAAATGAAGAGGGAATTGAAAAGGGAAGAAAAGTCAACCCTTACGTAGAGAGGAATCGTCGCCGAAGGAACTCCTTTGACTTGCCAATGGTACCGATGATGATTTGTAGAAGACGATTGAAGAAGCCTTTGAAGGGAAATGGCGAAGTAACCGGAGGGATGGCGGGTGTGAATCGTCCGACGGTAGTCCACCGTCCTTTGAATCTTTGACCGTCGATTGTATCAACCAAGGGGATGTGAATCCGCTCGAAGTATTCTTTGACGGTGGTTTCGTAGCCAAATCCGACATCGAAGAAGGGGGAGCGGAATACGTCAATATTGTCTTGATCATCAAGCACCAAGCCCGAATCCCAAGGGCGGACTTCCATTCATGCTTCTTGTGGAGTAGGTGGGGCGACGATGGCGTGGCTTTGCTGTCCTTGAAGGTTCCTTCCAAGGGATTAGAGATTTCCCTTTGAAAATCAAGTAGAAAGGGCTAGGGGAAGGGGGCGGCCAAGGTAGGGATAGGGAGGGAAAGTTGTTTGTAGGGTTAGGGTTAGGATTAAGAGAGTTTAAAATTTCCAAACCTGAAATTATTTTCAGATTTTGAAATTAGGTGGGAATTAGAAAAAGGAAATAGGATTTATTGATTGGAGGAGGATTGGAGAGAGAGAAGGGGAGAGAGGGGGCGGCGGCAAGGGTATGGGGCCGGCGGCTATTAAGAGAGGGGGGGATTAGGGAATTAATTAGGGGTTGCCTAATTTAGGATTTAGGAATTAGGAAAGCTTTTAAATTAATCATTTTTGAATTATATTCAAATAAAATTAAGTTAGGTAACTTTCCTAAAATAAGTAGGCTAAATTAGGAAAGGGAATTAATTCAAATTCAATTTAAATTTGAATTAATTCTTTCCAAATTAACACCCAACCAAATTAGGAAATCAACTTGAGAGGGGAAGGGGAAATGGGCCGGCGGCTTAGTGAGGGTGGAGGGGTGGGGACGGCCGGCGGTGGAGGGAGGGTAGTGGGCCGAGGGTTGGGTAAGGGGGTGGGGGTTTGGCCGTGAGTTGGTAGAGGAGGTGGTGGGTTGCTGTGGGGGAGGTGGAAAGGAGGAGGAGGCCGGCGGTGGGTTGGAGAGAAGGGGAGGAAGATCCAACGGAGCGACCACGAATCCGACACGTCTAGATTGGTGGGTAATGCGCACTCTCCCTCTCCTAGGGAGCCTTCTCAAAAGCTCTCAATCTCAAGCCAACAAACACAAGTGCAGGAAATTTCTCTAATAATCATTCATTAAGCTTAAAAGATACATAGAGGGGCATTAAATAGCCTCACATAAAGACAAAATATAAAGACGACAATGCCCTCCGGGCTTACACACAATCCACCCTTGCATAAGGGGTAAAACAGGGAAATAAAACATAGAACTAATGAAAGAAAACAAAGACACAACAAAACTCAAAAATATAAGGACTCGATCGTGGCCGTAGATCGTCGGCCACGTCTTCGATAAACTTTCCATGTCGAGATGTCCTCATCAACAATTCTTCCACATGGCCTCTTAGTAAGTGGTCATGCTTATTGAGAGTTTGCATTGTTGTTTGAGAGTGAACACATCAAGTCAGGTCCATTGAGGCTTCACTATAAGTCCCTTATTCATTTGAGTTTAAGTCCAAATGGTTTGGGTCATATTCACTTAATATTCAATCTAAGTTTAAGTATGAACTTACTTCACTTAAATTCAAATATTTTATTAATCACTTGAGTCCCTTGTATCATTTTCAAGTAAAGTTCAAGTCCGAGCTCAGTTCGAGTTTGATTCAAGTCATTATATTTGTTCATTTAAGTTCAAATCAGATCTTTGGTTCAGTCTGAATTTCGGCAACCTCCCGGCGTCTCTCTCATTTGGGAGAAAACTAGGAGGCAGCCTTCCCCTCCACGCCACATGGGCGCTTCAGGTAGATGTCCATAGACACCGCGGCGACATTTCTTTCTTCAATCCCCACCCGCTACATGAGCGTTTAGGGGTCTCGGGCACCTGTTGCAAAGAACACAGAGATTTCCCCACGTATGAGTACTTAGTTTTTTTTTTCATCCTCCTCACGCTACATTAGTGATCCGGGGATTACCCATCTCGTCGCGGGCGCCGCACCGGTTTCCCGCCCTACTACGCTACGTGAGCGCGTAGGGGCTTTGTCGGTTCGTCGCAAGCGTCGAGGGCGGGGTTTAAGGCGATTGCCCGCCTCGTCGTAGGCGTCGTGCTAGCTTCCCTCCCTACTATGCTACGTGAGCGCGTAGGGGTTTGCCAACTCGCCGCCAACAACAAGAGCGGGAATCGAAGTTTAGAGATTATACCTTTGCGTAAGGGCGACGAGGTTGGCGCGCAGATCGAGGCAAGAGAAGAGTGATTGCATTTTTTTTACCCATTATAATTAATAATAATTAATTATAACTATCTTTAATTAATTATATTTAATTATAATTAATTAGAGTAATTAATCATAATTATTATAATTAATTAAAAGAAATATATATTTAGTTTTAATTAATTATAACTGATTAATATTAACTAATCTTTAATAAATTAATTAATAATAATTAATCATAATTAATTAAAAAATAATTAATTAAAATTAACTTTAATTAAAACTAATTATAATTAATTAAAATTAATTATAATAATTTAATTAAAATTAACTATAATTAATTATAATAATAATTGATTAATTAAAACAATTATAACTAAAATTAATTAAGATTAATTAAAATTAATTAATCATTTAATCTCTCTCCCTCCACTCTCTGATTCGGCAAAGGAAGTGCGTGAAAGGGAGAAAGTTACCCTCACAGCAAACGAGCTCCAGTTGTTGTTTTCGATTGAAATGGCGTAACATCCGGTCCAACAGGAGCGGAACGTCGTCGAAGGAGGCGGAACCGAAGAAGCACTCGAGAGGGAGAAAGTTACCCTCACGGCTAGCGGGCTCACGTTGTTGCTTCCGCTCAAAATGTTGTAGCTTCCGATCCGGCTTGAAGGGAACGTCGTCGGAGGAGCTGGGTTAGACGGCCACGAAGGTCCGAAGAAGCGTACGCAAGGGAGAAAGTTTCCTCCGCGGTGAACGAGCTCCGGTTCCTGCTTCCGATCGAGTCGACGTAGCTTCCGATCCCACAGAGAGGGAATGTCATCGAGGGAGCAGAATCGGACAACCACAAAGGAAGCGGAGAGGGGGTCTTGCGAATGGAGTTCAGCCGTGGGAGCAAGGCTCTCGCTCGGTTGGCTTTTAACGACATCGAAGGGCAGCAATCGAGGCAGGTTTTGCACAGATATCACAGAGAAGCGACACGAACGGCGTCGAGCTACAGGACTTTGCGGGATTTGCAGGGTTCGGCAGAGGTGAGGGATTTTTTTTTTTTTGATTATCCGTTTGAGGTCAACAGCGCACTCATCGACTACCACTCCTGCAACCTTAGCGAGCGACTGGAGGGTTCGAAACCTAGCGAGCATCCAAAGCGAGCAAGCCATCAATCGAGCAATGAACATCGATCGTGTCACTTCTGCAGGTGTGGCACAGTCGATTTCTCCATTAACTGGTGCGGCACAGTCATCTGCAGCCCGCAGGTGCAACACGATAGTCGATTGCGACACTTCCGCTATCTTCAGTCAAGAGAGCTTCATTCGATTGGTCGGGATCGTGACACTTCCAAGGTGCGACACAATTTGTCTCGCAGTTACTTTTATCCTGATTCATTGCTTTGCTAGTTGATTTTGATATTTCTTTTTACCACAGAAATTTTGCCATGGATTCATCTTTGTTCACCGCACCTACCTCAACTATTCCGGAGCAAAGAGTCTCGCAGTCCAATATTATGGGACAGAGAGGGAGAGATATATTTTTTTAAACATTGATTTTGCAAATTTTGTTATTTATTTTCTTCGCATTTATTAACTTTCAAAAAATTTATAATAGGAATAAATCTTAGAAAAGAAACACCAATCGAGTTGCTTGAATATTCAAAATTCTCACAATTATTTGGTGGTTTAACTGAGGAGAATGATATTAACGGTAATGTAGAGGTACAGATGGGTGATGGTGACACTAATGACGATAGTGCCAATTGTTATAATGTTGATAATGATGACAATGTTGATGATTGGTTTGAGAATAAAAAAACTCAACTTAAAGAAAACAAATCATTGGAACCATTGAAGAAAATCCTACTAGAATTTTTAAAGGGGGAAAGTGTGGTAGTGATTGTGTGGACTCAAGTGATGATACTAGTCATCATGATAGTGATGAAGATGAAATTTGGAAATGACCAACTTTCAATCCAATGACAGATTCCAGCACCAACCATCTCGAATTAGGCATGCTATTTAGTGGGAAGGTGGAGTTCAAAAAAGCTGTTGAAAATTGATCTATTTTGACGGGAAAAACAATTAAATTTATAAAGAATGATAAAAGAAGATGTAAAGTTATTTGCAAACAGCCTAATTGCCCTTTTAGCATATATATCTAAACACATCAAGTAGTAATTCATGGCAGACTAAATCTTTACAACATCATACATGCACATGGAATTACCATAGCAAGACTTTGACATCAATAGTTATTGAAAAGTGGTATGTGAATAAAGTCAAATGAGATGCAGTGTGTTTAGAAAAGAAGTGATGGATGACTTAAAATTGCATGTATCAAAACCTCAAGCCAAGAAGGCACATCAATTCATCTACATGAAGGAGGAAGATCAGTTTAATTAAATTTGGGACTATTGTCTTGAAGTATCAGGGAGTAATCCAGAATATACAATTTCTGTGCTTTCTACTAAAGACCAAGATTTGTGTGGGAGAAAAAGATTTATGCTACTTTATGTTTACTTTGACGCATGCAAGAAAGGCTTTCTATCGGGATGTAGGCCAATTGTTGGTGCTGATGAATATTTTCTAAAAGGGCAACAAGGTGGTCAACTATTAACAGCTGTAACGCTTGATACTAATAATAGCATATTTCCTATTGCATGGGCAGTAGTTGAGACTTGAGACTGAAAGTAAAAATAGCTGGGAATGGTTTCTGAGTTTATTAGACAAAGATCTATAGATTTTGGAGAATCAGCAACACTATACCTTCATTTCAGATAAACAAAAAGGTTTAGTACCTACTTTCAAGAATATTTTACCTAATGTTACCAATAGAATTAAGAAAATTGTGGGAAAAATATGCATGAAAAAAGTTCTTGCATAGTTGTATGTCTTTTTTGTTTTTAATGGGAGATGGACAAGCCTTTAACAAAATATATTTTTTCTTTTGTTTAGTAATTTTTGTATAGGGGATGGACATACTTTATTGTATTGCTTTTGCTCTAGATTTTTTGTATAATGGACATACTTATGTATTTTGATTGAAAATAGAAATGCTCGATAAAGCTGCTTCAGTGATCCCTCTAAATCAATATGTTATTTGCAGCATTAAGCCACCAAAAGTTAATGGAAAAAATATTTCGTCAAATGAATAATGTTCAAATAGAATGAACCACATTAAATGAAATATATTTTTGCTTTTGTTTAGTGATTTTTTGTATGTGTCTTTAATTTACAATGTATGTGATGAAACAATGCCAAAAGTTTTTTTTTTTAATTCCGTGTAATTGTAGAGCTTGTTCTGCATTTGTAGAGATTGTAAAGAAATGGCAAATTTGGTTGCTTCTACATACATAAACATTTTAAAAATAGTAAAATTATTAAAATTAAAATTATTTATAATTTTTTATTAAAAAAAAGTTTAATAAAATTTTTTACCAAAATTATAATACATACTCAATCATATTTATTAAACATTTTAATTAGAAATGACCAAATTATCCTCATACTTAACATCATCAACTCTACCAGTACATGGCAGGACCAAGTTGAGGGACCAAATTGGTCGCTCAAAAGAGTTGGGGACTATTTTGGTCCCTCACATAGAGTTGAGGGATCATTTTGATTATTTTCTGTTAATTTTTATGTAATTATTTTTGTTTTTCTACAGGTCCATATGATCTCCTAATTGGAGGGCCTGATCTATGGATTACCAAGTTTGAAGAATGAAAAATTATTCCCATACATTCTCTCTCATACACATATTTTTGCTCCCATATGAAACCCCTCATAATTATTTTGCCTTATCTCTTGCGATTATAGTCAAAGTTGACTTAGTTAAGGTTTTCTTGCTTCCTAGTTCAATCGTCCACAACTAATCATTTTGGCTAATTTGATCAATATAAGCTCTCGGTTGTTCAACACGAGAATTTATCAAAGAATTCATCTTGCATCAATTGATATCAAAACCCTAATTATGACTGGAATGAGTTAATTGTGTGGAAATCAACTAATCTCATCACTCTTATTATCATTTTCCTTGTTTTTGCATGGTTCATGTAATGAACTCATAAGAAATGTATGTTATTAGCAGCATTAAGCCACCAAAAAAGTTAATGGAAAAAATGTTCCGTCAAATGAACAATGTTCAAATAGAATGAACCACATTAAATGAAATGTATTTTTTGTTTTTGTTAAGTGATTTTTTGCATGCTTCTTTAATTTACAATATATGTGATGAAACAATGCCACAAATTTTTTTTTTTATTTCGTGTAATTGTAGAGTTTGTCTTGCATTTGTAGAGCTTGTAAAGAAATGACAAATTTAGTTGCTTGCTAAATATATAAATATTTTAAAAATAGTGAAATTATTTATAATTTTTTATTAAAGAAAAGTTTAATAAAAATTTTTTACTAAAATTATAATACCTACTCAATCTCATTTATTAAATATTTTAATTAGAAATGACCAAATTATCCTCATACTTAACACCATCAACTCTACCATTACATGGAAGGACCAAGTTAAGGGACCGAATTAGTCTCTCAAAAAAATTGGGTACCATTTTGATCCCTCACATAGAGTTGAGGAACTATTTTGGTCCTTTTCTCTTAATTTTTATATAATTATTTTTGTTTTTCTACATGTCCATATGATCTCCTAATTGGAGGGCCTGAGTCTATGGATTACCAAGTTTGACGAATGAAAAATTATAACCATACATTCTCTCTCATACACATATTTTCGCTCCCATATGAAACCCCTCATAATTATTTTGGCCTTATCTCTTGCATTTATAGTCAAAGTTGACTTAGTTAAGGTTTTCCTGCTTCCTAGTTCAATCATCCACAACTTATCATTTTGACTAATTTGATCAATATAAGTTGTCGGTTGTTTAACACGAGAATTTATCAAAGAATTCATCTTGCATCAATTGATATTAAAACCCTAATTATGACCGGAATGAGTTAATTGTGTGGAAATCAACTAATCTCATCATTCTTATTATCATTTCCTTGTTTTTGCATCATTCATGTATTGAACTCATAAGAAATGTTAACCTTTGTACGGTTCTTTAAAACCTTAAATGGAGGAAGCAATGTATGTTTCGTTACATGGACGAATTGAGGAGGATACATTAAGATTCTCATTTCCCAGAATAAATGTCACAAGAGGCTTGCTAGTTTTATCATATTGATTGTCATATAATTATTTTTATTTTTCTATAAATCCTATGATATATAAATAGAAGACCACTGTATATGAATTACCAAGTTTAAAGAATAGAATAATATTCCCATATAATTCTCTGTATTGAATATTTAAGTTCCCATATGAAGCCCAAAACTCATCTAACTCAATATTTTGAGATTATTTCTCGTAATTCTAGCCAAAATTAATACATTTAAAGCTTTGCTTCTTCCTAGTTTGATTCTCTATAACTTTGTTGTTTAACAATTTAGGCTAATTAAATTGACATAAGCTCTAGATTGATTCACAAGAAAATTGCTCTCACATCCTGCATCAATTATTATCAAAATCCTACCTATGATGGAATGAATTGACTGCATGGCAATCCACTTATCTCATCTCTCTTAATATCATTTTCCTTGATCTTGAATAGTTTTTGCGTTGATCTCATAAGAAACCCTTGATCTTAGCATGTCTCTCAAAAACCGTAATCCTGCATACATGAGAAATTTATTGCAAGAAAAACCCTCCGTTGCACATAAATTCTATTGATTGTACGTCATTCCTATCACATCATTACTAAATCAATGTCATATAATATAATCATATTGTGGCGCCAGATTGATTTTGTATCATGTTGGTATTAGAGCATTAGTTCAACCTATAGGATTTTAAATCATTGGCATCGGTAGTCAAGATCAAAGAGTTATCCAAATACTCCCACTCATCCTGTAGAAGAATAGAGACGATGCTTTTCAATTACTTGAGCAAACAACCTTGAAAATTCCCCAAAAAGTTCCATGTCTCTACATGTTCAAATATATAGGCGAGCAAGAATACATGAGGACAAGATGTGAACCCAAGATGACCACACTGAGTATTAAGAGGAACACAAGAAGCCAACCCAAGAGAACCATCCATGTACCTACGAGGATATATGTGATTTAATGGCAGTAAAGGAACCTGAAGCATCAAATGATGACGATGAGATGAAAAAGTAAAACGAAGCTACAATAACTACAACTAATTAGCATGAGAAGGAGACTATTGTTAATCAAAAGAAAAAAATATCATTAGAATTAAGCCACTTTTGTAGGTGCAAATTTCCATAAAAGTTCATATGGCCCCAAAATGATCGAAGCACAAAAGTTCATAAGGCACCAATAAGTGTTCATAACAGATACGACATAAGAAGGATGGCAACTTGCCATAATGGACACACACACAAAATGAGGACTACAACGCACTGTTTGGACACAAGTATCTTCAATTTTATCATAAGTTAACTCATGTGGTTAATTAAAACATGTCGATCACATCAGTAGGTTGGGCATATTCGAATTAATTCAAAATGAATTTGACGACAAAAGAAAGAACTATATAAGTGAATCAAAATTATATTTTCAATAAAATTAAGGGATAAGAGTTTGACCTTGACTCTATTTTATTATTATATGTCATTAGTTGTATTTTCACAAGTAAATGACCTGAAGGAAGACTCATAATCCTGGCGGCTATCCAAACTCTAATTTAACATAACTGGGGATTGAATTGAGTGTTAATGAATCATGAGTGTAGCAGTCAACAAGGCATGTGGACTTAAAATCAGACTTAAAACAAGCAAGGAGCCAATACTATCAAGATAGGACCTTCGTTCATACAAAAGTAGTCCAAATTCATAAGCATTCTACATTTTTGCCATACCATCAAGGTGGCAGAAATAATAAAAATAAATCAAGCAACCCTAATCTAGAAAACGGCATGGATGGTCATATGTGGAAAATAAGAGAAACCCCTAAAAGGAAGTATGCTTAAATGATCATTTGAAGGAATTCAAATAAAAAGACCAAGTTTTAGAAGTAATGCAAGTTTAGTCATTTAAAGTGATCAAGGAGGATGAAGATATCTAGTTTCCTAAAATAAATATTATGTCAGGCATGTTAGTTATATCATATTAATTTTCATTTAATTATTTTAATTTTACCATGGGTCCTATGATCTATGAATGGGAGACCTTTGTATAAATATTATCAAGCTTGAAGCATGGAGAAATATTCTCATATAATTCTATGATGGACCCTTTGAATGGCTACTAATACTTCCCAACTTTCTAATGCTCACTACCTTCATGTGGGCCTTGCATCAAGTGCTAAGGCCTTCTACAAGCACATTTTTTAGTTGTTTATTTTGACAAGATTCTAGTTTATAATATTATTAGGATTGGCCAACTTCCTGATCAATGCTTAATTTAAAAAAAAAATTATTAGAGAAATCATTAAATAAACTAAAGAAGTAGACCTTTCCACAATCAGAAGGATATCCCCCTTGGCAATATAGTATATGCTACTAGCGTTTCTACTAACCGTATCGTTAAACCATTAATAATTGGCCTTAGATAAAGTCTATTTTTTACGCACATAACCCTTATGGTCTACCAACATTTACAAAAGATTTGTCAAAGGGTCAGTACTATCATGGCATTATTGATGGGTGTACTAAAAGAAGACAAATTCATTTGTCATGGTCTACCAACAAAGTATTTGAGTTCATTGAGGTTAAAAATTAAGATGACTAAAACTCCTCTGCCATACATACCCATGTTCATATCATGTACTATACCATAGGTCTACGTTGTGAAAAATGGATCAAACCAGGCAATTAAGTCAGTTGAACAGCAAACTGATCCGGTCTAATTAAGAAATCATATAGATCAACCCATAAAAACTAATAATCAAACCAATCAACCCTTATTTTAGTAGTAGATAAAACAATTTGACTAGAAACTGTAACGGTAAGATAAGATCAAAATTTAATATTTTTTTGGACTTGTTATATACATGTGTTATACTTTATCCATTATCATCATTATTCGAATACAACATCATTTAAATAATTAAATTAATTTTAATAATATTTACATCACTCTAGTTGGATAACTTTGCACAACAAGCATTTCCTTCCACCAGTTTAATATTTAGTCAACTTCTAAAAAAATTAGTTACGTCAACATTATCTTTTAGAAGTAATAGGTTCGAGAAATAATTATTCAAATAAGAAGATTTATAATTTTAATTAAGAATAAACAGCATACTTTCCTCCTAGAAGGAAATCAAGAAAAATTTGCATTCACAATGTAAAACCCAAAATTTGTCGTTCGAACGCGTCACACGCATTTCGATGCACCGCGACGAATTTTGGCGAAATGTCAACGTCATCAGAATGCGACGAAATAAATTTTATAAAATTTTACGCGAAATTTCGATCGAAATGGTATAAAGAACCTACATCAAATTAGGCACGGTTTGGGAGTTAAAAATCGTCGAAGTCGTTTAAGTAACATTTTACCTTGTTTTCCTGTTTTGCCCTTCATGAAATAATAGAAACATTTTAGAAAGAGGGGCACATGCATCAATTTACCCCACTCCCCAAATAAATCCCTAAGGGGGCCGTACCATTGGGGCGGTTCGGCCCCATTTCGTTTGTTTCGGCCGAAGGAAGCAAGAGAGCGAGCAAGAGAGAGGAAGAGGAGGGGCGACGGAGCTTGGGGAGGCGGTGGCCGCCGGCGGCAGCGATTTTCCGGCGGCTTCCTTGAAGGAAAGTGGAGAGGGGATTAAGGAGAAGTTAAGGTATGCTTTGAGCAAGAGTTTTCTTCTTTCTATTTATAGATTTCTTTATGAAAATTTTCTAGGGTTTCTTTAAAACCCAAAATTTCTTTAAGAGAGTGTTAGAGGGCATGTAAGAAAGGATTTTAACCATGAAATTCCAAGTTTTCCCCGAAAATTTTTTAGTTTGGAAAAATTAGGGTTTCTCCAAATTAAGTGATTTTTGAAAGGAATGTTAGAAGAACATAGGGGAAGGAGTTTTACATAGGAAAATGCAATTTTACCCAAAAAAAATTTTGAGGTTCCTAAATTAGGGCTTTTCCAAAATTAAGTTTTTTAACTAGAAAGTGAACAAATGTTGTTCCTAAAGGTCATGGGAGGTCTCTAATGAAGAGAAATTGAAATTTTGAAAAAATTAAAATATTTTCCAAATTCCTATATTTTGTTAATCCGAAATTTTAATGCCCAAAAATCATAATTATGTAAGAGGGAACGTTTTAACATGCAATGAATGATTTTAGTGAATAATCATATTTCTAAAATTTTGGTTTTTTGATAAATCCGAAAATAATTAATTTAAATTATAATCTATGTGAAGGAAAGTGAGGGAAAGTGAGGTATTGTATAATGATATTGAATGATGCTATGAAATGATGATCATAATAATATATGATAAAGATTTGTAACATAAATGACATTGAGATAGATTGATATAGGACTAATAATCGTCTTTTCCCTTAGGTCTTGAAAAGAGAAGTGGTAAGGAGCGACTGTCGTGAGATGAAACGATAGTTCAAGCGTATTTCAAGACTTGTTGTTTTGCTTAAGGTAGGTACAATGGACTCTCCAATTAATTCAATAGTCTGGTATATTTTTCTAATAAATTACTCCAATTATGTTGATATGTATTTCAGCTCATAAGTCATCATAAATATGTTATTGTAGATATATCTTTTATAATGCTACTTCCAACATGTTGTCCCATGCAATGTATAGTTTCACATAAGAATAACATGCAAGTTCTTTTATTTTACACTTGCCCTCTTAGAGTAACTTTTGACATGATAGAGTTTCACAAGTTCTTCAAAAGAAATCTTCATATAGTCATAACCAATGTGACAATCTATGCATATAATTGATTTGAAACATATGAGTGATTGTATAATCTATCCTATAATATTGAGTGTCTCTGGATTGTGCATGTTGAGCGGAGTACCAAGAGGGTGCCTTGGCACAATATGGCTCTTTGGAGCAAATATGGCCCTTTGGGGCAATATGGAAAGAAAGGGAAGAAAGGAAAATGATATGGCCATTAAATGTGTACCTGATCAGTACAATTTCGGTACTCCGGTACGGGTGTTTATAATAAGAAAAAGATACAAAGTTTATTGATGAAAGACATGTCATTGATAGGCATGACATAAAACGATAAGCATATGATACATAACTTATGACACATAAGGAGGAAAACATCTAGATAGTACATGGCTATTTTGTATGATCTTTTAATACAAGTCAAGTATGCATATTGGTTCTTATTGCATTGAAATTGAAAAATTGGTAGAGTAAATTGATATCTGCTGAGCGTTAGCTCACTCCCTCATTTTGGGATACTTTTCAGGAGAACATGTTCTTATGTGATGACTGATCGACCTTGGTACACATACAGTCGTAGAGGACCGAAAGACAGGTTCTATGTATTTTTGTTCTTTCGATCTTTCGTGGTGGATTGGATATATTAGTGTTGAAAAAAAACTTTAGCACATCCACCTTTGTACATCTTTTTGACATAAATGAAATAGTGGCGCTCATTTCTATACCTATAACTAGATGTTTAAATGTTTATGTTTTACCACATGCATGTAAGATTATGATTTAAATGTTTTATGTCCGACTTCCGTTCCCGCCTCACCGGGCAGAATCGTGACACACAAACTCCATAATTTTTCAACACTTTAAGGTATTAAATAAGTCCATTCCATTGCATCATACGTTCACACAAACATAGAAGTCTAAGACCAAACCAATTCAATAGTGTATTAATTTTAGAAAAGATAAATAGGAAGATCCTTTAACCCTTTATCCTTAATCTTGAACTTGTGGCATTGTTAAATTCAAAGAATTGGAGAGGAAAAAAGGCTTTTTAATTTTATTGCACAAAACTATCCATCTATACAAGATATTTTAATAAAGAAACACATAATTAAAAATTATGCATAATTGCTCTAATATAATCCTTCACAAATCAGCCAACTAAATATGGAAGGAGATCGGCGTGATCTGGGTGAGCCTCCCACGGATTCTCATCCTAGCTGTGGGATCAAAATGCCGAGGGACGTTTGGGATTTAACAGGTGAGTCTCCCATGGATTCCCATCCTAGCCGTGGGATCAAAATGTCAAGGGATGGCTAGGATTTAACACTCCCCATCAAACTGAGGAATATAGATCCGTCGTTCCCAGCTTGGTAATCAGTCCAAGAAAGATAGAGTTATCGAATCCCTTAGTAAGAATATCTACAAGCTGATCTTTTGATGAGACATGATCGATACACATAAGCCCACTATCTAATTTCTCATTTATGAAATGTTTGTTCACTTCTATGTGCTTGGTCCTATCATGCTAAGCCAGATTATGAGCTAATGTTGATTATTGATTTATTGTCACAGTGTAGTTTCATAGATCCTTCCCACTTAATCCTTAGGTTTTTTAGAATCATCTTGATCCATAGTAGCTCACATATTCTCAAGGTCATAGCTCTATATTTTGCTTCTGCACTAAACCTTGCCACCACATTCTATTTCTTGTTCCTCCATGTAATAAGATTTCCTCCAAGGAATGTGCAATATCTTAAGGTAGATCATCTATCTACTGATGATCCTACATAATCTTCATCAGTATATGCTTCTTGGATTATTCACTCTTCTTAAGAGAATCCCTTTACCTGGGTTTCCCTTAAGGTAGTGTAGTATTCTGTCTACAGCTTGCATATGAGTCTGCTTTGGATTTTGCATGAACTGGCTGACCATGCTTACAGCAAATGCTATATCTGGTCTGGTGTGGGAAAGGTAGGTTAATTTCCTCACAAATCTCTGGTACGATCCTTTATCTACATTTGAATCTTCTTTAGCTTCCTCCAATTGAGATTTGGTTCTACTGGTATTGGTGCTGATTTACAAGCTAGTTTGCCATTTTTTTAAGAAGATCATTAATATAATTTTGTTGTGAAATGAAGATTGCTTTGCTGAAGTTGGCCACTTCAATTCCAAGAAAATAATTTAATTTATCAAGATCTTTAATCTCAAATTCATTGGCAAGACATTTATTTAAAATCACTTTCTCCTTTTCATCATTCTCAATCAAGATGATATCATCCGCATAAACTAATAGAAATGAGACTTTTCTTGAGTCTGAGTGCTTGAAGAATATGTATGTTCCCCTTGGCTCTGCTGATAATCATTAATTAGCATAACTTTTGATAATCTTCCAAACCAAGCTTTAGGTGACTGCTTTAGCCCATATAGAACCTTTTTTAACTTGCACACTTTATTACCCCCAGATTTCTCCTTAAATCCTAATTGAATTTTCATAAATATTTCTTCCTCCAAGTCCTCGTATAGGAATGCATTTCTGACATCTAATTGTTCCAGATGCTAGTTGTAATTAGTTGCTAGTTAGAGCAGGATCCTCACGGTGTTCATCTTGGCCACCGGTGCATAAGTTTCCTGGTAGTCAATGTTGTACGTCTGAGTGTACCCTTTCGCCACCAGTTTTGCCTTATACATTTTCAATGTACCATCAGCTTTGTATTTCACTGAGAACACCCATTTGTAGCCTACTAATTTTTTCCTATTGGAAGGTCGATGATCTCCCATGTATTGTTCTTCTCCAGAGCCGGTATTTCATCTTTCATGTCACTTTTCCAATTTTCATTAGATAAGACCTCAAAAATATCATTAGGAATATGAATATCATTTAGTATAACCAGAAAATTTTTATATGAATGTGAGAAATTATGAAAGGATATAAAGTTGGTTATAGGGCACAAGAGAGATTTTTTTGGCGAACTTGTATTTACCTCAATTTCAGAAGAGGTTCAGATTCTTGGATCTGCTCTGGAGCATAATTTGGATTTGTACGCCTAGAATCCAAACATCTTGTTATCCATAATAGCTTGGTCCTCAATTTCCCTGGCTTTAATTTTAGGTTTTTGTAGATTAATTTGAGGTGGAGCTAGAAGGTCAAGAGGGTCAAGCTCACTTTCCTCATCTTCCTCAATTTCAATCTCCTCCTGAATATGAGATTTGGTGAAATAGAATTTTTGTTCATCAAAAGATAACGTCAACAGATACAAGAGTTTTCTTGGTGGAGGGATGATAACACTTATAACTTTTTGGGTTGATGAATATCTAACAAAGATACATTTGAGTTCTCTTGGATCTAATTTTTCTCTATTTTGGCTTGAATATGAATATAGGTAGTGCACCCAAAAATTATTGGTGTAAGGTTAGTATGGGTTCGGAATTCGAGGTAAAAAGAGGATAAACTATCCATTGGTGTTTTTAGTCCCAAGATTTTTTAAGGTAGTCGATTTATGAGATATGTGGCGGTCAGAAGGGCTTCCCCCCGGTAGGATTTGGATACATTATTGTGGAATAAAAGTGCACGGGTGAAGGCTAGAAGGTGACCATTTTTTTTTTTTTGCAACCCCATTTTGTGGTAGGGTATGAATGAAGGAAGACTCATGAATGATACATTATTTTTGAAAGTAGGAGGATAGGATTTGGTTAAAGTAATCTTTAGCATCGTCCGAACGAAATTTTCTTATTTTTATCCCGAATTAATTCTATAGATCATAGTATGAAAAATGGGAAGGATAGTGCTAACATCGGATTTATTTTTAAGAAGAAAGATCCAAAAGACTCGAGTGCAGTCATCAATGAAGGATACAAATCATCGGGCTCTTGAGATGTTAGGAATTTTTTAGGGTCCCTAAATTTTACTATGAACAAGGTAAAAGGGAGTATTACATCTCTCATATTTGTTTGGAAAAGAAACTAGTTTATGCTTGGATAACTCGCAGGTTTCATAATGAAAAAATTCATTTTCCAACTTATAAAAAAATTTTGGGTACGTATTTCTTAAGACATCAAAAGATGGATGTGCTAATCTAAAATGGTGAAGTCAAATAATAGATTTTTTATCAAATAGGGGTAATATAGAATAGCCATTATTTATAATATTAGATTTGTTCAGCTCTTTCAAGTAGTACAGTCCATCTCTCTCCTTAGCAAGTCTAATCTTCTTCCCCGATCTCTAGTCCTGAAATAAGCAACAAGTAGGGTTAAATAAGACTTGACAATTATGGTCACTAGTAAGTTTTATAATATGGAGATTAGGTTTGTGGATAATTGAGGTACGTGGAGCACATTTTTTAGACTGAGGAATGGAGATAAGGGTATGTCTCCTTGGCCTGCTACTGTGGTAAGAGAATCATCAGCCGTGATGATTTTTTTGCCACTTGGGCAAGGAGTATAGTTAATCAAGTGGTAGTGGAGTGTGTCATGTGATCTATGGCTCCTGAGTAAATGATCCATAATCCTTTCAAATGATTTCTAGAGGCACTTAATCCAATGGATATAGAAAACTTACCTGAAAATACAAGAGAAAAAGATGCAGGTGATTTTTTAAGGGATACCAGAAGTTGTTTTAGTTTATCAATATCTTCTTTATAGAGATCTCTGAAGCTGGACTACATTTCTAGATTAGGCTGATTTGTTGTAGTGTTGGCTTGTGATATGCCCTTTTGTCCACTTATTTGATTTCACTCCTTATTTGGGGGCTTCCATATATCTTCCAGCATGTCTCATTTGTATTTCTTGACTTCTTGCAATAACTGCATCAAAGGGAGTCTTTGTCTTTAGGTTTTGAGGAATCCTTATCTTTTTCCTTCCATGACGCCTCTTTAGTTGACACTATTGTTGCCTTCAACTACCTTTAGCTCTAGCATTATCCCTCGTTAGCTTTTCTCAACACGAATGAGAGAAATGCTCTCATTTAATGAGGGTGTCTCCCCTTTTCCAATGATCTAAACTCTAACCTGATCAAATTTCGCATTTAATCCTGCAAGAAAATCATGCACTCTTTCTCAATAAAATACTATCGTTGCCAGGTCTCAAGTCCTGCATGAGAAAAGTGGAGGGTTACATTATGTAGTTAACAGCTAGCGTAAAACTTGTCGAATAATCATGATATGAATCCTTTAATATATTGTGTTAATGCTAGGGCATTCCCTAGAAACGCCGCGTTGTATGGCTTGAATACAACGACAAGTGAGCAAGGGCCACTGCATCGGCACCCGAGTGCAGTGTTAAATATGTAAAGGTTCCCACATCATAGATGGATATGGGCAAAGAAGCTAATCCATGACTATAAAATTAGAATAGGAGCTTGAAATATAAGTTTCCTTTCAGACAAATTAATGAAATTAATAGATATTATGATCCATAGGAAGATTAATATTCTTTGCATTCAGGAAATTAAATGAGTTGAAGAGAAGGTTAAAGAGATTAACAGTTTAGGATTTAAACCTATGATATTCTGGTAGGAGTTGTACTAGAAATGATGTAGATATGATTTTAGATAAGAGTTTGAAGGATAATGTTATAAAAATTAATAGAATTGGAGATAAAATTATAACTTTAAAGATTGCTGCTGATATTAAGATTATTAATATTACAAGCGTTTATACTCCTCAAGTTTGGATATGTGTTCAAAATTAAAATTTTGGAATGACCTAGAAGAATTAATATAAAAGATACCTTTCGAAGAAAGAGCTTTGATTGGAGGAGATTTAAATGGACATGTTGGTAGAGAGGTAAATGATTTTAAAAGCATTCATGGTGGCTACGACTTTAGAGCGACTAATAAATGTGGTAAGACCATATTAAATTTTTTTTTAGCTTATGATTTTGTAATTGTTAATACCTTATTTAAGAAAAGAGATCCGTATCTCATCACCTATAAGAATGGATGTAGTAAAACTCAGATTGATTATTTTCTTATAAGAAAAATAGATTGTTTATATTATAAAGATATTCAGAGTGAAAGTTTATGTATCCAACATCGCTTATTAGTTTTGGACTTTAAGATGAAGGTGCAGAATATTAAAAATAAAATAAATCATTGTTCTAGGATTAGATAGGGCATTTAAAGAATATTAACAAAAATATTTTTAAGAGTAAGATTCTAGATCTTAAGATTTTGTTTGTGCATGAGGATGTTAATATTATGTGGGAAAAAGTAACTAGTGTTATTAAGAATATTGCAAAAGATATGCTTGGAGTATCAAAAGGAAAAGCTACTAATAATAAAAATAGTTAGGGGTGGAATCAAAATAGGTAGGAAAAGATAAAAAATAAGAAGATTTGTTATAAAAATTAATTTAGTTCTAAAAGCGCTGATAATTGAGAAACATGTAAAGAGGCCCGTAAGTATTCTAAGAAAGCAATTTGCAATGCAAAGATTTTAGCATTTAATAATTTATATAATAGATTTGATACTAAGGAGGGTGAAAGATATATGTATAAGTCAGCTAAATAAAGAAATAGTAGTAAGAATTTAGTTCAAGTGAAGTGTATTAAGGATGAAGATCAAAAGGTGCTTTTATTAAAAGAGGATATTCAACAAAGGTGGATGAGATATTTTGATAGAATTTTCAATGAAGATTATGAGAATGCGATTGACTTGACTGACCTTAACATCCTAAATGAAAATAAAGATTTGTTTTTATCGGCGTATTAGTAAAACTGAAGTTAAAGACGCTTTAAAGAAAATGAAGTGTGAAAAAGCTGTTGGACCTGATGATATTCCAATAGAAGTATAGAAATGCTTAGGAGATGAAAAAATTTCTTGGCTTACTAAACTTTTTAATATTATTTTGAAGACTAAAAAAATGCCAAATGAGTGGAGAATGAGGATGTTGATTCCTATTTTTAAGAATAAAGGTGATGCACAAGATTGTGCGAATTATAGAGGAATTAAGCTAATGTGTCATACTTTAAAACTATGGGAGAGAGTTATGAAGCATAGGTTGCGGCGTGATACTAAAGTTTCACAAAATCAATTTGGATTCATGCCGGGTAAATCTACTATGGAAGCTATACACTTATTGAGAGGTTTGATGGAGAAGTATAAAGAGAATAAGGAGGATCTACATATGATATTTATTGATTTAGAGAAAACAAATGATAAAGTTCCAAGAGAAGTGCTATGGAGAGTTCTAGAAAAGAAAGGGGTTTTAATAATGCTTATATTCAAGTCGTTACGATATGTATGCAGGAGCTGTTACTTATGTTCAAACACAAGGTGGTTTGATCAGGTATTTTCTTATTTCAATTGGATTACATCAAGGATCAGCCTTAAGCCCATATATTTTTGCTTTAGTCATGGATGTTCTCACTAGACATTTGCAAGAGGTTGTACCCTGGTGTATGCTTTTCGTTGATAATATTCTTCTTGTTGATAAGACTAGAGAGGGGGTTGAAGGTAAACTTGAATTATGGAGGTCAACCTTAGAGTTTAAAGGCTTTCGTTTGAGTAGATCAAAAAATTGAATATATGGAGTGTAATTTTAGTAATAATAGATCTAGTGGGGGATTGTAACTTTGGGCGATCAAGTCATTAATAAGAGCACTCATTTTAGATATCTTGGGTCTATTGTTCAAAGTGATGGTGATATAGATGGGGATATTATTAGTAGAATTCAAATTGGATGGTTAAAGTGGAGGAATGCATTGGGCTTCTTATGTGACAAAAAAGTCCCTCTCAAACTTAAGGGAAAGTTCCATAAGATGGTAGTGAGACCTGCAATGTTTTATGGTGCAGAATGTTGGCTATTAAAAGAGAAGCATAATATTAAGTTAAGTGTTGCAGAGATGAGGATGTTCAGGTGGATGAGTGGCTTTATTCTTAGAAACAGGAAACAAAATGAGCGTATACGTGAAAAGGTTAGAGTAGCTCCAATGGAAGATTAGATTAGAGAGAGTCGTCTTAGATGGTTTGGTCACATAAAATAGCAGCCTTCTGATGAGCCGGTTAGGAAAGTAGATGTATTAGATTTGGCTTATGTTAAGAAAGTATAGGTAGACATAAAAATACTTGGTTAGAAAATATTAGAAATGACCTTTCTTTTTTAGATTTTGATGAAAATTTGACTCTTAACAAAACACAATAGAGAAAAAGTATTCATATAGCCGACCCCACATAGTGGGATAAATGCTTATTGTTGTTGTTGTTGTATAGCAGCATCTTTTGGACACTTGGTCTCTATGCATCTATAGTGATCAAGTTCTTACCACAAGTTTTAAAGGAGAGTGGCCTATTCCGTTACAGTTTTGCTTCCTTGTTTGTGC
This sequence comes from Dendrobium chrysotoxum, assembly GCA_019925795.1. Lineage (NCBI taxonomy): Eukaryota > Viridiplantae > Streptophyta > Magnoliopsida > Asparagales > Orchidaceae > Dendrobium > Dendrobium chrysotoxum. The sequence goes on from CM034314.1 coordinate 73,903,427, forward strand.
TTCCCACCTTGACCTTAATTTCAAAGATCTGGGTAATATCCCGAGCCTTTGAGAAGGTTGGCCTAGCGGCATCCCATATGTTCTTTGCAGTAGATAGGAACATAAAAGTATCACTAATTTTTGGGATCATGGAATTTCACAACTATGACATAATCATAGAATCTGCTTCATCCAATGCCCAAAAATTAGGATCTCTTTCTTTTGGTCCTACCCCAAGGAGGTGATTCAACTTTTCTTTCTCTTTCAAGTAGGTCATCACAAATTGAGACCACTTCAAATAATTCTTCCCATTTAAGCGATATGAATGTTGTATATTTTAGAGATCTTCTCTTCCTTGGTGCATCATATAGTCCTCCATTTGGTCAAAGCTTTGGGAGGAATTTGCTTCAGACATTACGGCGACAAATGATAGCGATGAAAGGCTATATCAAGCAGGGCAATAATGAAGGCTGCATTGGTTATAGATAGTATAACAATAAGGGGAGGCCGACAATGAAAGCACGGCAGTACAAAAAACTCAAAATTCCGGCAATGACAATGAAAGCTCTGATACCATGTTAAATTCATAGAATTGGAGAGGGAAAAGGCTTTTAATTTTATTACATAAAACTATCCCTATTTATAGATCTATGCAAGATATCTTAATAAAGGAACAAATAATTATAAAATCATGCATAATTGCTCTAACATAATCCTTTCCAAATCAACCAACTAAATATGGAAGGAGATCGGCGTGATCCAGGAGAGCCTCCCACGGATTCCCATCCTAGCCGTGGGATAAAAATGCCAAGGGATGGCTGGGATTTAACAGGTGAGTTTCCCACGGATTCTCATCTTAACCGTGGGATCAAAATGCCAAGGGATGGCTAGGATTTAACAGGCATCAGTGCAATCATTTCCTACTTGTTTGGACAAATTGAGAAGATAATTATGAGTAAAATATATACAAAAATAAAGAAAGCGCAAAATTATGAGGCAATGCCAAAAAATGTTGTTCCTCGACCAATATCTTATAGAATAGAAAATAATCAAACTAGAGGCACTTCAATCTATACTTTACTTTGATATTGGTTGTAGCCAACATTAATCATTAAAAGCATTCCAACACAATTCCAAGCAAAAGAAGGATTAAGAACAAGAAGGTGATGAGTTGGAAAATATAAGGGAAGTTGAAGGAAGACATCAAATATGAGAAGATTATCAATGAATATGAAGAGAAGTTGTATATAAGCAAATTAAGAATAGCAACATAGGGTGATCAGCATTAAACTTTTAAGGTGAAGGAAAATTTCAATGAAACTATGGAACCATGGATGTCAATGGGTTCAATGCTGGGCTTGAACATGTCAAAACCTATGTTTAATTTAAAATTATTTTAATGGTTAGCAAGCTATTTTTTGGATTAAAACTTACATTCTATGCATCGATGGAATTTTTATATAAATTGGCTACATCAAGAAGCTACATCAAGCCTAAAATTACACAAAACTACATCAAAATTACACCAGAGCCATACCAGCCTACGGGTCATCTAAACCAAGCATTATGATCAATCCTCCTTTCTTGATCTACTTTCCCCTTGATGGAAGGAATAATTAAAGGAATCTCATTATCCTCTAATATTTTGATATTCTTATAACTTACTGACCAGATAAGATAGAATATCCTCATGATATTCCTTGAATAAGTTAGATATTATGTCCCATAGGATAGATAAGATCTGTGTAATCTTTCGTTATTTATATTGCCCCTCAACAATATAAAGGGAACCATTGCAACCATTAGGGTTTGGAGAGATCCCCTGTCAACTAGCAAGTTTCACTCTCCTACTTTAAGGAAAACAAGGAGAGCCTTTCACTCTCTACAAGTATAAGGTATGCTTTCTCTTAACTGACTGGATGCACACAATCTGTTCATTTGTCTTTGGATACCACATCATCAACACCTCTAAACAAGCTCTTAAATTCTGACAATGAAATACCTAAAAATTCTATAACCAAAAATAAATACTAATTCAGCCTATCAAAAAACTAGAAAAACCTCTCAACTCACTCTCCATAAATCAAGAACCCAAAGAGAAACAAAAAAAATCAATTTAATTTGAATTGTAAAAAAAAACAACTTAACTTAGATCCGCTAAATCATAAATCTCTTCTAAAATATCAAACTCCCTAAATCAACCTTCCAAAGTTAGATTTGAAGGCCCAGCCATATCTGCATCAACCATCAACTCTTTTCCTTACTTGAAAGATTTATAATCTACTGTGATTTTGAAGAAACTAAACTTCTTTTTTCATTCAATACTTTCTAGCAATAAATCCAAAATGTATCCAATAACAGAAAGCAAATTAGTACATGTCATCTAATCAATCTATCCAGCACAAAACAGTAAAGAATATTTATTCACAAATATTCATAACAAAATCCATCAAAATAAAGGCAACTATTGCCCATGAGATATTTAAATTTATAAAAAAATTGTTTATCTAAAGTATGTACAAATAATTTGCCAGAATGAGATTGCAAAAGGGGGAAATTGTTCACTGGAAACTAGCAGTGCCAACTGCCAAGAAAGATAATTCTCTTTGCATTCTTCTTGTGCTTCTGAAAGATAAAATAACAAAATCCACGCCAAGCACAACAAAGCATAGCTTCATCAAGCATTAAAGGAGGACTGCTATTAAGGAATAACGACTAAAACATCAATAGAAAAGGAACTAGAACTTAAATATAATGAAAGAACATCCTTTGAAACAAATAGCAAGTGAAACTAGAAATCATGAGCCAGTATCTAACATAAAGATGTAGCAAAATCACTCATACTAACAAGAAGATAATTATATGATCAAGGAAAAGAAAATTCATGCAAGACAATCAGCATTAAATCGTCATTTTTAAATTTCATATTTTTGTATCTTAACAGCGATAGAAAACGTATGGTAGAGTAGGCATATGACAAACCTAAGATGTAGATTAACAAACACAAACCAAACGACTAGCAATCTAATAGTATTAGGAAAGCAAGAACCAGGAGTTGATTATAGTGTTGATAATGACATGCATACCACTTCCGAAACCCTGCGTCTCTTGTGCTTCATCTTTTCAATTTGGTATCGCCAGTTTCACGAACCTGACAAGGCAAAAAAGAAGCCGGACGCCCTGACCAAGTGAAGCCCGCCACCCCAATCCGTAGCCTGATCACGGTGTATGACCGGTAGGGTTTTCTGCAGCAAAAAGCCGGTGAAGGTTATGCACATGCAGCAATCGGCAAAGAATTGGAGATGAAGACAGGCGCATCGGATGCAGAATAAAATTTATAGGCTCAGGGTTATCGGATTCCCTTAGAACGATCGGGAGTAAAGGTCGGGGGTTCGAGGTCAGAACAAGCAAACAATCACAGCATATGCCACGGTTGTCATATGGGGAGAATTGGCGAAGAACCAGAATGGAGGAGAGAGATAAATAGGGAGAAATGAAACGAATTTTACTGAAATATCCTCTGATAAATCGCATAGCTATATTTCCTTCAGCACTGTTGCTCCACAGCGATTTACATACATATCATTTTATTTCATACTATCTATCTATCTAAAATCTTAAATTTTAATATTACATTCTTATCATTCATAAAAAATATTAATATCAAATATATCACTCATATATTTCATTTTTACCACCCATATCACCTTATAAATTTTAATATTTCATTTCATGCACCAATATTTATTCTATGGGTGATAGACATGTAATATTAAAGTTTTAGATATTAGATATATAAATAGCATGAAATAAAGTGGTATATATGTAAATCCCAAACTTTGTATCAGGCCCAAACTCCTAAGCAAATGAGATGAATTTAAATTTAAGGCACTTATTTTAAAAATAATAATTTTCTGAAATTGAAGAATGTCTTTCATAAAATGTATTTCATAAATATAAATATGTATTCTAATTTCTTACACTTATACTATTTTTTAATGGAATATATGTTACAAGTTTAATCATGCAAATGACTACTTCATTTGCCTTGTCTAAAAGCATTAATGTCCAATATTATTAGCTTCTTTCATTTACTATGAGATTTTATTATTCAATAGTGTGGCTCCTTTGATAGTGTTGGCAACTATTTTGCTTCTCTACAAATCAATTTTTATTCTACTACTTGAAACCTAAGACTCTTTCATTGCCAAGAGCTTATTGTAAGGCCTCCTACAATTGTTTTGTGGTAGTTAAGGCCAAATACTCGATGGAAGAATCTTTTGTAACTTTTTTATGATTAGTAATTATTCAATAATGGGCATTCAATTTTGTATATGTACACACAATCTCCTCATTCCTTTACACTTGTTAAATGATCTGAAGTAGAGATGATTGGTACAATGTGCTTACCAATAGCTTATTCGTAGATTCATTCAGAGAATTATTCATCCTAGAGTTACATTATATTTAAAACTTTGTATGAAGATAATTTTATTTCTATATTATTTTTTATTATGCTTAGATTATTTTATGGCCTGTTTAATTTTTTTAGTATTGAATAGCATGCTTATTTTGTTTATGCATTTTATCACATTTATTTGATACAATCGCGACCATTTTTTATACATTTTCGCTGATACTTTAGAGCTGAATTTTAGGACCTATCTATCACAACTTGACCCAATATGACTCAATACCACACATGTCATATTGTGTTCAATTATGCAAGACTGACCCTAAGATCCAGTTAGAGAAATACTGAAATAAAACTTTCAATTTATATACTACACAAAGCTATTACTGAATCCACTATAAAGCAGAAGACTACTGAATCTCAAAAATGATTTCTATATATCATCCAAAACACATGCACAATTTGAGGTATCTACAACAATACTTGACAACAGAAAATATAATCAAATAAAAGTCAAGCCTACAAAATAAATTTAACCAAAAGGGTATACCTACAACGCAGATTTGAACCTGATATCCAAAGTTACACAACTAGATCTTTACCCTTTCCTGGCCTGAAAATAAAAGCAAACACAAGAATGAGCTAATACAGCTTAGTAGGGGTTATCGTAGCCTAAAACAGAAATCTATAATCTAAACCAACAAAAATTAAAAATATTGAAACAATAATTGAAGTGTTGTACAGAAAGCTGAAATTGAAACATGTATTGAAATTGAATGCATTTAAACAAATATTGAAAATAACTAAATTATGAGTAAATATTTCTTAGTGATTATCAGAATGGCTCTCAAGCCAATTTTGTATATACATCTTTGTTAATAGAATCCTATCTTGGTAGCCCACTAGGTCCGGCATAATAAAATCCCTTCTTGATAGCTCACTGACTCTGGCATAACAAAATCCCACCTCGGTAGCCCACTAGCTCTGGCATAAAAGAATCTTGCCTCGGTAGTCCACTGGCTTCGACATAACACCACATCACATCACATCACATCATCTCACATTTCTCTCACTATTTAATACATTTTTAATGAATTTAATTAATTAAAACATAATTGGGCTAAATTCAAAAATTGTGAAAATGCCTTAATGGTAGGTAACAGAAATACTATTAAGCAAAAATTCACGTTTCAAAATATACCAAATTACTCTAGATTTTGCAAAACAACATTTTAATACTTTCATCATACTACGACACTATTTTTTAGAGTCTGGATTATTTTTTATTAATAAAAATAGTAAAAAGTCTAAAACACTAGATGACATTTTTTTGAAAAAATATTCAAAATGTTCAGAATTCTAATATCTATAAGATATAAAAAGCAATGTAGTGAAAGTTCTACCAATACAAAATTATCCTCATTTTTTGGTAATGAAAATATCAATTTTATCAAGAAAATCTCTAAAATATTGAATTATTGAAAATTAAGATAGGCAAAATGTAACTTACCTCAAGACGAATAACTTTCCCAACTAGCCTGGCGACTAAAAATGGTCTGAGGAGACTCAAAACAGACTTTCTCTCTCTAAAAACCCTCTCCTCTCTCTTCAATGACAATTACATGCAATTGAATGAATGGAATAGTGGATTTAAAATATATTTAGAGTGAAGTTAGTGGCATAACGCAGTGATGCCACCACCTAACACTAAGGTGCTAGTTCAAAAATCTAAATTCCAGAGCTTAGAGTGTTGCAATGTCACTATTTTAGCGTATGGTACTATAGTAGTGCTGGGGCGCTCGAACACCCAACATTGAGTTGCTCAAATAATAATATTTTTCAGATTTTATCAAAATTCACTCCAGACTCTTAGGACTCATTACATGCAACCTTTTTCATGCACCAAAACACTTCTAAACACATGCAAATGGTTTAAAATAAAAAATTTTAAATATTTATTTTTTTTCCAATCGAGTCAAATTGGTCTGAGATGTACTGTTATTCTAGATGTCTCACAATATTAATCCTCCCATTTGAGGGTTTTCACCCTCTTAGGGTTGATAACTACAATCTTGAGAGTTGTTTTTAGCTCTACCTCATAAGCATATTAATCTTACTTGTCATACATAGCAATCATTTCTAATATAATTACAAACATGTAACATGATATATGATGAAATATTTACTATATAAAGCAATACTAAAATAATGAAAGAGAACTAGGAAATCACAATCATCATAATTGGGATAGTGTTATATTAATGAGTAAAGATATTCCACCTCAAGAAAATCATAGATATCACCAGATAATGACCTCAACCTCTTATCATTCTCTTCTCTAATTATTCTTTGACTAGAACCAAATTAAGAAGAAAAAGGCTCTTAGTAGTAAATTCTACCCAAGGGATGCTACATCTATAAATAAAAGAAATGAAGGGTCAGGCTTCATGCACTTGGCAACATTTACAAGACTTAAATTATTTAAACTTAAACTTAAGGAACATGACTCCCATAATTGTCGCCATTACTATTGAGTTTAATGTATTGGACAAGTGTGCTAGGGATTGGATCACTTGACCAAGTTTTAATTGTACTAGAAGAATCCAAACACACACAAACTATTGGGCAATGTCTATTAGGATCTGTTTATTAGGGGAAATCACCTCAAAAGGGCACTAAATTACTCTACCAAAGAAAATTATCTCATCTACCTAAATACAAAAATAAGTCAATACTATATTAAACCAAAAAATAGTTAAAAAATGGATTAAGAAATTTGTAATGTGGCTTATCATCTTATAAGTTCAACCTTCTCACAAGTTATAATAAAGTATTATGTTTCAAGGTTATTTTATGGTGTTATAAATTCATACATTTGTGTAACCCATACATTTTTGAATGCATGGAAAGTCATCTCATCCATAAACATGATGCCATTAAGAAGAAAATAAGAAAGTAGTATAACTGAGATATTTTGTTTCTTTTTAACATAAGGTATCCAAAAAAATGAAATTTTCTTGTGAACATGACATATTTTGAGAAGACATCTCAATAATTATATTCCTTTTTGGAGGATCTCAATAAGTAACAGCAATAACATTAGTCACTAAATACATTACAAATGAGAATCATGGGATGAACTCAATATGCATTACAACCATAATAATTGGTGGTAATGAATAAATTAATTATGACCAATATAACTTAGTTCAATGTCAGCACAATGACAGATCTACTTGAGATTAATCAATTAATGATAATCTATCACTTAAGATGATATCACTATAAATAGTAAACATAAAACCTCTCAAGGAAACCATCTACCATTGATTGATTACAAGAACATTTAACATCACTAATCCACATAGAGATTCATGTCAAGAATCCTTCATTAATAATTCTTGTTGTTATATGGAAAATAGAATAAAGATTATAGAGAGAATCTCATAATTTTTTTCTTCCTTTAACATTAAATAAATCCATCTTCTCTTTTATAGAAGCAATTATATATAATATAATCACTTAAATTCATTTGTCTCAATACTCTATGTTCTACTTTCATTTATTATTTTCCAAATTACTTTAGCCACTCATAATTTATTTCAAATCATAATTTCTTCTTGACCTATCATTCTCTTAATCAGGACTGATGAAATTTCTCTTATCTAAAGTGAGGTGAATTTCTAGTGTCCACATATTCATGTTATATGTGAAAACAGAAACAAATGTTCTAAAGGAAAGCGAGCATAACATATAGTAACAATTGTAAAATCCATTATCATGAAATTTAAGTAATTTTCTATTAATAATTATTACTTTTAAGCTAATTAGTAATTATGAGTCTTAGAATACTTGTTGGGATTGTGAGTAACCAAGGTTTAGGATCTAAGAAGTGAAAATTCAAAGTTGGGAAATTGTTATGTATGTGCCGCGGTGGTGAGATGGATGGTGCCCCAGCATTGAGCTCTAAGGATTTTGGGCAAAAAAATATATTTATGTGTGCACTGCGATGCCGGGGAAGCGTCACCGTAATATCAAGTCTCAAGTGAGGATATTTTGGGAGGATCTAGAAGATTCTCTAGGAGCACAGTGGCACTGGAGAAGTGAGCACCACAATACTAGGTCAAAAAAGTAAAAATATAATATTAAAATATATAAAACCATTTTACCATTCTCATCCCCACCCAACCATTGGTAGAGAAAAAGGGAGGAGAAGAGAAAAGAGAAAGAATGAGAGAGGGATTTGGGGGCCAAGTCTCGGGATTCATCTGTTAGGCTAATTCGAGATATTGTAGAGCTTGAGGTAGACTATTAAACCATGTCTCTGATTTTAATTCCAATACATTTATAAAAGAATATGAATAAAAATATTTTTTTATCAACTTTTATGAAGTTTTCACTGTGTGATTTTTAATATGTTATTTTACTCCTTATTGCGAATGTTTTAGCTATATGAAATCGAATTTTCAATGGTTGGTTTTTCTTATGTAAATTTCAAAATATATTATTAAATTAAGGTTTTTCTAGCATATGCAATCATCATATAAAAGTCTTAAAAATGTCATGGGAATGTTACTCCAAAGTTAGAAATTAAAAAGGGAAAGTTCAGTGAATATTCTATTTTACAAGTAGTGTGGCTTTCACTGGCAATTCATGCACTTCCTGAATACTGCATTAAGTGATGTTGTATTGCATTTGCATCCTGCATTACATGGTATTGGAGATATTATATTCTAAAATGTGAAAAAGTGTACTCTTTATTTAGTTATAAAAGACATAAATATATTCTTTTGGCCTCATCTTCTTGATACAGATGTGGGAGAGATTATAGCCCCACTTATTGAAAGGAGGTGTGGGAGATGAAGTAAAATTATAAACACTCTTCTATCCCCATCTATCTGATGCAGATGTGAAAGGAATTTTGTCCCCACTTGCTATATGAAGTTGTGGGAGGTAAAGGGAGGCATAAGTAGATATGGAGATATAAACAGACATCAAGACATATGCATTTTAATCATTACATTTTATATGTTAATATTTTAGTGAATTAAATGTAAGAAATGTCTTAAATTATGCATTAGTAAACTCTAAACCTCTGTTTGAATTCTGTTAGGAAAGTGAAAGTGAATGTGGTGTGCGAGTGAACCTTTGAGAATCACTACAAGAAATTTAGGTATTACAGGCAGCCATTACCGGCGGTCTTATGGCCACCGGTATTACTGGCGATTTAACTGTCAGTTTTTAATAAACCACCGTCGAAATTAGCGACGGTATAATAACCCTCGGCAAGGGCGTCAGTTTTATGTTTTACCGGCGTCTTTGGCCGCCAGTTTTTAGTGATTTTTTCCGGCAGGTCCAAACCGCCGAAACACCGCCGAAAATGGCCCTAATTTGGGCCAACCCGAGCCTTCCTCTTCATTTTTTCACGTTTCTCTTTTGCTGCAGACACTCGCTCGCCCGCACTCTCCGGTCGATCTCGATCGCTCCTCTGAGTGACTGCGCAGGAATCTGGCCGCCGACAACCTCTCTTCAGCCAACGATCTCGCCCCTACTCCGGCAACCGAGCACCACTACAGGAAAACTCATTGTTACCGGCGGACAAAATCCGTCGGTAACAATGAAAATCCGCGGAAATATACGGTTTCCGGTGGATTTTCGACGGAAATTTTTCCGACGGTAATTTGCGCGTCGGAAATAGATTTCCGACGGATTTAGTCCGCCGGTAATATTTCCGGCGGATTTTTCGGCATATTTCTGACGAAAAAATAACAAAAAATGATGTTATTATGTTATTAGTTTCCGGCGTATGATCCGCCGGTATTTCAGGCAGAAATATCCGTCGGTAATACCGGCGAATTATACGCCGCAACAAACCGACGTTACTATTACCGTCGGACTTTCCAGCGGATTATGCGCCGGAAATGTCCAGCGCATAATCCGCCGGAAAGTCCGCTATATCGTATTGCCGGCATCATTTCCGGCGGATAATCCGCCGGAAACCTGTAGCATTAACAAAAAAAAACCTTCTTCCCTCTAAAATTGGATTTCCACAACCTGCAAACAAAATATATACACAACGATATCCACAATACAATAGACAATACACTATATAAACAATGTAACAATGTTCAAAACACATACTCAACAGATTCAAATATCCAAAATTATATTACAAAACATGTCCAAAATACAAATATAAATGTCCACATCCGTAAAATGAATAAAAAACATCTACTCTGAATCCGTTTCATCCTCAGCTGTTGTACTCTTCCCACTGCCCATCTGCTCCCTCATCCTTTACATTTCTTCTAACATTTGAGTTTGTTGGATTTGCATCTGCCGCTGAATCTCCATCTGCTGCTGCATTTGCATCTGCCAATCAGCTTAGGCTTTCTGTACCTGTTCTAGCTCAGCTGTAAGGGCAGTTATCTGCTGGGTATATAAAGACTCCTGGGTACTAGATGAAAAACTGCAACCACTAGATGCCTGCCCTTCATATGCATAAGCCTGCGAGCCTAACCCGTACACTCTGCCGTGCTGCATTCCTCCTACCGCTTGCGACCAAGTGCGGTAGTCAGAATATTCAGTTGATCCGCCAGAAGAACCTTCACCTGCTGCAGTCTGGCTCTCTCGAATCCGTGTATACTCCTCCTATGAAAGTGAATAAAGAATTAAGTAATTTTTAGATAACATTATAAAAATTGAACTTATATACTTACAAAGGCTTTCCTCGCACGCTCGTCAACCCATCGCTGGTCCTCCTGTCGCTTGTGGGTATGACTATGTAATTCAACAGGAGTAGGTTCTCTACCCAACACCGCTTTCTGTAACATACATATATTAGTATTCTTATTAAAGAAAATTATTAAAAAAATTTAAAATTTCTTACCAGACGTCTTCTATGCTCAGTATGTGGAACAGAACCCCCAGTATGAAGGGAACTGCCCAAGCCCCCAACATCAGAAGCTCTGTTCTGCCTGTTTTGATCCCTCTTCCTGCTATAGTTTGGGCTACTCCAAGCAGCGCTCAACTCTGCCCATACACTCTCAGCCATCCAAAGTGGTCGCTGGCCTGACTTTCTGATATCTGTAAACATGTCTCGCATGCGATTCGAGCCACGCTTCTCAAAATTCTTTCTAATTCTATCATTATGTTGTGGCAGCCAACAAAAATCTTTCTGCATTTAAAAACATACAATAAAGAAAATATATTTTTGTTAACTTATGTAAATAAAATATATAATACACAATATTTTAAATTAATTACAAACCTCAAACTCTCTGAACCACATGTTCCGTATTTCCTTTGGGACTTTCTACCAAGAAAATAAGGAGCATCGTATCTGCTCCAGATTATGTCCCGTATTTTATGTATTGGCTGCTTTGACGGATGAAACCTGAAAAAAATATGTTAGTTGTCAAAAAATTAAATCAATTTTATTTGCATAGCTGAAATATAATTAATACATACGTGTCACCCTCAGGTTCAATCGACATGCGACCCTCTGTCGCCTGCTCTGGTGCAGCTGGGGTGGAAGGTCCACCTGTTGCGGGCTGAGGTGGTGCTGTAGTGGTCTGATGTGGTGGTGGGACATATGGTGCATATGGATATGGATATGGATATGGAAGAGGGCCACTATGAGGAGGTGGGGGTGGGAAGTAGGGGTAGAAAGGAGTACTCTGTGTGACATCAGGGGAAGGTAAGCATGGGTCTGGTGAGTAGAACGTCTGTGGGCTACTAGCTCCAGGAGTAGGTAAAGGCGGGCTAGGCTGACTCTGGGTAGCAGGCTGAGATGAAGAGGTGCTCTCAGTACGTACAGGCCTGCTGGATGAGCCGCCAACTGTAACCTTCTTGCGCCTACCAAATATATTATTTATCATTCCTCTCTGACGGTCATCACCTGAAGCCATCTGCACAAAAATTTAAGAAATATTAGCAACAGTAATTAAATAAATGCAAGCACAATAAAATTTTAATTAAACATAAAGCGGTAATTAAATAAATACAAGTATAACAAAAAATTATATACCTTATGATGATTCACTTTCATATGATGAAACTTCTGTACCACTATCAGATTCGTCATGAATGTTCTCTAGATTTAAATCTACTTCCTCTAACTGCAACTCACTCTCAGTGGTTGTAATTTGATAGTCCACATCGTAAGCAAGATCTTTCATATTTGGCATAAACTCTTCCTGATGTGCTAGTGGTATTGAAGTAGTCTTCTCAATAACTCCCCTAGGTTTGGTCTTCATAACTACGAGCCAATCTTATTTGCCTCGTACTCTACTCGGGTAATTAGCAAAGTAGACTTGGCTTGCCTGACTAGCAATGATGAATGGATCGAACTTTGAATATCTCCTACCCCGCTTAACCTCTGTTATACCATAAACTGGATGTACTCTTGTACCTCTATTCAGTACTAGATCAAACCACTCACAGTTGAATAGATACACATTATTACCATGTCCAGGATATTCCAACTGTATTATTTCTTGTAATACCCCGTAGTACTCAGAATCATCACCTGTATGGGTATTCCCTCTTACACATACACCAGAATTCTCTGTTTTCCTATCTTCACACCAAAACTTTGTTTGAAATTTGTAACCATTAATTAAAAAATTTTGATAACACTTCACAGCTCTATTTGATCCCCAAGCTAGATCAAGTAGCCCATTATTTTGTAAAATACTACCTTGAGTGTGCACCTAATCAATAAGTGAAATGTCATTAGTAAAATAATTAACTAGTTAAAGACATGAATTGAAATGAATAATCACAATATGTACCGTATTTTTAAACCAAATAGGGAATTCTCTTTCCACTATCTTTTATACTTCTACTTGTTCTGTCGTGTTCAAACCATTAATAAAACTCATGTAAATATATATTAAGATTTAGATTGAATTCATGAGTAATAAATTTATGAGCAAGCTTATTGATACTTACTCGAGATATAACTTAACTTCATCACAGTTCAGCAAGATATATAAAGTGGCAACTTGCATCTCCTTATTAGTCAAATAGCGCATTGTGCTAGCGCCTAAGGGTTCACCATTTTCTTTGAATACAGATAAGTTTGAGGATTGAGCCATTTTGTCAAGTGCAGTGCTCTGACTTGATTGTGAGGCTATTTCAAAGTAATACGAATATAATTGGATTGTCTCGTACATTAAATATGCTTCACATATTGAGCCTTCAGGATGTGCTTTATTTTTAACAGTCTTCTTAAGTTTATTTAAATATCTCTCAAAAGGATACATCCACTGATACTGAACAGGTCCACAAACTCTAGCTTCATATGGTAAATGCACGGGAAGATGCTCCATAGAGTCAAAGAAACCTGGAGGAAATATCTTCTCAAGTTTACAGAGAATATAAGATATATGCTGCTCCATAAGAATCAGGTGCTCTGCATTTAGTTTTGAGGAGCATAAATCTTTGAAGAAGATACTAAGCTCGACCAAAGGCTTTAAAATTTGATCCGACAGATAACTAAAGGTAGTTGGTAGCAGACATTGCATAAAGATATGACAATCATGACTCTTCATACCAAATAATCTCCCAGTTCTAATGTCAACACATCTGCTTAGATTTGAAGAATATCCATCAGGTACCCGTAAACTCTTGACCCATTCACAAACAGCTTGTCTCTACTCTAAAGTCAAGGTAAAAGGAGCTTTTGGTTTTAAAATTTTTCCATTCCCACCATCCTTCAATTGTAATGCTTTCCTCCTACAAATCTCCTTTAAGTCCATCTTTGCTTTTATGTTATCTTTAGATTTATCTTTGATGTCCATGACTGTATTGAATATATTTTCAAAGACATTTTCTCTATATGCATCACGTCTAAGTTATGTCTGATCAAGTTTGTCCTCCAATATGGTAATGACCAAAATATACTTTTCTTGGTCCAGTTGTGGTTGACACCATACCCTGGCAATTTGTAATCAGCTAATGTTGGAGAATCCACTATTGTGGGCATGGAACTTACTCTTTCAAATATTTTTTCACTAGTTAAATTTGGAGGAGGTGGCAACATAACCATTTTATTTTTGATAAAACTATCCTTATTTCGCTTGAAAGGATGATCTGTAGGTAAGAACATGCGATGACAGTCGAACCAAGTGTTCTTCCCTCCGTGCTTTAAAGTAAATGACTTTGTATATTCCATACAATGTGGACAAGCTAATTTTTCAGAAGTGTTCCAACCTGAGAGCATACCATATACGGGAAAATCACCAATTGTCCAAAGTAATGCTGCTCGCATAATGAAGTTCTGTTTGGTGGAGATATTATATGTACTTACTCCCTCTTCCCATAATAAATTCAAATCATCAATTAACGGTTGAACGAATACATCAATCTTTGCTTTTGGATTGTGTGGCCCTGGAATGATAAGCGTCAAAAATATATAAGGAGTTGTCATGCACAACTCTGGAGGAAGATTATATGGAGTGAGTATCACAGGCCAACATGAGTAAGGTGAAGCAGACTAGCTAAATGGAGTGAAACCATCTGCACATAAACCTAATCTTACATTTCTTAATTCTGAGGCGAAGGTGGGATTTGTACGATCAAAGTGTTTCTAGGCATCTGCTTCTGACGGATGTGTAATAAAACCTTCTTGTGAGATATGTTCTTTATGCCATCTCATATGTGCAGCAGATCTCATGGATGCATATAACCGTTGCAGTCTAGGAATTATGAGTAAGTAAAATAACCTACTAACTGGCACTTCTTTTTGCTTTCTTTTCGTGATAGATTTTGATTTAAATCTTGGTGCGTTGCAATAATGGCATGCAATTTTTGATTAATCATATTTATAGAATAACATGCATCCATTGACACAATAATTTATCTTTGTGTATGTCAAACTAAGCTTGGAAACTAGCTTCTTAGTCCGATATAAATCTGTAGGAATTATATTATCTGCTGGATTGGTTTCTTTGAGCAGCCCAATGAATTGATTAAAACATTCACGGGGGACATTATATTCTGCCTTGATGCTTAACATCTTAACAGCAATGGATAACTCTGAGTGAGTAGTGCAATCCTTCCATATCGGTTGTTGAGAAGCATGCACTAGATCATAAAAATTTTGAGCTTCTTTATTAGGTGACTCAGGATTAGCTTCTGTATACTGTTCAAATTGTGCTCCACTTGCATCATGAATTAAGTCTTCAAGATTAGGTATGATATGCTCTTCCTCACCTATAGTAGCACTTATCGATGGGCCACATCGAGAATCGAAATGTGGTTCATACTCACCATGAGAAGTCCAATACCAATATTTTGGTATGAAGCCTCGATGATATAGATCAACAGTAATATCATCTAGGCTTAGGTAGACCTGATTTTTATGTTTAGAACATGGGCAACGAATCATTCCATCTTTGATGAAGCTGGGCAGTTGAAAAGCTGTCTGAATAAAAATATTCACCCCTTTGATGAACTCATCGGTTAATGTCTTTCTTTCTTGCGCCAATCGATTATACATCCAACTTATTTGAGTAATGATATCCATAATATAACCTACATATAATATGGATATATTAAATTTATTGAAGAAATAGACAAAGACGCTTAGCCTGCTCAGAAGACAATCATTTTAATTAAGTGACCAAACCACGTACTCATCAACCTGAGCATCCTTATCTCTACAACACTTAACCTAATATTATGCTTCTCTTCTAATGGCCAATATTCTGAGCATGGTAGTTTCCACTCTCACTTACTTCCTATTGAGAGCATTGGAAACCACATTTGCTTTACCAGGTTGATAAATGATGTCTAAATCATAATCCTTAATCGGGTCTAACCACCTTCTTTGCCTCAAGTTCATCTCCTTATGGGTGAAGATATACTTTAAAATCTGATGTTCGATATATATCTAAAATCAAGTACCATACAAGTAATGCCTCCAAATATGTAAAAAAAAATGCAATAACCACAAATTCCAAATCATGAGTTAGATAATTCTTCTCATGTGGCTTCAACTATTTGTAAGCATATACAATCACTTTTCCATTTTGATGTAATACACATCCTAAGCCTTTCAATGAGGCATCACTATACACTTGGAATCCCTTCATACTTGATAAAATAGTCAATATAAGAGCCAACACTAGACACTCCTTCAACCTATAGAAACTTTCTTTATATTCTAGGGCTCAATCAAATGTCATAGCTATTTTAATCAACCTTGTTAGTGGGATTGCCATCTTCAAAAACATATCTGATAAATTTCTTGCAATATTCTACCATGGCCAAAAAACTACCATGACTGAAGAAAAGGGAGCGTTACCTCCACACCAAGGAACGTCGTCGAAGGAATTCCGAAGGAACCTCGTCGAAGGAGTGAAACCTAGCGGCAAAGGAACGTCGTCGGAGTGTCGTCGGAGCGTCACCGGAGAAGGAGAGTCCGCCGGCCGCTGGCGTCGAAGGAACGAGATACGTCGTCAGAGCGGAATCGAACAAAAGCCGAACGAGACGAGAATGAGGAACCAGGCGCGGGATGGCTCGAAATAGAGCCTTTACCGGTGAAGTTTCCGGTGGATACTCTGTCGAAAATATTACCGGCGGAACATCCGCCGGTTATAGTTCGTCGAGTTTAAGTAAGCCGACAGAAAATACGCCGGTAAACCCGCCAGTAATTTCCAGCGGATATTGCGTCGAAAAATAAAAATTTTCCGGCGCAATTGCGTCGTATTATCCGCCGGTGAGGCAACGACGGACAATCCGTCGAAAATTCCGTCACACAATTACCGGCAACAAATCCGCCGGTAATTGCGTCGCTAATTGCCGGCGGATACCATCCGCCGGAAAATTCGATGGTAACAGACAGTTTTCCTGTAGTGCACGCCCACAATCTACCCGTAAAAGTTGTGGCAACATCCTGAACTAAATTTAGGTTTTCTTTTTTTCTCAAATTTGCAATAGGTGGTTTGAACAAGTATTTTCCTATTTTGGTTGGATTAAATCAAGGATCAACATTAAGTCCATATCTTTTTGCTTTAGTCATGGATGTTCTCACTAGCCATTTGAAAGAGGATGTACCTTGGTGTTTGCTTTTTGCTCATGATATTCTTTTTATTGATAAGAGTAGAGAGGGAGTTCAAGGTAAACTTGAATTATGGAGGTCAACCTTAATTAGAGGATGTACCTTTGTATTTGCTTTTTGCTCTTGATATTCTTCTTGTTGATAAGACTAAAGAGGGAGTTCAAGGTAAACTTGAATTATGGAGGTTAACCTTAATTAGATGTACCTTGGTGTTTGCTTTTTACTCATGAAATTCTTTTTGTTGATAAGAGTAGAGAGGGAGTTCAAGGTAAACTTGAATTATGGAGGTCAACCTTAATTAGAGGATGTACCTTTGTGTTTGCTTTTTGCTCAAGATATTCTTCTTGTTGATAAGACTAGAGAGGGAGTTCAAGGTATGCTTGAATTATGGAGGTCAACCTTAATTAGATGTACCTTGGTGTTTGCTTTTTGCTCATGATATTCTTCTTGTTGATAAGACTAGAGAGGGAGTTCAAGGTAAACTTGAATTATGGAGGTCAACCTTGATTAGAGGATGTACCTTTGTGTTTGCTTTTGCTCATGATATTCTTCTTGTTGATAAGACTAGAGAGGGAGTTCATGGTAAACTTGAATTATGGAGGTCAACCTTAATTAGAGGATGTACCTTTGTGTTTGAGACTTTTATTGATTTCACAACCCTAATAATTGATTTCACAACTATGTAGCAAAATATTTACTTTAACATCTAAATGACCATCCAAGAAGAGAGATATTGGATGTATAACAGATTATTACCTGGTCGAAGAGGATTGACAAATGAATTTATACAGGGAGTTGAGACTTTTATTCAAGTTGCATCTCAACTGCCTTCCTTTAAGTTCGATGGAATGTTTAGATGTCCATATTCGAAGAACAAAAATCAAGCATTCCTCAAGCCCGATGATGTGAAGGTTGATTTATATCGTAGAGGATTTGTTCAAGACTACTGGATTTGGACCTCACATAGCGAGTACGAGCCACACAGAGATACTCATGCCGGTCCATCCACAGCTTTTGAAATATTTGATGAAGATCAAATAACTAGACCGCATGAAGAACTTATTTTTGATGTAGTAGGTCCTAATTTAAGGGCTATTATAGAAGAGCCACCAAATATAGAAACTAAAAAATTCTTTGAGTTACTACATGCAGCTCAAAAACCAATTTGGGATGGTTACAAAACTCATTCAGAATTATTGATTGTAGTGAGGATGTAAAGTATCAAAATTAAATATAATATTCCTCGTGATTGTTTCAATGACTTCGTTGGTCTTCTCAAGGAAATAAATCCTACGGATAATTTAATTCCCACAGATTTGTACCAAACAAAGAAATTAGTATCCAAGTTAGGTCTCACCGCTACAAAAATTGATTGTTGCATCAATGAATGTATGTTATACTTTAAGGATAATGCAACATAAGTTTATTTTCACACCTACAATGCGCCTCGATTTAAGCCAAACTCGAAAAACCAACATCGTCAAAAGAAAGATATTTCATATTCCCATTTATTTTATTTATCGATCATTCCAAGACTTCAACGGCTCTATGCATCAATGAGTTCAGCAGGTCATATGAGATGGCATAAAGAGATATTATCAAATAGTAGTGTTCTTTCTCATCCATTAGATGCTGAAGCGTCGAAATATTTTGATCGAGTACATGCTTCATTTGCTGCTGAATCACGCAACATAAGATTGGAATTATGTGCTGATGGTTTTACCCTATATAGTCAGGCAGCTTCATCGCACTCTTGTTGGCCAGTTATACTAACACCATACAACTTTTCTCCAGAGATATGTATGACTATCCCATACATGTTCTTAATACTTATAATACTAGGACCACATAATCCAAAAATAAAAATTGATATTTTTTTTCAACCATTAATTGATGATCTCAAGTTATTATGGGAAGAAGGTGTCCTCATATTTGACATCAACCAAACAAAATTTTCTCCTTTGAGCTATATTGCTTTGGACCATTGGCGATTTTTTAGCTTATGGTATATTGTCTGGTTAGAGCACAACAGGAAAATTAGCTTACCCTTACTGCATGAAAAATACCAAAGCTTTCACACTAAAATATAGAGGGAAAATAGTTGGTTTGATTGTCATCGTATGTTCCTACATGCTGATCATCCGTTTAGGAGGAATAAGGAAGCATTCGTTAAAAACAAAGTTAAGAAGTCACCTCCTCCACCTAGATAAAGTGGTGATGATGTACTATAGAGACTTTCTGACTTTTCATCAATTATTAATTTTTCAATGTTATCAGAGTCTAAATTTTGGGGATATGGTGTTCAACATAATTGGATTAAAAAAATATTTTCTAGACATTACCATATTGGAGAACAAATTTGATAAGGCATAATCTAGATGTTATGCACATTGAGAAGAACTTCTTGGAAAATATTTTTAATATAATTATGGATGTTAAAGGTAAGAGCAAGGATAATGTCAAAGCTAGGATGGACATTAAAGAGTACTGCTGGCGAAAAAATCTAGAGTTAATAACAACCACCGACGACAAAATAAGGAAGCCCAAAGCACCTTACTCTTTCATGTTAGAGCAAAAAAGATCAATACGTCAGTAGTTTAAAGGTTTAAAAATGCCTAATAGCTATGGATCAAACTTAAGTTGATGTGTTGTCCTTAAATCTACGAGGTTATTTGGACTAAAAAGTCATGATTGTCACATAATTATGGAGATTTTCCTTACGATTATAGTATATATGTTACTAGATTACATATCGAATCCGTTGACTCAGCTTAGCATTTTCTTCAAAGACATATGTTCATCTAAACTAAGCGAAGATGCTTTACGGAGGAGCGAGGAGAACATATGAATCATCCTATGCAAGTTTGAAAAAAAATTTCCCTTAGGTTGTTTTGATTCTATGGAACATCTTCTAGTCCATCTATCTTACGAAGCTAGAGTTGGTGGACCTGTAAAATATCATTGGATGTACCCTTTCGAGAGGTAAAATGTATTTTTATTAAGTTATTTTAAATATTTTTAAATAAGTTGAAAACATATGTTTACTAACTTGATAATTATAATTATTTAACAAATATTTAAATAAGTTGAAAAATTATGTTAAGAATAAAACACGACTAGAAGGATCGATATGTGAAGCATATTTGTCTCAAGAAACCACTCACTTCTGCTCCTACTATTTCGAGCCCCATATAAGGAGTACATGAACAAAGATTGGTCATAACATGGACTTCAATGTAGAAGAACAATCACAGGCTGCACTATCAGTCTTTAGAAGTTATGAAAAGCCTAGTGGCAAATGTGTTGAAAGATTTCTCAATGATTTAGAAATCAAAACGACTTTATATGTGCTACTGAACTGTGAAGAAGTCCAACCAATCTTGGAATAAGTTCTTTCATAATGTACAGAATGAGTAATGTTAATTTGAAATACTAAAGTATTATTTGGATGATTTGTCACCATATATTTCATAAGCAATTTACCTCTAACAGATACTACGGATATTGAGCAAGTTGTTGCAAATGAATTCCCAGCTTATTTTAGATCTTATGTGAGTCCTTAAATTTTAAAAATTTTATTTGAATTCTTATTTAATATTAAAAATCCTAACATTTAAAAATTTTCTTAGGTACATAATGCTGATAACAAGTGTTTCGATAAAGGTTTACAAGCACTAGCATGGGGCCCAATACGAAAAGTAAAGACCTGGCAAATATATAGTGAATGGGTTCAGATTTCATTCCAAGTTGTGGAGTGAAGGAAGAAAAACTAAAAATTATGGAGTATATGTTAGAGGGAATACTCATGAAGAAGATGAGTATGATTATTATGATATTCTGAATGAGGTTCTTGACCTGGAGTACCCAGACGAAAATGAGAACTTTGTATATTTATTTAATTTTCAATGGTATGATCCAATAAAGAATAGAGGTATAAGGGTTCATCCTGCGTATGGTTTAGTAGACGTAAAATCTAGTAAAAGATACAGAAAGTTTGATCCATTTGTGTTAGCAAGTCAAAATGTTTAAGTTTATTTCAACAAATATCTCAGTGGTCGTAGGGATAAATAAGATTGGCTAGCTGTCATAAAAATAAAAGTATAAAAAATAATTGATAAATAATATGTTGTAGCAACTGCACATCAAGAGGATGAGATGTCAAATTATAGGTCTGTTAAAATTGAGGAGATGCCAACTCTAACCCATAATATTGAAATGCAGTTAGAAGATGTGAATAGTTCAACTAGCTCATCAAGTGAGAATGAGGATGAAAGTGAAGATACCCTGGAGAGCAATGAAAATATTTTTGATTCTGAGTAGTTTTTATAATTTAAGTGACTAAATTTATTGTAATGCACTTATTGAATTGTATTTTTTTGAAATTAAGTTAGTAAATATATCATTCTCTTGCTAAATATCTCTTATCAAATATATTTTATATGTTAATCATTATTGTGTATTCTGTAATTCTTTATGTTTATTATAACAAATTTATTTACATTTTATTTTTTTTATTTTTACTTATGCAAATCTCTGGAATATTTATAATTTAATTTTTTATATGTTACAATGATTTATTAATTGCTTCTTTTAATGCATATGGCTTCAGGTGACGATCCTCCTCATAGATCCTTCACCTCAAAGTTTTCTCGAAAAATATTAAGTGTTGGACTAAGCAGACTTAGACAGCCTGATGAAAGTGAGGGGCAGAGATCAGCTTCACTAGTGATACCATCACCACCACCACCCAATAGTCAGCAGCAGTCCCCAGTGAGCAGGGTCAAGGCCAGTTAGATCCACCTGTTGTTGGTGTACCACCACCCTTTCCTAGGTACTTCCCTCCTGGGTCGACGAGTCCTCGATTTCCCTCTCCAGATCAGGCACATACAGCTCCATGCTATCCATATTACCCCCCAACAGCATTACAAATTGGTCCATCCACCATCCCTTACCCTCCTTACCGCCACTCATATTATTACCCATATCTGGTGCAGCTAGAACAAGGTGGACCATCTACACCGGCAGAGGTTAGTGCTGGGGATCCTACAGTTGTAGCAGATAAGCGTCTATACATTGAGCCTGAAGGCGATACATAAGTTCACTTTATTTTGTTAAGTTTATTGTAATCTGATATATTATATGTTATTGACAAAAAATTTAACCTACAGCTTCAATCCCTCAAGGCCACCTACCCACAAGATTCGGGACATCATAAGGAGCAAATATGATGCTCTTTATTTATCATGGAAGAAGATCCCAAAGAAAATTAGGGATATGTGGTTTAAAGAATTTTAGGTATATTTATTTGGCACGAATTAAAATATTTGATTTAATTTATATTAATATTATTTGTTATGCCTATATTTTTTTTACAGAAAGATTTTTGGTGGTTGCCTGAGCATAGCACGAGGATCAGAACAAATTTTGAGAGGAGAGGATTGACCCGTCTTAGGGACATGTTCACGGACATTAAAAAGTTCGGGCAACGTCTATTATGGATTGAAAAGGGTGTATGGGCAGATCTGAGTAGAGCTTGGGCGATCCCTGAGTTCATAAAATAAGAGAGCAAAATAAGCAGAACAGAGCATCTGATTGTGAGGATTTAGGAAGCTCCATTCATACTGGTGGATCTGTTCCTCATACTGAACATAGACGACTGGTAAAAACTTTCAATTAATTTAATAAATATATGTATATTATTTTAACTATATCTTCTATTTTCAGAAAGAGTTTCTTAGCCGGGAGCCAACACCACTGGAGTTGCATACAAGGATTCACCAACATCAAGCTGACCATCAGTGGGTTGATGAAAAGGCTAAAAAAGCTAATATGAGTATATTTTTTGGAGTTCAGGAATATAAATTTAATATAAAAAATCTCATTCTAATATCAAATTATTTTATGGATTTATTCTCGCAAGATGATTTTGTACGAGTTTGGAAAAGTCGTTAGTCTACTGGTGAGGGATCATCTTCAGGATCGACCTAGTATTTTAAATATCATACATGGTCAAATATTGTTGGAGGAAGGCAGAGGGGGAGGGTATATGGCTTGGGTTTGCAAGGCTATGCTTATGAGGGCAGTTCATCCATATTAATATTTTATGATCCTAGTGGAGCTGAAGAAACTATTAGCCAGAGGGTTGCAGCCCTAACGAAAGAGATAGAAGAGATGAGAAAGGTTCAAAATGAGATGCAGGCAGAGCTGCGATCCTATAGAGATGAAAATCAAAAGAAGAAAGAGTAAGAGCAGATACATGATCACCAGGCAACGAGGACATGGACGTTGATTAGTACTCTTATTTGTTTGATGAACTTTTGGTTTAAACATTTGGTTTGATGAATTTGTTGTGTGAAAGCAAGGATATAGACATCTTATTGTGGATTTATACGTTATATTTATTGTAGACTTTATTTGGTTTGATGAACTTTTTGTTTAAATATTTGGTTATGCTTATTGTGGATTTCATTTAAATGCTATATATGTTGATTTTGGATTATAGTTGTGGGTTGATTATAGTGGTGTGTTGCCCATATTTGTGATAAATGTTCTCAATTTTATGCAAGTTTGTGGAAAATTGAGTAAATAGAGGGGAGGCTGTCAATTTTTTTTGGAAAATGCTACAGGTTTCAGGTGGCCAACCGGCAATTTGGCTGCCGGAAACCTCGATACCAGACGGCTTATTATAGCTGTCGGAAGTTTATTAAAGCCACTGGTTACGCACCGGCGGCTTACTTGACCGCCAGAATTTACCGACCGTTTATGCCGCCGGTAAGTCGTAGGTAATCTTAACCGCCGGAAATGGACCGCCGGAAATCGTTTCCTATGCGGTTTATACCGGCGGTTTACTAACCGCTGGTATTTTATGAAACTGCCAGAATATAATAGGAATCGCCGGAAAAAAACTGTTGGTAATTCCTGATTTTTCTGTAGTGAATGATTATTATATACTGCATCTGGAAACTTCTGTGAAGGTGGTTATGTGGTTATGAAAGTATAAGTGCTAGCTTTAAGATTAGGTATATATTGGAACTCTAATAAATTCAGGTTTATTTATACTTCAAGTTTTGTGTAAGTCTTTTTAGTCTGAGATTAGATATAATTAATTTCTTTTAAATAATTGCATTGGATATTGATATCTTTCAGGGGCAAGGGAGGGAGTTTACAAAGCTAATTGAGCTCACTCTGTTGTTTTTAAATGTTTCAAGCAAAGGAAAGAGTATAGTGAAATAGATCAGGTCTAGAAGATAATTCTCTAAGCTTAGAGTATAAGGTACTGATTTTGTAATCCGATTTTATTTTTCTTGATGTATAGAATTGAAATTTAATTGGATTATGTATTTATGTTTTGATTAAATGAAAGTTGATTATGCTATTTTTATATTTTAAAAATTTTAGTAGCTATGGTTATTATCCTTGGTGGATGAGTTAGTTAATTATAGATTTAAGTAAGCTCAATCCTTCTATTAGATCCTAAGGTGTTACAACAACTATAGTAATAATGCTATTGGGAATTTTGAATTCCATATTCCAAATGATGTTATTCATTTCGAGCACAAAATTAGTGTGCCATCAAACACTAATTTCTTTATTATACTAACAAATGAATGATCAATTTACTGAAATTTTATGAGTAAATATATATTATCAGCATCAAGGTAATTAGCCCATAAGATATTTGTGTTTCTCTAATATTGTTATTGTCATAATACTTATCTCAGTAAAAATAAAACAATTGTCGTTAACAATCAGCATACTCATTTAAGAAGTTCTCTTCATGATTTTGCTTTCATCCTATTAATTATTTTGACATTTTTGAAACTTTCTATCAATAAATTTTATCTTTGATGCAACCAAGTGTAGGATTACATGTCTTAATTATATTAAAGAAATTGTATTTGATGTAATTAGGTACATAATTATATAAGATAAAAATTTAAAGGCTCCTAAACGAGGGTTGAGATTTCACACCTTAATTTAACTAGGTAAATTTAATCTACTTCATGAACCAACTCCAAAACCAACTCTCCCTATTCTTCCTAACATTTCCATCACTCTTGTACCCCTTAAGCTCTTTATGGCTAGACAAAATACAAAGTAAGATTAAAACAAAATTCAAATGGCTTAAATGAAAAGTTAAGATAGTTTTTAGTTTTTTTAATAAATTACACTTTCACCTTAATTTAGCTTCATTAAGTGGCAAAGGCTTTAGTTTCATTTGGAACCAGGTTATTATATTTAAAAAATTAAATATCTTACATGATAAAATAAGTGGGAGGAGAATGACATTTAAATCTTTTTGGCAAGATGACATAATTGTCATTATTTGAAAAGTAAACGACAATGCTAGAAAATACCATAAATTCTTAGTAAAATAATTTCATAAAAATTAATTAAATTTAATAATTCGCCTAAATCATATTAAATCTTATGAATATTTAAATTAATTTTTTTGGAGCACTACATAATTAAAATATAGTAACAACTTATTAAAATAATTGATATAAATCATATTAATATTTTCTTTTCATAAGAAAGTTATAATTTTTTTGTAATGCTAAATAAATATTATGATGAATTAACACATTTATTTCTATTCAATTGTTCATATAATAAATCTAACATGATGTGGATAATATAATATTTTATAATGCCCTGCAACTATAAGGGAAAACTTGTAGCATTTTAGAGGGTTAAGGGGGAAGGAAAAGTAGCAAAGAAGAGAAAGTCCTTACAATTACCAAAATAAGAAAGGATGAATTGACCACTAAGCAGCCTCTCAAACCTCTCAAAGGTTGGGAGAAAGCCAAGCTTCCTTCCACAAAATTGAAAAAAACATCAAAACCTAAATTTTATTGGCAATCAAGCTGCTTACTCGATTACATTGTCTTAAAATTTACAGTGAATAACCTAGCAAATTATAAGATGGTCGGCCAAGGCTTCATAAATAATTTATTTTGGGCCACTTACCAATCATCACATGGATTACAATACAAAATAAAAAATACAAATAATGCAAGCAATCATCACATGAAGCAGAGATGTTCTAATTTACAAGAAATATTCACTCATCATTCTTCCTTGTTTTGGAGTGGCTGACTTAAGCATCTTAGAGGAGATTTTGAATATTTTTTCATCAACTTTTGGAGTGAAGTTGGTGTAAACTAGGGATTTTGACCACTGTGGTTGGTCTTTGGAGGCTTTTAGGGTGTGATAGGAATGATGTAGAAGCCTTGGAAAGGGTTGAATGTTCAAATTCCATGCAAAGAAGGGGGACATGTAAGGGTGCACAGATCTATCCAAATTTTTTCACTCAGGCTTTTAGGGTAACGTAAAAACCCTAGTACTTGGAAACTCTTAAAGATGAAGGAGGAGTGTGTCTAAAATAATTCTAAAAAAATTCATTATTTTCCAAGTTATTTTGATGGGTCAAAAGCGGTATAAAACCAAACTATGTTATATGTGCACAAGTTTTGACTGAGAGCCCTTCATAGGGCATCGTGTGGTATTTTGAGGGAAAATGGATGGGAACTAAGTGTATCGTCTGAGTGTATAAGTGTAGAAGAATTCTACAACAAATAATTAATTCTATTTAAGGTGATAGAGTAGTTACCACTAAACAAATTGGTAAGGTTTAAGAAGATCATCAAATCCCTTCAAAAGTTGAGGCTGGACACCAAGCCACTCTTCTTAAAAGAAACTCAAATTTTGTAATACAACCAAAGATTGTTTCTTCTTCATTTTATTAGGTTTAAGTAGTTTTACAATAGCATATTTGAAATGCACAAAGAGAGAGAAAAGAAAGGGGGACCAACCACCTATAATGTATGAGAGAGAGTGATGTATCTTCCAATAACTACCTTCTCCTTTTTGTATAGGCCGACCAAACAAGCATGTGACCATGTTAATTTACATCATTTCATTTATATAAACATGTCATAAAAGGAAATATTATGTTTCCTCTAAATTTTAAAAATCTAAATTCTTTTTTTTTTCAATTTTGAATTTTCAAAATTTTGAATTTTCAAAATTTTGAATTTCATATTATCAATTTATAATTATTATTACAACTTAATCACAAATTAAGAGTCTTTTATAATAACTAACATGCATAAGAAATATAAATAATAAATAAAAGTCTTTATTTGTTTCTAATCCTATTACATTGTTTGTTACAAGTTATTTTCTTGCTTTTGAATCTAGTGGTTGGTCTACTTCTTTTTAAATTAGAGCAAGTGCTAATGGAATTCCCTATAGATTTGAATAAATATGTCCAATTTATGCTTCAATGGTGGAGGATTATCTAAAGGTTTAGGAAAAATAACATATGGTACATATAAAAGAGATGCTTTCGGCCCTATAAATTGGTTAGCTTGAAAACATTTGCTAATAAATATAATTATTGGAATAATCATATAATCATGTCTACCACATGATGGTTTTATGAGGTAATTAAAGGTAGGTGAAAGGATATTATATATAATTGGAGAAGGTGTATTGGTTAACATGATGACAATTATATCAACTTGAATTAGGGATTTAAGGTTTATTTCTTGTGGTTTAAATTTTATTTCATTTTCACTTGGATCACAAAAAATATTTACTTGACATTTGGTCACTCAAAATATTTAATGAATTCCAAATTTTCTTCATATATTTCCTAAATTCATTTTGTGATTTATATCTTCTATTGCATTCTTCAATTGATTCATAATATCATTTACTGAAGATAACATAGTAGCAAATATTTGAGACACTATGATTTTAAAAAAAAATCTAAGAATATTTTGGATAATGTAAATGGATAAATTCAAATATGAAAAAATAATGATAATAATTTACAAATGGTTTCTTAAGAATCATTCAAATCTTCCAATGCACCTTTAGCCTAATCTCGAATATTAGCTTTATGTGCCATCAAGGAGCTTTATGTTATTGATTTAGCCTTGGGACCTTTTAAAATATGTTAGGAATGATGTAGATTCCTTGTGAAGGGTTTAAGATGAGTTGTCTTAAAATTCCATGCGAAAGAAGCAGGATATCTAAGGGTGCAATGAATTCAGCCAAATTTTTCCACTTGGATTTTAGGCTTTTAGGGTTTCAAAATATGGCAGATGTAAGGCTTCCAAATTCTTGGAGATGGAATAAAAGTTTGTCTAAATCAATTATAAAAATGTTCATGATTTTACAAGGTGTTTTGATGGGCCAAAAGAGGTTTAAAACCTAACTAGGTTAGATGGAAGCAAGGTTTGGCCTATAGCCCTTCTTAGGATTTTTAGAGTGAAATTTTTTGGGTAAATCAATGGAAAGTGAGTGTGGAAGTGTGATGGAATAAGTTTAGAAGAATTATGCAATAAAGGATTAATTTTATTTTAGGAGATAGAGTACTTTCCATTTATCCAACTAGTAAGATTTGAAGAGATCCCCAAATACCTTCAAGGGTTGAGGCCAGCCGCCAAACCCCCTCTTCTTGGAAGAAATGCCAAATTTTGTAACGCAACCAAAGATTTTTTTTATACTTCATTCCATCATGTTTAAATAGTTTTACAATACCACATTTAAATTGCACAAAGAGAGGAAAATGAGTGGGTCTTGGTCACTTACAATATATGAGAGATAGTGAGGCAACTCGCAATAACTAGCCCTCTTTTTGTTAGGCCAACTAAACAAGCATGAGCCCATGTTAGTTTTAATTATTTGATTCAATTAATGATGTGCACATAAAGAAATATCACATTCACTCCAAAATTTAAAAATCTAACTTTGGTTTTACAAAATTCAAATTTTTGAGAAATTGAATTTCACATTTTAAATTTAGAATTATAACTACAACTTTAAATAACAAATAAATAGTATTTTAAAATAATTAACACATATAGAAATATAAATACTAAATAAAAGTCTTCATTGATTTCTTATCCTAATCCTTTCACTGTCAGCATCTACATTCTTGCTTTGAGATCTAGTGATTGGTCTGATCCACTTCTTCTTTCAATGGCACCTTATGCCACATTAGAAGGAAGAGGGTTATGCATAAATGGGATGATTATTATTATTTTTTCTTAAGTTTTGTGTTGATGATGTTGATGATCATCATCATCATCATCATGAAGCTTCCTTTATATTAATGTAATGATCATACTAATTCAATTATGATGCATCAACTCTACCAAACCTCAAATAACTTAGCTTCTATAAAGTAAAATTTTTAAGCCAACCTAAGGATGAGGACGCTGCTCTAAACATGTAAAATTCTACACTAAATATTGTGATAGAGTATCTATAGGTGTGGGATTATGCTCTGTGATGAGGAATTCAATTGGTAAGGGATTTATATATATCATCATTATGCTTGCCGGTGGTATAGTGTATATGTCATTAGGAGCATCAAATAGTAGCAAGCATGCAGTTGTGAATGTAAGTGGGGGGAACCTACAAAAATGGATATTTTTCTCCTACCAGCATGTTAGCTTGTAATTCCTAATACTTGACAAACTTGTCACATGATAAAATATCATACACAGGAAAGTTAGGAATGTAGATCATGCCAGGAAGCAAAAAAAAAAAAAGTTCAATCAGTTTAAAAGTCTAATATATTATGTGATATTTAATGGTTTCATAATTAAGAAATTGAGAATAAAGTAAAATATAATCATTTTCATTATATTTCCAAGGTTAATTTTATTGAAAGATATTTTAAGTATCTTTATTACTATTTATGTAGCTTATGGTATTTGTGACTAAAGATTGTGCATATAAAGTGCTAAAAAAATTATAATATCATATAATGAACGATGAGCCACATCATATAGATCATGAGGAATTAAAAAAAAAAGCCTTTACTATCATTTAAGCTTGGGGTGCAAGATAAAAGTCAAATTGTTTATTATACAAGGATAATAACTCATCATTTATTTCACTTTAAGATGTGTTAAGTAAGGTATGCTAAGATATGAAAAAACAACATGTCTACGAAGAGGTAGTGGCTTTTCATCCTTCTTAGTGGGAGAAGGCTCATCATACATGACATTAACAAATGGAACATAATGAATATCTTAGACCATAAAGTATGTGTATCTTAGTAAGTAATGGGGCGACATATTTTTAGTAGAAAAGTCTATTTAGTCACGTTATTAAATAAATATAATAAAATATAAACTACCGTCTTGAGATCACAACATGTATATGTATCAGAGGGTAGTGGTGAATTTACCTTCTTAGAAGAGAAGCCCTATTAGGTAGGTGATACAAATCACCAACACCTATAGCACATAAATCAATCACAAGAGCTATGGATAGAGGGAATTAAAATATAGCCCAGACAAATTAAATAAAGATACTTAATATCATGATATAAGCTTATTAAAATAATATAATCCTTTATTTTATTGAAATAAGTGGGAACATAAAAAATTTATGTGTCCACAATATCATAAACTTCACATGTAATTTATTTGCACTTTATATTAAATTCAAGCATGATGACATAGAAGCCATATCATTAGCCCTTAATAACTTTTTGACCATATTTAAAGGTTACAAATGGTTTGGACTTACATTAGAGTCTCCCCCTGTGCGACTCCCCAAAAGTCAAGAAGGATGAGAGAGAAATTTATCATCCATAAAGAAAGGGAAGAGAAAATGCAAGGTCTATGAAGAATGAGAAGAAAGAAAATGCAAGAAGGATATCCACCCTTAGGTTAGGCTTAATTTGATGGAAGTCAAAAAGGCAAATGGTTAAAAATCATGTAATTATATAATTTTATTAAATATTAACTTTCCATTTAATTTTATATATAATTTAATTTCTATGGCTTAAAAATAAAATATTTATTATGTAAATCTTATAAATGGTTATGGACATCAATGTTGTAAGATACTAAATTTTAATATGTAAAAGATACTCCCTTTTCCCTAAAATTGAACTTGATGGAAAAAATTGTATCTATTCTTTTGGTTAGGTTAAGAGTGATAACATTTATATGATGAGGTTATTGTGATCATTCAATTACGTTTTTGCGAGTGCTCTTGTGTTTCCTATGATTTTCTTTCATGAATCAACATCTTACTTTTAGCTCGGGGGGACCCACCATGAATTGCAAACTTCACACCTATATTGAAAATGGCAACAATGATTCTTCTTCATAGAAAAATGTATTATTGGAAATCCTTACACCATTCTAGGAATTGTCCAAAAAAAATGGACATCCTACTATAAAAACTTTCTAACATGTCACACTTGCAAACAACTTCATAGCCTCTTCCACTCTAGGCCCATATCCTTAAAATATCATCCTAGAGGCAGCCTTCTCACCAATCATAGTCAAACATCTCACCAATCATAGCCGAACACCTCATTTAGCCATCATAACCCCTCAAATAGTAGACCCATTGGGAATGCATTCCATGGAGGATCCATATGGCCACTATTTCATAATAAAGTATGAAAGTTATAACTCATTCTCATTGAAGATCTTGAGAGATGTCCCTCCACTAAAGTTAAAAGTCCCTACTCTGTATACTTATGAAGCTTATGATAAACTTTAATGATGCCATAGCTCTAGCTCTGGTATGCGAAATCTATATTGTCTTTGGTTGCGACTTTGAAGGATGTTGCATGAAGATGGTTTAGAAAATTGGTGGAATTTACTACTTTCAAGCTTTGCTTCAAGTCCACCAAAACACTCTTGAGAATTCCATTGCTAGTTCTCAAATATAGCAAACTCATTGTACTATCTCAATAATAATAATAATAATCTTCATACTAGTTAAAAAGATGGATATATTTAAGTCAAAAAAGGGATTTTTGTAAATAAGAACTACATAAATAATTATATACCATCTTAAATTAAAGGCAAATAATTCTATTATAAACTTAAATGAAAATGACTTATCATTTTTAAAAATAGGGCCTTTGTTCCAAGATATTTTTTCTTATCTAATAAGTATAATTTATTTTATTTTGAGGTGTAATGTCTCCATTACGGCATGCCTCTATAATTAATTGCATCTTCAAAGAAGTTATCTGTTTTAAAAAGTACTGATTAAAGCATTGAAAAATGTTTTAATCTTAAAGTTATTTTTAGGATTTGATTTAGGAAAATTTCAAAAGGAATTAGCTACATTTTTAGAAGAGATTTTTATATAGAAGCCAAAGGGGGAAGAGTGGGAGCACCAATATATGATAAACTCTAAAGTGCTTAAGCTTATCCTAGATTAGGCTTTAACATTTTTAGTAGATTTGATTTATATATAATTGGTTCAATTTTATTTGAATTTTGATCTTATATTTAACCAAGCTAACATTTGGAAATGGCTTAGGAAAGAGTGATCTATTTTCTTCCTTGGAATTTTTTCTCTAATGTTCATGAATGAACATGCTTAAGTATGGATTCACTTGAAGTGAAAAATATATAAAATATGAGTTAATAACACAAAGAGCAATTCCAGACAACCATTCATGAAGGATCATAGAGTATTTTTAGACTTGAGAGCAAGAAATGATCCCAACTAAGGGAATTGAGGGAAAGGGCCTTAACCATGATTGAGGAGGAGGGAATCCTGGTGGTGGTGAAGAATTTGCAAAGCCAAACTTGATTACCAAGATACTTAAATGGAGTTTAAGGACTTAAAATAAATGTTGCCAAATTCTAAGCTTCTTAATGGATTGAGATTAATATAAAGAGGACGGAATACAAATGACTAAGATTAAATGTGTGGTTGGATGAGGAAGTCAAAGTAGAGATGTGGGGGTTAACTTGGGTGATGATGATCAATGGGAGTTAAAAATGGGTCAAAATGGGCTAGTTTGGCCAAGCTAGCTTACTACTTATAACTATACAAAGACATAAGCATGATCCACAACACAAGCCCCAATAATATAAAACTTGAAAGTATAATACATATCAAAGGACACTGTATTAAACAACAATCCACAAAAATAAAAAAATACAAAATAAAATAAATACAACTAAACATATTTTAAGTATTTAATATCTAATATCATGAAATAGTAAACTAACTCCAAAGTACAACATGCATTATGAAACTTCTTTTTCTTTGTGAATTCCTTAAGTTACCTTAACAAAAAAGTGATCTGATGGTCAAGTTCATCTTTATCCTCAACTTATAAGGAAGGTTGATCATCTAATGGTGGTGGATAGCTCACATAGTGTAATATCTTTTTCTTAACTCTAATCAAATTTTTTCATTTTTTTTCATCTCCACACATAAGTTGTGAGCAAACTAAATAAATCATTCAAAAAAAAAAAAGGATAAAATATGCCTACCCTCTATAACAATGTTGGAATTAGAGTAATGCTCTATTAGCATGTATTGATGAGCCTTCCTGATTAACTCTTTATTAGAAAAGATCCGGACCCTCCATAATAATGATGGACTTATGATCATAGTTAGAAATCAAATTGCATTCCTGATAAGCCTTTTTTATCAAAAGTTTTCTAAAAATAAGTATATACATGTTATTCATAGTATCTTTAACCT
The DNA here is from genome assembly GCA_019925795.1 of Dendrobium chrysotoxum. Classification (NCBI taxonomy): domain Eukaryota; kingdom Viridiplantae; phylum Streptophyta; class Magnoliopsida; order Asparagales; family Orchidaceae; genus Dendrobium; species Dendrobium chrysotoxum. The sequence continues at coordinate 73,937,392 of CM034314.1, forward strand.
GAATAGTATATACACATATGACCTCAACTTTTAACCATACATCATTAGTAATTTTGAGATTATAAACACTATTGAATTTTTTTAGGATCTAATCCATAGTGAATATGATAAAGTGCCATAGTATTTTGTTATTCCTTATATCTTTCTTAATTGAAAACTTGCAAAAGGCTTATGGACCACCTAGTTATCTATCTTTTTATTAAGAATCTTATACTCATCAACCAACACCTCTTGAAATTCAATATCAATACCATAATGTAAATATAGACTTCTGATATTTTCAATAATTGTGATGTAAACATTTAAAAAATGGTGTGGTTTGATGAAAACTCTTCATAATGGGTATCCTTAAAATAAGTTAGGTGTGTTATGGATCCTCTTTAAGTTTTTAAGTCTGGAAGGGAGATAAACTTTGATATCACTTATTATCTCTATGATAAAACAATATATATATATATATATATATATATATATATATATATATATAACAAAAAATAGGAAGTATGTAAAATATACAAGGAAGTGATGTGGAGCAAAACAAATAATGTGTGAGGACAAGTAAATCATATAAAGGAAAATAAATTTTTATAGTGATTGGCTATAAATCATGCTTGCACCCACTTCATAAACTACCCTCTTAAGAATCTCACTAATTACCAACACTAACTATGAAAGCCAAAGCTTTGCAAACTTCCACCTTCTTTTAACAATAGTGGAAACATTTTTATTTTTCTCATGCTCGTGGTCAACACCTACACTAAACTTTTTCATAAGCTCATAACTAACCATAAGATTTTCATTTTTTGGTTAAACAATAATCTGAATGAAAATAAATTTATAAAAACCACACATTGCTCTTTAATAAAAAAAATATATATAAGCTCAAGAGAAAAAAAAAAAGCTAAAAGGATATCAACTCCTTTCAATATATAAGTCAAGAATGGTTAAGTGAAAGCTCAAAGTGGTTCATGAACATAAGCACAAAGCTTTATATGATGAAGAGACAAACATAAAGCTATAGAAAGCTTAGAGAGAATTTTCATGAACTAGAGGCTTTAAAAAAATATTTTCTTTTGGTTTTGGATTTTATTTATAGATGAAATGGTGCCAAATGAAGACAAATATATAACCTAAAGCTTCTATGGTCATCATAGAAGATATTAAGATCTAATGAAATCTCAACTCAAAAATAGTATTTTAGGGACAATAACAAAAACATATCCATTGAAAAGTATATTGACAAGCATAAAATAAGCCCCAGTTATTTCTAAATTATAATCAATTAGTCAAAATTTTCCAAGTTTTATAATTTAATGATGTATTTATCCAAAATATATTGGGGAAAATTAACTAACAGTTAGGTTGTAAATGAATTGAGCTAAACTAAGTAGGAGCATACTCAAATTTATTTATCAAAACCTTATTTGAGCTTGAGCCCGTACATGTTTTGAGTATAAGTTGTAGTGTTCAAACTTGATTCATTTAAAATTCTATCTATTTGAGCTTTATTTAAATTATCTCCTTACTTAACCAACCAAGTCTTGTTGTGCCTAATAATGAATAATGCTATCAAGCAACTTGCTAGTTAATTGAACAAGCCTTATCAACCATATTAATGAAAACCCGATTAAGCTTAAAAATGAAAGTTAATTGAATGAACTACTAAATAAATAAGCATTTTAATTAGCATAAATACGTAGTTTGTTTTTGTAATATCTTGTATTTTGAGTTTGCTAATTTTTTTGGAGTCATAATAACTCCAAATCGCAATCCGTCTTCGCCATAGTATTTTGATTATAATATTTTACTTGCACAAATTTTTTCGTAATTTTTGGGCGCCGGTAAAAATCTTTAAGGAATTTGTACCTATCGGTATAAGTGAGGATTTCGGGATCGCCAAGTGTCCAATTTGCAAACCGATTTAACCGATAATTTTTAAATAATATGTTTTATTTTATGAATATTGTTCTAAAATTTTTAAAGTCCTAAAATGAATTATTTGAATTTTCTATTAAAAGAATTTGATTAAATAAATTATATAATAAAAAATCTTATTTTAATAAAAAATATCTAAAGACACTTAGTGTTTTTTTTTTCATTAAAATCCTTTTCTCCCTAGGTATTTGGCAACAAAGATCTGTTAAGGAAATGGAGAGGAAAGTGTGAGGAGAGAGAAAGAAGAAATATGCATTTGGAGGCCGTGGAGCGATTTTTGTCCGTCGGGTCAGTTGGGAAAATTACTCGTCTCGTTGTAAGGAATCTTTAGCCTATTTCTGATTTCAAAGATTTCGTATTTTTGATATTTTTCTGTTCAAATTTATGTTTTCGTTACCGAAAAATGTGAATAACTTTGTATTGGCAAAACTTTCACCGCTAACTTTTTGTATATTGTAGAGATCATGACTATGAGCATTTTGAGTATTTATTTGAGATTTTTTACCGGATAATTTTGAAAATACAGTAATTTTTATCTACCCCAAAATTTATTTTGACCTCTAAAAATAGGGGTGCAGTACAATAAAAGTCTTAAAATATCTAGTTATTCTATATCAGCATTAAATCAGTATCTCAATCATAAGCTCAATATCTCAATCGCATGCTCAATAAATTATGTATATCACGTGCTCAGTATATCACATACTTACTATCAGTATATTGAATCAGTAGTATCAAATAGTATCAGTATCTATATCAGTAACAGTAACAATCCAGTGGCAGGAGCAGTAGAATAATGCAAATATAATAAATCTATGCAGTACAAGTGAATCCGTACAATAATAAAAATAATGCTTCATAACATGCATTTTAGTAGTCACAAACAAGTAGAAGTCCTGGCTATCACGGTATTTTTTAGTGTTAGTATCAGTGATAATAGACTGTTGGCTCTGTAAATAGAGTCGTCACTCTTTGCCCGTCAGCATAGTAATAATCTCCTTATAACTCCCAATCAGTATCACGTGAATCATTAGAGGATAACACCAAACCACAATATTTAAAGGAAAGCCCGTCAGCCCACCATCATGTACAGGTCAATCAGTCTCCAACCAACGGGTCCACTAGTCTTTACTTATTTATTTCACACACATATATCATTATTATAACAGTAATAACTACTATCTATTACTTAAGCACATATCTATATTCATTTTCAAATAATGCATAATTAAGCTTAATTAAGAAGATGCCAAAATATCATAACGGTAGACAATAAAGAATCATATTTGGCAAAAATGCACATTTTTAGAAAATTACCAAATTACGAGGGATTATGTAAAAATATCTATCTTATCCTGAGTACAAAAAAATGGCTAAAACAAAAAGAAACAGAACCTGAAGAATCCTGACCAGCCTCACACTCCTACTTCCCTACCCTGACTTGAAATCATTTAACCATATATAATAAGCTTAAAAAGCCCAGCAGGTCACCCAAAATATATAACTAAATTCAAAGCACAGCAAAGGAGCAATATGCATGTCAACAATCAAATCATAGCAGTTGCATCCATATGATCATTAAATAAGTGTAGAAATAGTAAAATTTATATGCAGCAGTAGTATAATATGTAAATAATAAAACACTAAGGTATAAAAGCCAGTAAAGTAGTAAACCAGTACGTGAGTCAAATCTATAAAAAAATTATTATATCCGTACAGAAATCAGATAAAGCATCAAATCCAAATTTCAATAAAAACTGTCGAAATCATTTCAATGTAGTAAAATCATATAAGAGTATGCACATGCTATCTAGTTATTTTATATCAGCATTAAATCAGTATCTCAATCATAAGCTTAATATCTCAATCACATTCTCAATAAATTCTGTATATTATATGCTCAGTATATCACATGCTTACTATCAGTATAGTGAATCAATAGTATCAGTATCTATATCAATAACAGTAACAATTCAATGGCAGGAGCAGTAGAATAATACAAATACAATAAGTCTATGCAGTACAAATAAATCAGTACAATAATTAGAATAATGCTTCATAACATGCATTTTAGTAGTCACAAATAAGTAGAAGTCCTGACTATCATGGTATTTTTAAGTGTTAGTATCAGTGTTGGTAAACTGTTGGCTTAGTAAATAGAGCCGTCACTCTTTGCCCGTCAGCACAGTAATAATCTCCTTATAACTCCCAATCAGTATCACGTGAATCGATAGAGGATAACACCAATCCACAATATTTAAAGGAAAGCCCGTCCGCCCACCATCCTGTACAGGTCAATCAGTCTCCAACCAACGGGTTAACCAGTCTTTACTTATTTATTTCACAGACATATATCATTACTATAACACTAATAGCGACCAGCTATTACTCAAACACTTATTTTATATCCATTTTTAATAGATAATATTAGATAGCTTTGGTGTTGTCTATTAAAAGATTAAAAGAATAATTCTTCTAAATTAAATTCTGGGGCATCACAGTCTTCATAAATAAAAGCAAGATAATGTAGATAAAAATAAGGTTCCTATATAATCACATATTAAATACATTAACATTTGAGCCTTAAATAAGCACATTACTGAGCTTTAATTGGCTACTTAATGAGCTTTAAATAATATGTTCATAATTATAAGCGAATAGAACATCAAGCTATCAAGTTTGCTTATTTATCAAACAACTATTTATAGGTCAAATTTGTTTGACTTGTTAACTAAACAATCATAAATAAACCCTAACTAAGCCGAGGCATAAATAGCTAATTGAGCATATTGATTTATTTATAGTCCTAGTTGAGAAGACCATTTTAAAAGATTTAGTCAAAGTTACACAATAATTATTCATTATACAGTCTTGATTCAATATATCAATTTTAGCTTAAAATTATTATTCTAAATATTTAGATGAGTTACCTTAAAATTTTACGAATATTTAATTATTATTATTATTATTTTAACTATTGACTCAACCTTTATAGTTATGTTTACAAATTAGCCAAATATTAAAAATATATAAAATAATTTGAAGATCTCTGAGGAGAATTTAGACTTGATTTCCATTTGTATGGTCTTTAATTGCATTCTTAAGCACCTTGTCTTTTACATGAAAAAAAGAAAACTAGTTATACAAAACATGATTTGTTCACCAATTGTTGTGCTATGCATCAAGATAGCATAAGGTTTAAGAAACCTATCCCTGCATGCTTGAATTAAAATATTAGCCCAATAAGTAAAATAATTAAGCCATGTGAAATATCTATAGGTGTTGATGGACTTTTTTAAAAGCTCAACTTCCTATTAAGATCCTCAAATTGATGGGCTTCTTGGCATGCACTTTGTTGGGTGGGTTAGCAATTAGTCTACATACCTACAAGAGAGGCAACTTTAAAGACCTTGTGAAAGGTTAATTTAAGGCATGCAAAATTTAACATGAATGTCATGATTATAATAAGGTTACAATAGATAAAAGGTGAGAGTGGCCAACTAGTCCTATTCTTAGATAATTCTAAAGAGTGTTTTTTTTTAGGAAAACTAAAGTTCAAATTCAAAAGGTAACTATGGTTGTGGCACTTTAGTTAGGCTACTTCTTATAGGGAGTTATTTTGTGTATATTCTATAAAGTCTAGTTCTTTATTTATCAATTTTAGTTGTGCTCAATCACAAACTTAAAATTGACCTAATTTGTAATTTCTAAGTTAACAAAAAGAATATATATATATATATATATATATATATATATATATATATATATATATATATATATATATATATAATCTGATAACCAAATTTGCATAAGATAAAAAGTATCTTTAAATTTATAATAGTATTATTATTGCAAATAAAATATGAAATGTAAGCTAAAATTTAAACTTGCAAGATTAAACATGATTTATCAAATTTCCTAAAATAAGTTTAAAAATAAAAATACTTCTATTCAATACAAATAGAATATTTTGATTTTATGTGCCTCATAATAGTTGTAATTGGCCATATATGCCCATTGTTTTATTATTTAGAGAAATATGAATAAAAGTTCATTTTAGACCAAAATGCTCTTCTTATACCTATATCCTAACTGTTTAGGAAGAACAATATTACACCCTTCAACACTTTGCCATTCTTCCTTGCTCTGATTTCATTTTCCTTTCCTTCGAGGCTTCTTCGTTAAATAGCATAAGACAATTGCGACGGTGAAGTTCAAACGAAGATATTAATTTAAAATTGATTTTGATAAACATGTTTGAATGAATATATATGACATAATCCAAGTGAATTATATCATTTTGATGGATTTCTAATGCATTGCTTGATAGAGGATCAAATATACAAATTCAAATCTTTTTCAAACCTTAGTCGAACCAAATTTGAACCATATTTGAGAATGGTTCAAATATATGTTCAAACAATATTCCAACAATGTTCAAACATAGCTCGAACATGGTTTGAACTTGTCTTGAACAAGGTTTGAACACATAACCCTTTAAACCCTATGCTTATTTTAAGACCAATTATTTTTAAAAGTAAATCATGTATCAACATTATTGTTCTATATGGAGGAGAATTAAAAAAAAAAAAGAAAATCAAGTTGATTGGACATTTATCGGGAAGAAGAGCAATGGATTGATGGTTAAAAGAAGTATTTCTCAAACATTTCAAAAGACATCAGATAAAATTATAGAGAATGATAAAAAATAATTTAGTGCAAAACTAGAGGTAATGTACCACTTTGGTAGAGGGACAAAGTCAATTCACCATCTTTCGCTAATTTATGTGTTATTGTGGACATAAAAAATGTAGAAGTAGGTGATATTGTGCACATACATGCTGCATATGATGGTAACTCCAATGATGCTTCAATTTTAAAGCATTTGCTAAACCAAAAGACTATCAATATATAAGCTCAACCATGCATTATTAGACATATAATTAAGAAGAAGATTATCAAAATTTATCCTAATTTGAAGACAAAAATAATTTTATCTAATGTGAAGTGGGACTATGGTATATATTCATCTTTTGAGAAGGCTTGTTGGTGTTGTGAGCAAGTTGTCATATATATATATATATATATATATATGAAGGTTATCTAAAGAACTCTTTTATCATGCTAGATATGAAGAATCTAGGGGCAGTTGTTTTTTAGCATGTCAGAATATAATATTTCAGTTATGTTTACTTAATTTTAGGTGTCTACATTCAAGACCTCAAAGTTGCATGCTATTCAATGTTAAGTGTGGATGGAATAATTCTAAACACACAATCATATATATCATATGTCATTAACTCAAAAAATAATAATTCATGGATGTAATTTATGATTAGATTGATGGAGTCAATAACCATAGTGGAAAACTTTATATTTATCTTTGATATACATGATATTATATCCAATACTTTGTTTATAATATTTTTCATAGGGGCTTGCAATTATCATGTTAAAATAAATATCACAATAAAATTTTAAATTTATAGTTTTTATGAGAAGTATTACTTGGCTTCTAAAGTTTATAGAAGAGTTGAGTTCTAAGAAACCTATAACAAGAATAAAGTCGGCGTTGAGAGTTGGGCTTGTGCTTTCTTCCCTAGGAACCGATACAACTTAATGACTATCGGTATTTCAAAGAGCTTCAACAAATTTACTAAGACTACAGAGACTCATATCTAGTGGCTATGTTGTTATAGATTTTGAGATACACAATGCAGAAATGTATCTTCGATAGATGCATAATTACAATGATTATAACAATTATTTTGGCAAAATACTTGAAGAAGCATTGAGAAAGAAATTAAATAATGCTAACACTTTTATTATCTATCTTATTAGTTAATTTAAATTGCATGTCCTTTATAGTTAACTTATGTTTAATTAAGTGAAAGGACATGTACATATAGAACATTGATGTGATGGGACTCTCTTAAAAACGAGAGATTATTCTGTGCGGAATCCGAAAGCGTTCGGAGGCGAATTTGGGCGCGCTACGTCATTGGATGCACTGGGCCCCGGTGACGTGGCGCGCCCGGATTCACCTCTGAACGCCTTCGGACTCCGTACAGAATAATTTTCCCTTAAAAACATGTATTGACTACAACTTGGAATCGAGATGTTAGATACTATAGCTTGTGCATAAAGTTGTGTAAGCATGAAGCATATTTGGATGAATATGCTAAGAATATCCATCCGGTTGTAAATGAGGACACCTGAGAGGTTCTAGATAAAAAAAATACCAATGTCATTCTACCCTCATTGCTAAGTTGAATAGTAGTCATCCAAAGAAAATGGCGAATGTCTTTAAAGAGAGATAAGGATGAGGTGCAATATAAGTGAAGCTGATGTGAAATGAAATTCCATAACAAAGTCACTTTAGGTCCAAGAGCACATCACCTTAATGATAGTTTTAAATTATTATCATTTTCATTGTTACAACATTAAAATTGTATTTGATGTAATGAGTTCTTTGCTTTAATAACACTCTTTAAGTAATATCATTGATTGGTTATACTCAATGATATAATGCTTGTCATTTTTTGTTTATGTTAAATTCTAAAAGATCTAAGTAGATAGTTGGTTATACTGAAGAATGTGATTCGAACTCATGGTTTGAACAAGTATAGAAACATGAAGGAATTTTTTTAGCCACCATAAATTAGAATCAAATTTGATTTGAACCATATTCGAATTTAATTCAAACAAGATTCAAATGTGATTTGAACTAAATTAGAAGGTTCGAAACAATTTGAACCAATTCAGTTCATAGCATACTTTAACTAAATAGTTCATAGCTAAAAGTGAGTAAGAAATAAAAATTTGAGTATTTTCTTATAAAAAAAATATTAGTCTTATTTAATGAATTACCACTATTATTATTATACATATAAATCCCTTAAAAACAATGGTCTAAACAAGCTTTTCTGCCAGAAACCCTCATTTATCTCTCTCGTGCTCCAGCTTTATTTTTCAGTTCTCTTTAGTTCCATGCTGTCTTATAGAGAAATTATTCTGTGCAGAGTTTATTTGTAGAGCTGCGTCCAGACACCAATGAAATCGTGACGCGTTGATTGCCCACGTGGATATTCATCTGTACTCCGTTATATTATTTTTGTTTTTTTTCTATCTTGTCAGCCCAACTAACCCGTCCAGACACCCGGTAAAAATTTGAATGGCAGAGACTTCTCACTTTTCACGACAATATTCACTTTTTTCTTCGTCATTCACTGTTCTCCATGCATCTTCGGCATTCACTGTTCTCATTGCTCTTCGGCATTCGTTCACTTTTCATCTGCGCTAATGATTTCACCTTCCAAAAATATTAGTCTGTTATTTACTTGTCGTGATAGCTGCGTATGGGCTGCGTAATAACATATTTTTGGCTTATTTATTGCGTATGAACTGCGTTTTTAGTTTTTCATATTTATTGCATACTTAACAAATTTCTGTGTTTAGCTTGTTCATTTTCCACTCTTTTTAGTTTTTAGGGTTTGTTTTCATTATAATTGCATGTTGGTTGCTGTGTGATTATTGTGTATTTACTGCATCTTTTCTAGACTTGCTTACTGTTTGTTGCTGCTTGTTTAGGGTTTGGGGTTTTAGCTTACGTATTTTTTGTATAATTTCTGCATATTTTGTTGCGTATTTTCTGTGCCTTCTCTGTGCATTTTCTGCTTACTTATTTTATGCGTATTTTCTGCTTATTTATTTTCTATCTTCTACTTATTTTCTACATATTTTATGTTTTTATTTCTTTAATATTTCTGGTCTATATTCGGCCTCTTTCTTTTCGATGTTATGTATCAACTTTCGAACATTCTGCAACACCTTCGTGGAGATAATAAATCTTGATGTGGATAACATCTTAAGAAGATTAAACATCTACCAATTTCTAAAATTCCTGGCCTTCTCTTAAGCAGAACATCCCACTGATGTACGAGCTCCTCATACTATGGAATATTCCACGACAATGTTTTATAATAAAGTGTAATGCTATACAGTTCATAGTAGATGAAGTGGCCCTTCTTATTGGATTGCCAAATAGAGGTCAAGAGATCTTCTAGCTTAGTTCTGCACTTACAGGAGTCTCATCAAAGGAAGTAAAGAGCGAGATGCTGGAGTTGAACAATTCAAAGATAGGTACGTATACATATTTATCATGCATCAAATTTTAATTAATATCTCAAAGAAGAATGGGGATTTGCCAACAAATAAATTCTTTGCAGATTTTTTATGCCCTCCAAGGAGTTACCCAGGAGGAAGTAGACAATATACTAGGCATCCAGAACTTTTGAACACACAGCCTTCCTCCCCCTCAAGAAATACCCTCCTTAGTAGCCAGAACAGGATTCCCCACCCACACACCTCATTATCCCCATCAAACCCCCCTCCTCCCCAGCAAGCCCTCCCAATCTCCTCAGTAAGCACCATTTCCAACTACAGCTCAGGCTTAGGGTGGTCTCCAGAAGAAATTGATTACATCACTTCAGGATACATGTATAAAATTATTCCCTGAACTTGAAGGTAGGCTGAGGAGGAGGTTTAAGCATCTTGCAGTAAGAGTAGAATTAATTGAATACAAGCTAATCCACCACATTGCTCAATACAAATTTGATTATGAGCAAAACGCCTACTCCGTACTCCTCATCCTGCCAGCAACCCATTCAACTAAAAGGATACTTGCTCTAGTCCAAATCAAGCAGGAAGTCCCAAATGAACCAATTCTTCTTCCTGTCATCAGCCAAGAGAAAGTCGTGTGACCATTAAGTTATAGATGAGCATGAAGAGGGTTTGGTAATATTGAAGGGGAGGAGGGATGGGAAGAAGTGGAGAATAGGGACCCCTGCTCCAATTGAACCAATCAATGTTGAAGACATTCAAATAATGCCTAAACCTGCAAGCACAATAATAGAATATAAGAGTAGGGAGGTGCTGAGTAAAGAGAAGCAATTGTTTCTAGATGAATGTTTTAAGAAGTTCATTGATAAGCAAGTCAACTCTGCAACACTATGTTATTTATTACATATTTGGTTGCATTTGTATTGTGTATTTACTGCATTTTTATTGCATATTTACTGTATTTTTTGCTACGTATTTACTGCATATTTACTAAATATTTTTTGCATATTTACTGCATATTTTCTGTATATTTACTACGTATTTTTTTGCATATTTATGCATTTTTCCAACATATTTCACACATTTTCTTTATTATGGGTCTGATCGAATATTCTCTTGTAGGAATATCTCAATAATTAGAGCTGGCGTTGATGAAATTATACTAGATAAATATCTTGACAATAATTATGTAAATTCCTTCGCCCTACTATTACATGAGAAGAATAAACTTAGTCCTCATAAATATCATAACTTTCTATACATCTCGCCAATGCATTGGGTTCGTATACATGTAATAAATAATTTTTATAAAAAATTTTTACCTATTTCATTTTCCATGTACTTATTGACTTCTTGCAGAATTACAAGTAATTCGACCCAACTGTGAATTTGTATATCAAACATATCATTAATGTTGTTAAGTCATGCGATCCTCTACTTCAACCAATCATTCATAGTGGGCACTGGACCCTTCTAACTGGGATGCTGAAAGAAGAGAAGTGAATTTTACGATTCCTTACACAACCCCCAGCATAAGCAAATTCTTCAAAAGATCGTAACTGAGACAACAAGTGTTAACTTTTTTTAAAGTTACCAGTCAACTAATATTTGTTCATTGTATTGTTCAAATTCAAAACTTACATGATGAATGGAGCTTTTGATAATGATATAAGACGATGGAAAGTCCAACCTGTCCATGGTGTGCCAACTCAGAATAACAGTATCGATTGCTAAATGTTTATTTGCACATACATGAAAATGATTGTTCTTTAAGGCAATACCAATTGAGTTGAAACTTAAAATTAACAAGAAGAAATGCCAAAATATAAGACAGAATTCATACACGTACTGTTTTATACATCATTGAAATAAACTTTTTCTGTACATAAGTTTTTATTAGTCTTTGAATAATTTTTTCTGTAAAATAGAACTTGTATAATATGTAAATTATGCAACCGTTGTAATATAATTTTTACAATTTTTATAAAATATAACTTGTATAATGTACATATATTTTTACTTTCTTTGATTAATTTTTTTTGTACACATGTTTTACTTAATCTTTGATTAATTTTTCTATAAAATAGAACTTGCATAAATGTAAAATAAAATTTTTTGTAAAAATATTTACTGATGAAAATTCAAGAAAATTTTAATTTATACGTAGTAAATATGCAGCAAATACGCAGCTGATAAACAGTTGATACACATTAAATACGCAGCTGATATGTAGTCGATACGCATCAAATATGAAGTAGTTACGTAGAAAATATACAGCACATACGCAGTAAATACACATTGAATATGCAATAAATACACATCAAATATGCATCAAATGCAAAGTAAATATGCATTGAATATGTAGTAAATACGCAGCAAATACATATAAAATATGCATAAAATGCACAGTAAATGATATCATTTCTATCGTATTGAAATACAAGAAAAAACCTACAATCCCTAAATGATGTCCTTTTGATTATCCAAACAAAAAGAATAATGATCGTAATGCTTGACACTCACAAATTAAAAATATTGGTCATGACAATCATATAAACCCAACAACAACAACAACATCAAGCCTTTATCCCACATACATGAATCTTTTTCTCCATTGTGTCATGTTAAGAGTCAAATTCTAATTTAAATCTAATAAAGAAAACACAATAAATACACCATAAAGTATTGTAGGTCCCACTATCATCTTATAGAAATATATTTTTTTAAAGTTTGAGGGTTTTTCTATCACAAAATAAGCCCGATGCATTCCTCCACTTCAACCATCCAATTCGAATTCTACTAATATGCAGTAAACACACAGCAGAAAAGGAGCGTATATACGTATCAAATAGGTAGTAAATACGTAGCAAATACACATCAAATACGAATTCAATATGTATTGAATATGTGTTGAATACGCAACAAATACACATCAAATATGCAAAAAATACATAATAAATATGCAGTAAATGAACTTTGCACATGAGAGAATAGTATATAGCATATATATTGTATTGAAATACAAGGAAAAAAAAACCTACAATCCCTAAATGATGCCCTTTTGATTATCCAAACAAAAAGAATAATTATCACAATGCTTGACACTCACAAATTAGAAATATTGATCATGACAATCATATAAATCCAACAACAATAACAACATTTTATTCCATTATGTGAGGTCAACTATATGAATCCTTTTTCTCCATTGTGTCATTAAGAGTCAAATTCTCATTTAAATCTAATAAAGAATATGCAGTAAATACACCATAAAACATTGCAGGTCTATAGAATTTTTTCTTTAAGTTTGAGGGAACATTTCTATCATATAAAAAGTCCAATGAATCCCAAGTGCAATAGCAATACAAGGAAGATAAAGAGGTTCTACATAAGAGCCCAAAGTGTTACCTAAAAAAAAAAAATATTTTTTTTATTCTTAGGTTGATTTGACGATTTGGCACCAATCAGATTAAGAAGGGGGTACCCTACACAGTTTAGGCAGTAACTTCTATAGAATGACACTAGCCTGAATTTGAGTTGTACCTAATAACTAACTTAGCACGACGGGCGAAGCCCTACATGATGAATTACACCATTAGCTCAACCATCCGATAAGACTAATTTTCCAAGTTAAGCTGCCCCAACAAATTTAGTGTATTAGCAAGTTTATAGGAATCAATCACTGCGCTGATGACTTGCTCTACAAAGTTTTTCAACCATTTTTTGACACGTCAATTAAAGTCAATGCAAGATGTTGATAACGTAAGTTGCCCAGGCATACAAAAAGGACTAAAACCATGTAACAAAAGAATACGAGAAAATTTTAATAGAAGGAAGTTAAACCTGCAACCTTGTATTTTGCAATAATGCATTGCCAGCAGGCCACTGGCAGCTTTACATTTTCAATTTATGATGGTGGAAGTGAAAGTGTTGAGAAATACTGTAGGAAACTAGTCCTTTACACACATAATGCATGAAAAAACAGGGAGATTTACATACAGAAGTATACCGAAGTCTGCAATAAATACACAATTTCAGGGGCCGAATGAAAGGAGACGATTGCAACTATCATATGCCAAACAAGCAACTTTCTTGGTAAGAGTTTATACAATAATAAACAGATTAACAGCATCGATGCTTCAGCTTAAAAAGAAAAAAAAGAAAAAAAAACTCACCCAAGCTTTAATGAAGCCCGACACATAATAAGCATCAGTTGTAATATGCTGCAAGAAATGCATAGAAGCCATCAAATAAACAAGCAGATCATGAACTAAGTGAACCTTTTAAAGATGATTCGACCCCATCTAACTTGGCTAAACATATTATTCAACTGTTTCAACCAACAGTTGACCGATCAACCCAATATTCAGCACCATGCAAAGTGGGGTATGGGTTTCTTTCGTAAAAATATTCAGGTCAGCTGGCAATCACATCACAAGTAGGAATTTGCGAGAGTAAGTTCATGCAATTCACTTAGCATCCATTCCTCTCCTGTTTGGCCTCCGAGCACTATAGCTCGTGTTCCTCCAACAACACAGGTACTATGTCCCCAAGCAAATCGAGGGGGTCTACCAGGCACATTCAGTATCCTCCAAGTTGGTTTCTCCTCTGTTGGGTCCAGAAGATATAATTGGGAAGCTGAATGCAGACCAGCAACAGAACCACCGAAGATCAGAATTCTTCCGCCGGGTAGGCTCACCGCAACATGATCAAGCCGAGGAGGTGGACCAATCCCAGCAGGATTACCAGCGCCTGGCATTCCACTACCAGTTATATACCTCCACCGTGGTTCGTCTTCACTTAGATCTATAGTGAAGACATCACTAGAGCGCAGCCTTAGTGGCCCACTCTTAGCAAGACCTCCAAACATCAATATCTTGCCACTACCATACACAGAAAGACTGTGGCCCAGTCTCGAAGGCGGTGACCATGAAACAGGTATCTCCCTCCACACAGGTTTCTCCATCATGAGGTCCAGTAAGAATGTATCACTGAGAAGCACACCCGAGTCTGCACATCCACCAGAAACAACCAGCTTTGTTCCATCGAGAGTGCATGAGCTGTGCCAAGACCTTGGAAGCGGAGGAGCAAGTCCAAGGATCTCACGCCATGCAGGATGCTTCGCATCCAAGTCTAATATGAACACATCGTTAAGCAGGCCTTGTCTTCCACAGCCACCAAATACTACCAACCAAGACCCATTTAGGCAAGACAGAGTATGGCCCCATCGTCCAGGTGGTGGTGAGCTTACTTTGACTTGTCTCCACTCTGGATTGCTGGAGTTCAGATCTAGTACAAAGGTGTCATTCATTGGTTGCATGTTCACGCCTTCCCCGCCAAAAAGAACAACTCTATTTCCAACAGCACATGCGCTGAAGTTGCATCGAGATGGCTCTACGGCACCACCAACTGTTAATCTTCTCCATGCCACAGCTTCAAGGGTGGTTAGCTCCCGTGCCAGCCTTCCCCATCCTAATCTTTTCGCTCCAGGAACAGTTTCCAATGCACGAGTTGTTTCACTTCCCCATGCATTCTGACAAACCATTCTCCAAAGATTCTCATCCTTAGAAAGAAAATACAGCCTTTTGCACACAGAACCAACAGAGGCAATATCTCTTGGGGACAACCTTGAAAGAATGTTTTGACATAAAACCTCATCACTCAGCTGAAGCATACCATAAAATTCACGGCATATGTTTCCATGCACAGCAGTAGGACGATAGATTGAATTATCAAGTGTAGAACGACTGCTAGGCCTCACGCTTTCTTTCGTTAAAATGCCAGGCAAAGGACCCAAATCAACATTGGCTTCCGTGAAGAATTGAATGCCAAGAAAATGTGTTGTTTCATTATCCTCATAAATTGGTGTTAGCTGTAGCCTGTTCATTAACGGAGACCCATCCTTCTTAAAATTCAATAGATTACCCTGGAAAACAGAGCCTTTTTCCAGGCAACTCCTAATTTCAGATACCACTCTAGAGTCCACCAACGGATGCCTCCTTTGAGCAAACGGCCCCCTGCATTGTAGGAACCGACTGAAAAAAAAAAAACCCGCAATAAGCATATAGCTTGAAAGGCTTGACATGCAAACTACTACAATGACGTTATTGCTATAGAACGTACAAAATGACAAGCTTTTGCAGTACTTCTCCAGATTTCCGGATGAAATTGTTATGTAATATCCAGAAACAAGAACCCTTCTACTAAGAAAATCTAAAAATAACAACAACCTGCTATATATAAATATTACAAGGGAATATAAATATATTCTGCAGCAAGAACCTTACACCCTAAGTTTTCCCCGTAGACACTGCACGCACACCACCACCACCAACAACAACAACAACATCAAGCCTTTATCCCACTACGTGGGGTCGGCTACATGAATCCTTTTTCTCCATAGTGTCCTGTTAAAAGTCATATTCTCGTTTAAATCTAATAAAGAAAGATCATTTCTAATATTTTCTAACCAAGTCTTTTTAGATCTACCTCTACCTTTCTTAACATAAGTCAAATCTAAGATCTCTACTTTCCTAACCGGGTCATCGGGAGGCCTCCGTTTTATATGACCAAACCATCTAAGGAGACTCTCTCTAATCTTATCTTCCACTGGAGCTACTCCAACCTTTTCACGAATATGCTCATTTCGTATCCTATCTCTAAGGGTAAAGCCACTCATCCACCTGAGCATCCTCATCTCTGCAACACTTAACTTAGAATTATGCTTCTCTTTTAATGGCCAACATTCGGCACCATAAAGCATTGCAGGTCTCACCACCATCTTATAGAATTTTCCCTTAAGTTTGAGGGGTACTTTTCTATCACACAATAAGCCCGAAGCATTCCTCCACTTCAACCATCCAATTTGAATTCTGCTGCTAATATCCCCATCTATTTCACCATTACTATGAACAATAGATCCAAGATATCTAAAACGTGTACTCTTATTAATGACTTGATCGCCCAAACTCACCATTAAGACACTACATGCACGCCGGTAAATAGAAATAGGAGATTGAAGGGGTCTTTTTTGTTTTGTCGAGAGCCAAACCACACTGTTAAATGGAAATAAATTTCATATTAAAATTCTTTATAATCATTTCAAATATAAATCAAAACCATATGAATTCCTTAGAATCCTCTCCAAATATTTATTTTCAAATTTAGATTTTACAATCAAAATAACAAACAAATCTCATCTTGAGTAAAAGAGAAAATAACCTCCCTTATTGATTTCCTAAAATCTTCTCAGCATATTGTTTGTTAACTTTTATTATCTGCCTGAAAAAGTTGCAAGTAATTGAAAATTTGGATCATGGTGGCTTTTTCATTTGTTTCAAAAATTCATGATCATCTAAATAAACAAATTTTAGCAAAGAACGGCATTGATGAGCCCAACGTAATTGTAGTGCTATTATGTGTAAACGGCTGGTCATTCCTTATGCGAACAACATAATCTTGTACATTATAGAAGGGATTTGGAAGGGTACTTCCGTCCTAACATCAAATAATTCATAACGAACAAATTATCTGAAAGTTCTGATCTAACACTTCATCTAATGGAACATTAAGATGACATCAGATAAAAACAAAGAAAAAATCCAAATTAGAGCCAATGCTTAAACAGCATGACTTGGCAGTAGATCCACACAAACACAAACGTATAATGTAGAGTGGTAATTTCCCTCAAATTTATTCCAAAAGAAAGGAATAGATTGGTTTGAAGAGCATTTCTTCTTCAAGCTTTATTGCTCTTACCTCCCCACCACCAAAGTTTGTTGCTCTTGCCTCCCCACCACCACCCTCCCCCTTCACTTCTACACACCCCAAAAAGAAGTTATTGATGGTATCTTAAATATGTAAACTCTCATACATTATGCCATGGGACTCTTGCATGTTAGCAGCCTGCCCATCATAGAAATCAAAACCATATTTTCTCAAGCTGTATATAAATTAACCCAATTTCCTCCCCTTCCTAGCTCAATGGGTCCCACTAGCATAAGTCTATTTGTTTAGCAACATTAAAATGTGGAATGAAGATATAAACGATGTAATCCCTCCCCATATCATTCTCCAGAAGCAAAATTAGGAGCACATCAACAAGGGCTTGATAGCCTTCCAAGGACCTCTATAGTCCATAAAACATGGATGCGAAACCAGAAAAGACAATTGCCAAGAAAATTGCAGAAGATATGGAACACATGACTACCGCTGACATTAAACAAATGCAACAGCATATGTAAGAAAATGATAGTTAAAGCAAAATTAGACTGTAAAGCAAAAACCTAGCAGTCGAATGTCAAAGTCTCAACTAGCTTTAGAAAGATAATGTTCAAGTGGCATCAATTATAATCATTAGCATTAGCCCAAACATTTGGGATCGGCTTTAAGAATATTCATTTCCATTCATTCTTAATCTGAAGTACCCAAAATTCAGCAAGATTTCTTGTCTTTATATGCTACACCACACCCTTCTTTAAATATGGAGAATAGAAATTCTGTACTCTTTTTTGGATATTAAAAGAAAATGATTTCTTTTTTATTTGAAGACTTTTCACCTTCCAAATCTCTTCAAGATGCGATGTCATAGTTCAAGCATGACACTTACCTTTTGGTTCTTCTTTTCCTCTTATTTCCTTCTGTTAACATCTTAGAAATTATAATTTGATTGGATTGATTCAGATTTGTTACGTCAATGCCATCAGTTCAGCACATGATTTTTATATGCTCTGCGGTTATTCTATATGATCTAAATTTTTTTTGATTAGTTTCTACTAGGAGATTTAATATTTATTCATACTGATTTGATTCTATTTCCCTTGTATGAAACAACGAATGTGAAACAATTTTTATGCTACCAGTTTCATTCCCCTTAAAGAATTGCAAACTTATTCTGATTTGTTCTCATCAGATTGATATATATATATATATATATATATATATATAACATTGCATTTCATTTCAAGGCATTACATCTCCCAAAAAAACTAAAATTCCTACATTGCCTACATCAAATTTTCTCTCACAACCTACGGTTTCATTATGATGAAAACTAGACGTGAGACTCAGTGTCATAGTGATAAAGAT
The DNA here is from genome assembly GCA_019925795.1 of Dendrobium chrysotoxum. Taxonomy (NCBI): domain Eukaryota; kingdom Viridiplantae; phylum Streptophyta; class Magnoliopsida; order Asparagales; family Orchidaceae; genus Dendrobium; species Dendrobium chrysotoxum. The sequence goes on from CM034314.1 coordinate 73,956,535, forward strand.
CAACAACAGGAATGCAAACTCATTAAGGATGCAACAACAGTTGGTTGTCGTGCAACTTAAGCAACATAAAAAGAGTAATACTAAAAGATAATATAGGGGTAATGTTTTCTAATACAACTAAAATAGTGTGTGGGATGCTTAAATGCAAATAGAAATGAGGAGTCATAGATCAAAAGTTATCAATTAATCCAACAACTCATTTTCTTTAAATGAAAATAGAAAATAGTCATCATTAGACCCAAATTGTAACAACAATAACAACAACATCAAGCCTACATCCCACTATATGGGGTCGGCTACATGAATCTTTTTTCTCCATTGTGTCCTGTTAAGAGTCAAATTCTCATTCAAATCTAATAAAAAATGTCATTTCTAATATTTTCTAACCAAGTCTTTTTAGATCTACCTCTTCCTTTCTTAACGGGCCAAATCTAATACATCTACTCTCCCAAGCCCTGGAAGAGAAAAATTGGGGGTTGCATTAAGTAATTGATAGACAGCGTAAATATTGCTGAATAATCATGACATGAATCCATTACACCCAAATTGTAATAAAGTAAATATTCAAGAATATTAGCAGGAATTTGTAAACAAATGAAATCAATGAGGAAAAAATTAATTTCTACAAGAACACTAAACTAACTAATAATAATAAACTATGTTGAAGAAGAGACAAAAAATAAAATTACCAAAACAAAAAAAAGGCCTCACACCAATAAGGCAATGTTCTAAAGTTCAATATATGCACAAATATTTGAGATTAAGAAAAAAATCTCACATATGCAGACTTGACAAAACTTATGACAATAGTTGAGCCATTATCAGTGTATTGCGATGAAGTGTAGTGATATATCCATTTTTAAACATTTTATAGCAAAAAAAAGGTAGGATTTACACATCTCTTGTTGGATTAAATGTTCCATCTAGTCCAAGTGCAGCTGCTTGTTCCTTGGTTCAAGTAATTCTCAGCCTTATACACATATGTAACACTCTCTAAAGGAACTTGTGTAGTGGATTCCAGGTTCGCTCATGATCTTTTCATGGGTGTTTGTTTCTTATAGCCCTTAACCTATTAATAAGAAGACTACTACTGCAGATGGAATAATAATTAAGATTGATGGTCAAGAGGATGTATGTATAAATTAAAACTAAGTTTTATAAAATGTAATACATGTGCATAATTGTCTATCAATCTAGTTTCAATTCAAAAGCTTATAAAGGATTTTGTAAATATTTAAATCAAGTTTTCATTCTGCAATTGTAAGGCCGCCTTTTCTTCTGCACTTGAATTTCAAGACCAAACCATGTAGGTGATGATTGGACTTGCAAGGGAGAGAAATGGGATCTACTTTCTTGAGGAAGCTGATGGGAAAAATATTACTATGGATCTTATTCCAATGCTCTGCTTTCTGAGTCTTCTCTTTCCAATCAAAATAAAATATGGTTATATCATTTTTGCCTTGCTCAAACCTTTTTCAATATTCTTAAAGCAAACGTTCCTGATTTGTTCAAAGGATTTTATTTGAGTAATTTTCATTGTGATGTTTATGAATTTGCAAAACATAACTGTGTTTCTGATGAGGACATCCGACCGTGAAAGTTTATAGGAGGAGGAGCCAAAGATCGACGACCATGATTGTACCACTTTATTTTGAGTTATTGTTTGTATTTTGATTTATTTATGTATTTTTCCATTTTTTATCCTCACTTGAGGGAATAGGAGCATGAGACCCCTGGGGCACTTTTGTCTTTTGTTCTATATTTTGGGTTGTTTATAATCTCCGCCTTTCTTGTAATGGTCAATGGATTATTAAGAAGAAAATTTCTGCACTTTTTTCTTGAGAGCTATGGGAGTTCTTAGGAGAGTGGAAGTCCCTATATAAGGGCAATGCAATACCCACTAGCCGTAGGAAGCGTCCAGGCTCGTGGTTTGAAGTCCCTAGGTGAGGGCAACGTAACATCCATCAGCCGCAGGAAGCGTCCGGGCTCAAGGTTTATCTTTCTTTCTCTAAACTCCCCTTCTTCTTCTTCATTGACCGCCGGCCAAACCCCCTCCATAGTCGCCGGCCAAGCACCCCTATTCCCCTCCTCTAACCGTCGGCCACTTCTCCCACTCCTACCAACCGCCGGCCTCCAACCCCTCCACCTCAATCCCAAGTTTCGGCCCCTCCTTAGCCATTAGCCTCCCTAGCCCAAACCTTAGCCGCCGGCAAACCCTCCCTAAGCCGTTGGTTCCAATTTCCAATTAGCCATTATTACTTTCCTAATTTAATTCAAAGTATTTTGGGACATCCAAACTGAATTTCAAATTAATTTGGAATTCAAAATTTCCCTCCTATTTTGAATTAAATAATATTGCTCCCTCCATCTACTTAATTTGAATTTAAATTTAAATTTTGAAAGGCCAATCATTCCTTTATTAATTTAACATTCCAATTATAGTAAACAATCAATCTCATAATTCAATCCCTCCATCATCCATGGGTCACACCCCCCGCGTTCTACATCAGTTTGGTATCAGAGCATGGTTGCATTCCCGGGATGTGTATTTGATAGAGTCAAGCTCTTTTTTCACCCCGGGAGAATGATGATGACATCCGACCGTGAAAGTTTATCGGAGGAGGAGCCGAAAATCGACGGCCATGATTGTACCACTTTATTTTGAGTTAGTATTTCTATTTTGATTTATTTATGTATTTTTTCATTTTTTTACCCTCACTTGAGGGAGTAGGCCTATATGACCCTAGGGGGCACTTTTGTCATTTGTCTTATTATTGTATTTTGGCTATTTATAGCCCCCTCTTCTTTTGAAGGGATGATTATTATGAATGAAAATTTCTGCACTTTGTTCTTAAGAGCTTTGAGAGTTCTTAAGAGAGTGGAAGTCCCTAGGTGAGGGCAACGTACTACCCGCAAGCCGCAGGAAGCGTTCGGGCTCGTGGTTTGAAGTCCCTAAGTGTTGGCAAAGTATTACCCATCAGCCGCAGGAAGCGTCCGGGCTCGTGGTTTATCTCCTCCACCATCGTCCCTCCTTTCTCCTAGCCACTGGCCACCCTCCCTCTTCCTCCTAATTGCCGGCCCAACCTCTTTCTCCATTTAGATTGGCTTTGATTGGCAATCTATCTCAATCCCTTAATTCCCTCCCCACTTCCATAACCACCGGCCCCCTCTCTCTCCCTCTTTCCCTCTTTGCCCCTCCAATTAATTCTCCCCCCTATCAATCCCTCCCAAATTAATTTCAGATTTTCTATTTGCTGGAATTAATTTAAGATTTCTAAATTGTTAATCATGGCTAGTTTTTTGTTCTACATTAGTTTCATTACAAATAAGTAAAACAATAACTTCACTGCTTTTAGCACAGAAATTGTTTGGTCAACAGCATTTTGAGTGTAAGAAAAATACATGAGTTTTGAAAATTCGGGTGTTTGAACGGCTACATTTCACATGCAAAATATTTTAAGAGTGAATTTGGAATTCACCCTCTAGTTCATTTTGAGTGTATTTAAAACTCGTTATTTTTTAAAAAATTTCAAATACACAACTTGTATAAAAGAAATGCCACCTGCCACCATCGTTGATCATCACTACTGTCAGTAGCCGCTGCCCGTTGTAAGCTAGCAAAACCACCCGCTATAGCCACCCGTCGCCACCCACCAATGCCAACCACTGCTACCGCCCGTTGTTCGCCATAGCCCTCGTGGTCGACCACCTCTAATCAACCATTGTCCAAATGCACAATTTTTTCTTTGTATTCCCTTCAAATCAATTACGAAAAAGTAAACTCCTCTATTTATAATGTACTCAACCAAACTCCTTAAATTATTTTCAATAGACAATTTTTACTTTACATTGCATTTTTTTTAGTTTGCATTTCTTTTCATCAAACAAAAAAGCCCCTAATTCAAAATGGTGTATGGGGACCTTCTACTATTAACAATATCATTACAACTTTTTAATAAGGAAAGATTTGTTTTTGCTTGATCAGTCATCCTCCCCATCCTCATAAAATCAAAATTCTTCATCATCATTCATTTCAAATCTTTTACCAAATGAATCAGATACAAGTACTCCTAATCCAGCAACAAAGGATAAACAAATTTAAAGTACTGCTCACCCACTTCAAGTATACTCTAGGATAAAAGGAACTCTTGTTCAATCAATGCAGGTTCTTGATTCCAAACCGATCTCTAATGTTGAAAATATTGAAGTAACTTCTAATTCTATAGATTATGAAAATAGTGTGCCTGTTGTTAATGATTGTGATCTTCCTGTTGCGATGAGAGAAAGTGTTAGAAAAGTACTCAATGACATTTTTATTCCATGTTTAACTTTCTGACATTAAAAAATGTATAGCAGCCATAAAAGCCTTCTTATCCCCCTCAACATTATTACTATCCCAAATACTATCTCTAAAGGATAGGGAAGAAAGAGTGAAAATAAGCTATGAAAGTTGAAATGGAGGCACTTGAGAGCATAAATGGTACTTGGTAAACCTTAATTAAAGAAAAAATCTTATAGGGTATAAATGTGACTTCAATATGAAAAACAAGGCATATGGATCACTAAAGGTATAAGGCAAGTCTAGTAGCTAATGGGTGTACTCAAATAAATTGAATATAATATCTTGAAATATTTAATCATATTGCAAAAATGAATATTGTAAGAATCCTATTATCTTTAGCAACTAATTGTGGTTGGAGTTTGCAATCATTTGAAGTAAAAAAGAAGAAGTCTTTTTCCGTGGTGATCCTAACGAAGAAATCTACATGGAAGTTCCACCTGGGTCTAAGTCAGAATAATAAGATGTGCAAGTTAAAAGAGGCACATTATGGCTTAAAACAATCTCACAAAGCTTGGTTTGCAGGTTTTCTGGGGTAAAGAAAGCTTTAAGCAGCAAACAAAATAAAAGGGTGATCACAGATTGTTTGTCAAACATTCTACTCCAGCAAGGTTGAAGTTATTGAAAAGGTGTTTATTGCAACAGTTTGAGAACAAAGAACTCAACAGGGTTCAAATACTTCCTCGAGAAATGGCTCACTCTCAACAACAAACCTTTATATGGCTTAAACAGCAATTAGATGATTATGAACTTAGATTAGACCACATTTTAGTTATAAGTGATAATCTTAATAGGATAAATTTAACAAAAAATCCTGTACAACATCACTTTATTCAGGATCATGTTGCCTAAGGTAATGTAGTTCTAGTGTAAGTACAAATCATCAGCTTGTAAGATATTTTCACAAAGCCCTTGGCTGAAGATTAAGTGTGCATACTTAAATGGAAATTAGGAATGTTGAACCCTTCACTATAAATATTTTTGGTAAGCTTTTCAGATATCTTACAAGTTTACTTTATCTCAAATCAGCATTTCAAAATAAGAAAATATTGCATTTGGTGTTAGTACTGATTTGCATTTTTTTCTTTTAGAATGGAGCTAGTTTGCTTTGATCCCCACATTTTGCTGTGACATAGGGGAGAGAACAATTATGTTGTTATGAATTTCAGTTTGGTTGTAGTTTACTTGTCTTCATGTAATGCTATTTGTCAATGAAACTATTCATTCTTAAGTACTAATTTTTTTTCCATGGGGGGATTGTTTAAAATTATGTAATCTTTATTTGACTATCAAGTTTGAGCACTCATATTTTCAGGGGGAGGATTTCAATATCCAAATCCATATACTTGGTTATACAATTCCTAAGAATAATTGTCATCATTAAAATGGGAGACTGTTAACTCCATGAGCCCTAATTCAAGTTTAGAATTTCATTATCACAAATATGCTAAGAAATTTGATATGATAGTTCATTTGAGTTGTTCAATTAAGCTGGTTCTACCATCAAGACTTCGAAACAATATGTGAGGATCAAGCTTTGGAATAAAAATATTTTTATTTTTCTCAAATGTAAGAGTTGCAAAAGCAAAATCTCGAAGAAGGCCACCAAGTATGCTAACATGAAAATTAATATAAAAGAAAATTATTATTTTTCATACAAACTTAAAATTACTTATTAAGCCAAATTATTTTTAACATATCATATAAATTGATTAAGGGAATTACCTAAATTTTGTTTTCCAAAATATGAAACAATGTTGTTAAAATTAAAAATATAAAATTTAAATTGGTTAACGACCATAAATCTTTGCAGGTCTCTGCAAAGTTAACGAGTCCCAACAAACCTGTGTTTGCTATGTCAAAGAATTTTTGGCTAAAATATATCAACTCTTTGCAAGTCTCCGCAAATAATTAATGAGTCATTGCAAACCCCTTTACGAGACTCCTTTAATCATATCGAGTACCCATAAAGTTAAACATGAAAAAATTTAATTAGAAAAAACCCATCCATTATGAGAGTAATAGGGGGTATTGATGGTATCGATTTGGAGCTTGTGAACATGGAAAACTTTTGAGTTTTGAAACCTAACATATTAGCCACCCTAATTTGAATTTAAATGAATTTATCATAAATATATTACATAAAGAAGAGGCATCGCGTAAAAGCTTTCTGCACTAACACTAGCCAACAAGCTTTCTCTCCAACATCTAATTTTCTAGAGCCCTTGTGAAACAAATAAAAATTTGAATTTTAATAAAAAGCTTGCTAAATTTTCAAAAGCCATCTTCAACATTTGGTTTTCTATGCTGAGAATCTTCACGTGCTTCTAGATTTGCATGTAAGATCAATTTCAAGAGTATTTTATTTTGTTAAAAATGATTTTCTTTATTTTGCTAAGTTGTTTCTTCAGAAAAGCTTAGAGGCGATATCCTCACCCATAATCAAGAAGTGGGATATGACTCCCTAGAAAATTGGAGAAGGCTCTCTACCTGCATGAGCAAAAGAGTGTTAAGTGGTTTCTTTGCAGGCAATCCAAGGTGCTGATTACACCTAGGCATGGCATTGGCCCTTGAAACCAAACCACATAAAAATCGATTGCCTTTGATTTGTTTCTTTTATTGGGGTTATTTACATTTCATTGCATATTTTAATTATTGCAAGTTCATGCGGTGATAAATCTAGATCCAATTTCGAAAGTAAATTTATTGATTGAGTTTTGATATCTAAAAGCATCATTTTTCCAAAAACATTTGAGACCCAATTTGAGTCATACGTAAAACATCAAGAGTGGTGAGTTAATTTATGTACAATCCAAAAGAATTATATCTGATGCAAAAATCAACTTCTACAACACTTAAATGGTACTCCTAGAAAAGGAAAGTTGTGTGGAAGAGGCAATAAATTAACCTTGGAAGCATAAACAACTACATTATTATGTCAAATCTTCGGGCTATTGCATTATTTAGCGGTAATCTTACGACCAAGAGAAACAAGAATAATAATGTAGTAGCAAGGTCAAGCGTAGAAGCTAAAATCAGAACGAGACTTTGAAATTCTATGGTTGAAAATAATTTTTTGATGATCTTAAGATTGCTTGGGAAGGACCTATGAAACTATATTGCCAAAACCAGTTAAAAATTGGTATTGCACATAACCCTGTGCAACATGACCAAAGTATGGGGAAATAGACAAGCATTTTATAAAGAAGTTCAAAGGCAGGCTGATTTGTACCTTTAATGGGTTAATCAAGTGTCCAATTTCAAATGTGCCAACTAAAGTATTCAGTGGCTCTGCATTTGAACCAATTATTAGCAAACTTGAAATGGAAAAATGTCAACTCACTAGCTTTAGGTGGGAGTGCTAGACTTAGCAAATAGGGTATTTCTTAAATGTACAGCGCAATAGATAGGAAAAAACGTGTATTACAACTGAGCATATGTGTTGTTTTTAGGATGTATATGTATTCTTTGGTAATGAAGTAAGATTTTCACAACAATTTATGTCACATAATACTTTGTGTGTTAGTGATCAATTTCTGAATACTTTATGTGTGTATTCTGTGGTAATGAATAGAATAGATTTCACAATAATTTATGTAACATAATACTTTATGTATGTCAATGATCAATTTCCTGATCTCATTATTCTGAAATTAAACCTTCCACCCTTAAAGAAAATGTCACCATATGGAAAATCTTAATCTAACACTAATCACGGATATGCCTACTGATAGTGTGCAAGTATCATTATATTAAGGATCATTAGTAAGTGAACAAACAAATATCGATGAATTAAAGATTTTGTTTTTTCTGCTGAAGTAATTAACAAAAGAATGAAAAATGATATGAAATGACTTATATGATTAAACAATTGGTGTTTCGTGAATGCATATAAATCAAAAACTATAAGTGTACATGTAAGTATGGATATGAATGAACATTCGTGCGTCCATAGAAATAGAAATCGCAATTACAAGAATATGAATATATATAAATGTCAACATAAGCAAATAAAGCCTCAGAAAGAAGTTCACCATCTAAAATAGACAATTGGTTACTACTACCGATTAAATATAGAGAGGTGAACGAAACCCAAATCTGCATGAAGACAATTATAAATGTCTCAACAGACGAAATTTAATCCATAATAGATGATATCATGAAAACCTACCAACATAAAACAATTCAGGAAACAAATTGAAATACTCAATTATGTAGAAAATATTTATAATACATATAACAGTTTTCAAAAAAGTTGATTTCCTTGTGTTGACCTTCTTTTATGGCATCGATCACTTGCATGTTCTTATTGCACATTTTGTAGGTCGATCCACCTTCTTGCATGTTGCACCACTAAGTTTGATGAAGGGTTAAGTTACACGTTTTGTCTCGATTCATTGTCGACCTTAGGATTCATTCATTTTAATCACATGCTGTCCTTTATTATGTTTTTTTTAAAATATATGTGATTGGGTCGATGGCGATTTGATGAGTATTCTATGTGAGTTCATGCATTTAATCCCTCAATAAAAGTGTTGAAATGTATTTATTAAATTCTTGTAACTAAAAAAAAGGTAACGGAGCAAGAGACATCTTCAAATTTTATTAATAATGAAATTAAAATAAGAGCTTTTAATTACAATGTACGATACTTTAAATCTGTCATTTGACGAACTGAAGCATATGATTTATTATCATTTACTTCCTAATGAAACAATACACTTATTACATTAAAATGCAATATCAAATATTCATTAATTTATTCCTTAAACTAATCATATGACATGGATATAGCCAAGCATTTCATGCAATGAAAGAGAATAAGAACATATAATGATTCCTCATCAATACCACAAAAGACACGACAACCACTTAGGGAAGAAGAGAAACATTAACCAACAACAACAACAACAAGCCTTCATCCCACTGTGTGGTCGGCTACATGAATAATTTTTCTTCATTGTGTCATGTTAAGAGTCAAATTCTCATCTAAATCTAATAAAGAAAGGTTATTTCTAATATTTTCTGACCAAGTCTTTTTAGGTCTACTTCTACCTTTGAAACATTAACTAAACACTTTAAATTGATCTATTTATTAAAGGGATGTGAAAAAAATTTAAGTATTAAAGCGATGTGAATAGCCCTTACATTGTTGTTCTTTGTGTATTTGCATATGAAAACACTTCCTTTTGCTTGTTTGGATGCAATAAAGATCCCATTTTTCCTCTTTCTTTTCCTTGCTTCAACTACTATTCATGAGAGGGAGAGAGATGGGGGTCTGGCTGGAAGAAGGCAATGCAGCTGACGGATGAACCAGCGACGATCCAGGCGATGTCGGGGCGGCCGATCTAACGGCTGCTGGAGGAGGGTGGTGGCCTAAGGTGGCTGGGTCGGTCGACGTTGAGAGGAACTAGAGATTGACAGCTGGAGGTTGAGTTGGGCCATGAGGTCGAGTCGGACGAGAGCTTGGATGGATGGTGTCGGGTCTGCATGCAAGAACCGAAAAGAGGAAAGAGGTTTTGCCCCTTTTGCATGTGAGGCCAAACGAGAAAGAAAGGGTGGGAGGCTGCTTGCATGAAAAAAGAGAGGGAAAGCCCTCTATCAGAGGGCCTTAGCAAGAATAGGAGGCATGAGAGTCTTCGTGAGATGGGGGTTGGAGAGCCCTCTTAGTCGGCCCTAGCTCCTCTTTTGTAAAACTTCAAGTGATCCATATGATGTAATGACAAAACAGCCCATTTAGCATTTGATCCAATGGCTAATATTTGATTTTGGATGATGCTCTTTGAAACCCTCAATTTAACGGTCTGGATTAGATCTTTATGTTGCTCCTGATACTTTATTTTCAGTCATTAGATGATAAAGTTGTCTGATATGGAAATATATGAAAAGATATGGAAATATATGAAAAGGTAAGGTAAAATAGCTTGTGATGAAAACTGAATATGAAATTTATTTAAATAAATGTCATATATATTTTTATTTAAGATTTATATGTATCTATTAACTGTATATTTTATATTTTAATTTGAATTCGATTTATTATATTTTATTTATTGTATATGTGTGTATATATTTATTTATTGTACATATGTGTATATATTTTATTTTATATTTAAAAAAGATGGAATTTATTGATTGGGTTTATTAAGAAAAAAACCCCTAAGATTCTCTCTCCTCGACGCACGTCAAATAGTGTCCAATTCGAGTGCTAATGGGCTCGTTTAAAAGGTCTCGACGATCCGGATGTGCTCGCGCAATTCGTTTCGCAAAACGAAGTCCTGATTAAAAAATTTTAGGTACAGAACAAACATATGCATGAAAGGCTTAAATGCATGAACTCACGTAAAATACTCATCAAATTGTCATCGACCCGATCACATATAGTTTAAAAAACATAATAATGGACAATATGTGATCAAAAGGAATGAATCCAAAGGTCGATGATGAATGGAGGCAAAACATGCAATTTGACTCTTCATCAAACATAGTGGTGCAACATGCAGGAAGGTGGATATACCTGCAAAATGTGCAATAAAGCCATGCAAGTGATCGATGCCAAAAAAGGAGGTCAACATAAGGAAATCAACTTTTTTGAAAGCTGTTATGTATATTATTAATATTTTCTTATTTGAAATAGTTGGACAGCAACTTTCTTGTAGCTACCACACACTAGCAGATATAATTGTAAAAAGCAACTTCCCACCATAAAATTTTTTAAATAGTAGCAAGACAACAACAACAACAACAACAAGCCTTTGTCCCACTACGTGGGGTCGGCAACATGAATCTTTTTTCTCCATTGTGTCCGGTTCAAAGTCAAATTCTCGTTTAAATCTAATAAAGAAATATCATTTCTAATATTTTCTAACCAAGTCTTTTTAGGTCTACCTCTACCTTTCTTAACATAAGTCAAATCTAATACCTCTACTTTCCTAACTGGGTCATCGGAAGGCCGCCGTTTTATGTGACCAAACCATCTAAGGCGACTCTCTCTAATCTTATCCTCCACTGGAGCTACTCCAACCTTTTCACGTATATGCTCATTTCGTATCCTGTCTCTAAGAGTAAATCCACTCATCCACCTGAGCATCCTCATCTCCGCAACACATAACTTAGTATTGTGCTTCTCTTTTAATGGCCAACATTCTGCACCATAAAGCATTGCAGGTCTCACCACCATCTTATAGAATTTTCCCTTAAGTTTAAGGGGGACTTTTCTATCACACAACAAGCCCGATGCATTCCTCCACTTCAACCATCCAACTTGAATTCTACTGATAACATCCCCATCTATTTCACCATCACTCTGAATAATAGATCCAAGATATCTAAAACATGTACTCTTATTAATGACTCGATCGCCCAAAGTCACAATCCCCTCACTAGGTCTATTACTACTAAAATTACACTCCATATATTCAGTTTTAGATCTACTCAAGCGAAAACCTTTAGACTCTAAGGTTGATCTCCAGACTTCAAGTTTACCTTCAACTCCCTCTCTGGTCTTGTTAACAAGAAGAATATCATCAGCAAAAAGCATACACCAGGGTACATCCTCTTGTAAATGTCTAGTGAGAACATCCATGACTAACGCGAAAAGATATGGGCTTAAAGCTGATCTTTGATGTAATCCAACCGAAATAGGGAAATACTTGGTCAAGCCACCTTGTGTTTGAACACAAGTAATAGCTCCTTCATACATATCTTTAATGATTTGAATATAAGCATTATTAACTCCTTTCTTTTCAAGAACTCTCCAAAGCACTTCTCTTGGAACTTTATCATATGCTTTCTCTAAATCAATAAATATCATATGTAGATCCTCCTTATTCTCCCTATATTTCTCCATCAAACCTCTCAATAAATGTATGGCTTCCATAGTGGACCTACCAGGCATGAATCCAAATTGATTTTGAGAAATATTAGTATCACGCCGCAGCCTACGCTCCATAACTCGCTCCCATAGTTTTAAAGTGTGACACATTAACTTAATTCCTCTATAATTCGCACAATCTTGTGCATCACCTTTATTTTTATAAATAGGAATCAATACACTCATTCTCCACGCATCTGGCATCTTTTTAGTCTTCAAAATATTATTAAAAAGTTTAGTTAGCCCATAAATTCCTTCATCTCCTAAGCATTTCCACATCTCTATTGGGATATCATCAGGTCCAACAGCTTTTCCACACTTCATTTTCTTTAAAGCCTCTCTAACTTCGGTTTTACTAATACGCCGATAAAAACAGAAATCTTTATTTTCATTTAGGGTGCTAAGGTCACTAAAGTCAATTGTATTCTTACAATCTTCATTAAAAAGTTTATCAAAATATCTCATCCACCTTTGTTGAATATCATCTTCTAAGAAAAGTACTTTTTGATCTTCATCCTTAATACACTTCACTTGAATTAAATCCTTACTACTCCTATCTCTTTGTTTGGCTAGCTTATACATATATCTTTCTCCCTCCTTAGTATCTAATCTATTATATAAATCATTAAAAGCTAAGATCTTTGCATCACATATTGCTTTCTTAGAATCCTTAAATAGTAGCAAGACAATGATACTCAAATAGAACTGTGACAATAGTGAAAAAATTTGCCCAAACAAATTTTGTGGAGAGAAGCACTTCTTCGCAACTAAGACTTCGTTTGAGACAGTTTTTTTACTGCTTCTTAAAGCAGTTTTCTAGTACAAAATTTTTAATTTTTATACTAGAAAGCTGCTTTAAGAAGCAGTAAGAAAACTGTTCCAAACGGAGCCTAAAGTAGTTATAAAAAAGCTAATATCCAACTTATTAAGAAATTGTTTATAGTAACCACGACCTTTAAAAAATTATTTTTCCCATAAGAGTTCTACGGATACTTTTACAAACAACTACAGATGACCCAAACAAATCCTAATCTCTTCCAAATATACTCATGAATCATCACATAAAGGCATGTTCTTCCATTTACCAAGATATCAATAGTAGTCACCATCTATAGTGGGGATGACTTCATTAAAAATGGCCACGAGCATCAAATAAATCTATTGCCAGAATTGTTACTTTTATGATTGAGTAGGTATGGATAGATCGATAGATGTGAAGCTAGGAACAAAAGGAAAATGGAAAGATAGGAAGCATAGGAGCAATATTACAACATTACAACTCTGTCAATTTTCTCCCGCCATTGTCTTATGTATATAAGGTGCCAATAAAAAATAATTCATTAATGTGGATAATTAATAAAGAAGAGAAGGTCAAAGGAGCTTAAATTCAACATATGAGGATGAGGAAAATTTTTTTTGAAATTGATGTGTCTTTAAGCATAGTTGGTTAGCCAAATATTAGGAGTGAGGCTTTTGTTTCCTAATTTCAATGAGAATATCTACCCAAATTATCATAGTTTTAGGAGTTTGTCTACATTAAACCTCCAAATAATCTCTCTCATCTACCTAGTTGTCCCTTGCTCTTTTCTCTTTCAAGTAATCAATCCTCTCTCTCTTCCAAGGTACCTCTCTACTCAAGATGTGAAGAAGGCGAAGTTATCCAAAGAGCTATTATAAGAGAGATTCCTAAGAGAAAAGATGACTAGAAGAGAAGAAGAGAAGCACATAAGGAAGAAGATTCAAAGGAAAGAAAAAGATAAGGAGAGTAAGGAGTCAAAGGCATCATTCAAGGAGTAGAGCTAGAAGTTGGTAAGATTAAAAGGCATTCAAAACTAGTAGGACGAAAGATAAAGAAGACAATTCAAAGGAAAGAAAAAGAATAAGAAGAATGAGGAAGCAAAAGCATCATCAAGGATTTGAGCTAGAAGTTGTTAAGATTATTAAAGCATTCAAAACTAGTTGGTTACTTTCAAATTTCTAAATCCCCTCTCCCTCTATTGATCACCACTAAATTCCGCAAAAGTATTAAACTCTAATCACTTTGGCCAACCCTCATAACAACAACTAATTTGATTATATTGCAAGGATCATTGCCAGACAAACTCATTTACTAGAGTATTTGGAGTCAATCCTCATGCACCTCTGACATTTTGAGAATCAAGGCAACCCAAATAGCATTGATATTAGAATAGTCATGCAACCCTTCAATCATGGATAAAGAGTAACTTTCAAAGGCATCAACCCCTCAGTTTGGGGATCATACTAGGAATCAAAGTGTAGATCTTGCATGTGGGGTTGAGATAAGCAAAGATGATAAAACCAAATAACAACAACCAAGAAGCAAATTCTACCGACTAAAGCCATCCAACTTAATTATACAAAAGCAAAACCGTCCACAGCAAACCAAGGAGGGCTAATAAATAGGATAAATAAACAAGAAAACCTAATCACCAACCCCATAAAGCAAATAACTCTCTAAAGGCACCTGCACCCAAAGAAAAGAGAAATATGATACCCACCACAAGTCATAGACACCATGGCAAGGGGGGCAACATGTTCTAAAGAGGAGGATGGAGCTTGGGAGAGACCATCAAAATATCAATGAGAGGAGATCAATCCTGGCTTTTACCACCAAAATCAACTTCCATTAAAATTAGATGTGAAAATTGAAATTCCCTCATATGACAACATAATTTATGCAAATAAATAGCATAATTGAGTGAAATTGTTGAAGGCATGTTTATCTATTTACAAGTATAATTATTAATTGTCAAGGATGACAATCTAGATTTAAAGAACTCCTAGGATCTAAATTTTATTTCATAGGTCATAAAAAATATAGGTGGATAAGATGGAATACATTGAGATAAGGATAATAACAAATTGTACAAGTATACCATGGAGTTCCAGAGGCAAATCATTGCCCTTGATGTCGCCTCAGAAAAGATATATGTTGTGTAGCAAGGCTACAAAAGGGTCACATACATGAGTTTAGGCTATTTACTATGGGATGCATCTCAAAACAAAGCTTCAAAGCCATAGATACGAAGTTAAAAATCAAATCAACCAAAGTAGCAAAATACAAAAGCTTCCTCAACAAAATAGTTAAGGCAATGGAAAAAAATCAAGAGAAAACAAAGGGAAAAGATCTTAGCACACCAATTGCAGAAATAGGGACCATACAAACACCATGAAAAAAGGCCAAATAAAAAAATGGTCAACTCAAAGAAGACGCACATCATAATAACAAAAGTAATAGAGTTATGAAATGTTAAAACAGTGAAACTTTTGACACTAATGACCCATGACAAAAACCAAGAAGGAGAGGACCTCTTCTGATTGAACATCAAAGAAAAATCTCATATTGTTAATGCAATCATAAACGCAGCAGCGTTTGATTTTTTTTCTTTTTTTATTTTGTTTTGGTTTTATTTTCACTTAAAACAAATACATGTTTAGATCGTCCATTCACTTTCTATTTGCATTTAATAGAGAAATAAAGCATGCTTGACAACAAAAAAACAAAAAACATAATACACTGTACATGTAATTATTATTATTAAATTTATTGATACATGATTAATCCATTTCAATACTATCCTAAAAAAACCTTATTTAATACCTAATTACTTAATGTTCCCATCATAATCACTAGTTAAGAAGTAACATATTAAAGATTAATTACTATTTTAATCAACTATATGTATAATCATTCAAGATTAAGTTTAAATAATATTTTAATTATATGTCTTAAATAATCATAAATAAGTTGTACTTAAGTTTTATATATCTTAATTAAACACGGGCATGCCCATTGGATGGAGCTCCCACTAATGCAAAGCCTAGGAAGAGTTGTTGCATAGAGCCTTACCCTTATATTTATACAGAGGCTAGTATCATGACTTGAATCTGAAATCGCTAAAATACAAGAGAGGCAACTTAAAAAATGAATTATTCTTCATTTAACTACCAAATAATCTCTCCTCTCTCTCTCAAGTGGCCAAACCCCTCCATCTTTCTACTATTGAGGATAAAGCAGAAGGGGCAATCATCCTCAGAGATATGGAAAAAATATTCCTAAAAGAAGATTAAGGATGTAGAAAGGAAGAGAAGAAGATGATAGCGAAGAAGATTCAAAATAAGAAGAAAAGAAGGTAAAAAGAAGATAAAATCATCATCAAGGAAAAGAGGTAAAAATTAGTACGATTACGGAAATCATAACTACTCTGCTACTTTCAAATTAGTGCATCTCCTAAAGCACATCTCGCTTTCTTGATGACTATTTAATTCCTCCAAATTATCAAATCCTTATCACTTTAGTGGCTTATACGCATACCCATCTACTAAAAACCTTTTGTACCACTCATCAAACCTCCGATATTCTAGGAATCTAGGCCATATTTTATTAATATTACAATAATCAAACCACATTTGATCTGGGAGGATCCCTACCACACTTCAAAAGAACTCAAAGACCACTTCCACTCCAAGATGAACCAATCAACCTAATAAGCTATGGTCAACCAATACTCTTCAACTTGAGCATAGATGTTGCAGCATTAAGGAAAACTTTTAGATAGAAAAAATAAGCTAAAATACTAATTCCAACCCATAAAAAATAAATCCATGACAAAATTATTATTTGAATATTTGGCAAACATGCAAGAAATGTACTTAGTTGTTCCTACAAAATTATCAATCCCTAAAATTTAGGAAATTTCAATAATATCATTTTTATGATAACTTAGTTTTTCCGTAATTTATTCAAGCAAGTTTCACAATTCATACCTTAAATTTCGGATTAGTGTTTTGATTTTAGGGATCAGAGCTATTTTCATCTATTCTTATCTATTCTAGATTAATTATGATTTAAATTTAGTGATCCTATCCTATAAATAGGGTATAAAGAGTCTATTTTATGATGAATTTTGTTTTGAATTGAATAAAAATTTGCAATTCAAATTGTTCCTCAACTTTTTTTCTCTGGTTGCTCCTCTCCTTCACCTTATGATTTTTGAGTAAATACCTCCAATGCAGGTCAGGTCCTTCTTCAATAGCAAAAGTAGAAGCTACCTAACACTTGAACTCCATCCTAGCCCAAGCCTCCAAGCCTTCTCCAACCACCATACTACTGCATCCAGTCGCTATTTTTTTTTTTTTTTCATGTTCTGGTCGCCTAATGACTCCACATAGGGAAGGAACTAAATTGTAGTTGTTGTCCTCTTCACAAAATCAAGAAAAAAAATGGTATTGAATTGCCAACTATTTTGAGAAAAACATTAAGGAACCATATGCATTTGCAAGGAGGAATCAAAGAGTAGGAAATTTCCATGAGAGGGATAATAGAATGTTTTTTTAATCAAAATATTGGCTTTACATAAGTAATGCTCTTCCAATTTTAGACTATATTCCAGTATCAATTCTCTAAAACATTGTTTTTCCCACATAATTGTGTTAACCTTAATTTGTAGCTTTGGCCCCATTTCTCCTAAGCTCTAAAAGATCCACTTGGTAAGAATACCCAAAGGAAATGTGAGCAACCTCATGAGATCTTAATTACCTAGGGTAGCTAGGTTGGGAAATCTACCCCTCAACCATGAATTAATGAGTAGCACAGCTTTAAAGATTATAACACCCAGGGACATTATCTGGATTCAGTGAACAAGATTTGGACACCAATCCTATCAAAGAAAGAATACAGATCACCATTTCATTCTAGACAAAAAGGACGTATCATAGGCATCATCACCTCAGTTTGGGATCACCAACAATATGCAATAGAACTTTATATTGTATCGCCCTTGCAACCAATTTCTTACACACTCCAAATGTGAACAAATTTTTGTATAGGCAAACCATCTTCATATCACCTATGAATTCCATTACCTTCTACATAAAAAGGTATTAGACTGGTAATTATAAAACTTTGCATCTTTTCTTCCAAAGAGGAGCTTAGCGTAACAATATCATCAAAAAATAATTATATTATATGAAAGCATTTGCTATTTTGTTGTAAGGAATAAAATGTACAATTTTAAATATTCTATATAAACAATAAAAGTAAAGTCCCTTCAAATAATAATTAATATATAGCTGAACAAGGATAAAATTCATAATAAGGTCTTCCTATGGTATGGAATAGGCAATAATGCATATACCCTAATATTGTGTTATTTTCCTGTGTATAACCTACTAATGTGTCATTTTCCTTAGATTAAATGACAAATGCAGCAATATGCAACAACTCAAGCCCAATCATGTTAAAGACAAGCATAAAAGTAATGCCCCTTAAATAAAACTATAGTTATATCTCTCCCAAAATGTCTGATAGCTACTCTGATATCCAATTCTAAAATTAGAAAGCATCTCAAGGAAGAACAAGGTAGAAATACATGTTACCTAAAAGCAAATACCTGTCACAAATAGAGCGATAAATGTTCAATCCATGTGGATCACCATTAAATGCAATAAAAAATTTTAAAAATCACTTTAATAAAATGTAAGATGCTCGCTATCCTACTCAATGCAATACTTGATTTATTCTCAACACTTCATAATAGTTACACACTGCAAAATCTCAACTCATTTACCATACCAGCATCATAACTTCTTTCTAAATTTTAAATGCTTTGAGGCTCCATCATTATGAAATAGAAAAATTTCTCAAAATAATAATTAATGTCTCTAAAGTATGAGAACTTAACAAGTATATCGGCCAACCCACCACTTGCATTTCTCCTTTCATAAGTTCATGCTAAGCTCCCCACCCACCCGCACTCACACGTTCTCTCTCATTATTATTAGTTTCTCTCTTCTCTAGTGGATCTCCCCTTTCCCTTGATTTACCCTAGGGTTAGGATATGTTATGTGTTTGCTAAATTTAGTTTGTTCTTAGGTTGTGAGGGCTCTAGCCGCCGGTTAAAGATTTGGGAGAGCCGGATCTTCCTCTCCAGTTGAAGATCTATTGTATTTTGCTTGTTCTCTTTTATATTTTCTAAAATAAAAAAGATTTATGGTGTGTTCTTCCCAATTTCTCTTGTGGTTCGTTGATTTGGTTGAAAGTTCTTCTACTTCGTATTAGTACCTCAAGAGGATTATGCAATAAAAAAAATATTATGAAGGCTTAAAGATAAATGGTACAAACTTGCAATGAGATAAACTCTATTATATGGATCAAAGTGTTCGTTGATAAAAAATCACCAATATTCATGTTGAGTGAGACAAATGAGAATGTTAACATACATGTGTGGCAATAGTAGGAATGATGGGCTAAGAAACAAATGTAGGGGGAGAGGATATCAAGAGTAGCACCTATTGAAGATGAAGTGATGATAAATAGACTTAGGCAGTCTAGGCATGCAAAATAAAGAATAGAAAATGGAAATAAAGAATAGAAAATGGACCAATACAAAAGATCAAGAAAAATATTTTTGAAGGTTTACGAAGAAAATGAAGTAAATCGGAGGAAATGAAGCAGACAAAAAGATAGCATTGATAGAAGTTATGTGAACAACATCAAGCAATAATGATTTAACAAAAACAAGGCACCTTAGGAATGAGTGGAGAATGATTATGATACTATGACCCCAAGAAGCTGGGATAAGGAAAACAATGATAATGATGATGACAACTGTGATAATGAAGCCGGATCTTCCTCTCCAATTGAAGATCTATTGTATCTTGTTTGTTTTCTTTTATATTTTCAAAAATAAAAAAATATTTGTGGTGTGTTCTTCTTCCCAATTTCTCGTGGTTCTTTGATTTGGTTGAAAGTTCTTTTGCTTCATATCAGTACCTCAAGAGGATTATGCAATAAAAAAATATTATGAAGGCTTAAAGATAAATGGTACAAACTTGCAATGAGATAAACTCTAGTATATGGATCAAAGTGTTAGGTGATAAAAAAATCACCAATATTCATGTTGAGTGAGACAAATGAGAATGTTAACATACATGTGTGGCAATACTAGGAATGATTGAATAAGAAACAAATGAAGGGGGAGAGGATTTCAAGAGTAGCAGCTATTGAAGATGAAGTGATGAAAAATAGATTTAGGCAATCTAGGCATGCAAAATAAAGGATAGAAAATGGACCAATACAAAAGATCAAGAAAAATAATTTTGAAGGTTTAAGAAGAAAATGAAGTAAATCGGAGGAAATGAAGTAGACAAAAGATAACATGGATAGAAGTTATGTGAACAACATCAAGCAATAACGATTTAACAAAAACAAGACACCCTAGGAATGAGTGGAGAATGAGTATGACACTATGACCCCAAGAAAATTGATGCATGCAAGGGGGGGGGGGGGGGGGGGGATCAAAACAACTTGAATATTTTGTCCTTGGGCTGCTTGCTGTTCTCGGTTGGAGGCATTGGCTGTTTTCGGTTTTGGGCTTGGTAGTCCTTGGTTTGCTAGCATTGGGTCCCTTGGTGACTGCTGTTTCTCAGGTGGGAGCTTGGTTTTCGGTTTTGAGCTGATATTGGAGTTCTGGTTTTGGTGAGCTGAAGTTTAGTTCATTAATTCTTAAAGGCATGAAGTAGTGGTGAAGCTCATAAATGAAAAAAGGTATGTGGAGTGGGCTTGTGTCTCTTTCCCTTCCCTTTGTGTCTTCTCGATTTTTGGTGGCTTTTTGCTCTCCCCGTAATTTGCTGGCTAGTTTCCCCTTGTTGCCTCTTCGGGTCCCTCATCTGGTGGGTTTTCCCATGAGTTTGGCTGGTTTTCCCGTGCATGTGATGTTGTTCTCTGTGCTGCCTCTTTGGGTTCTTTGTTGGGTGGTTTTCCCATGGCTGCTGGGCTGTGTAAACTGTGAATTGCCTCTTTTTTTTTCCCTGGTTCCTGTACCAAACGTTGGGGCTGCTGTTGGAGACTCTTGGCCTTTCATTTCCCTAGATCCTATTGGTTTAGTTGGAGGTGCTTTGGCTATTTGGTTTCCTCTCTCTTGCCTATAAAAATGACATGTTTTGTGATGAAAAAAAAAGAGAGTGTGTGATAATGTAATTTTTGGAGCAAAAAAACCCGAGGGTTTGTTCTTCTTTGGAAAAGCTTGCGAGCTTATTCCATTCCTCTTCTTCTAGGAAAGCTTGCGAGCTTCTCCTCTTTCTTCTCAGGCTACTAACCTCTTTCTTCTACCCGCAAGTTCCACCCCACCTGTATCTTTCGTCTTGATGAATTCAAAAGCAAGTTTAGGATAAAGTTGTTTGTTGTGTGAGTTGTATGGTGTTTGTCTTATGTCAAAGAGTTGTAGGAGTTGTTTATTTTATAAAATGTCATATTTCAGTAATTTCTTTATCTTTTTATGTGTTCAAGGTTGTATGTAAGCGTATTTTTATTTTGTATGCAAAAATTAGGTTTTGCCTAATTTTTGCTTACATCAAAAAATGGGTTAAGGAAAACAATGATAATGATGATGACAACTATGATAATGAAGCCGGATCTTCCTCTCCAATTGAAGATATATTGTATCTTGTTTGTTCTCTTTTATATTTTCAAAAATAAAAAAGATTTGTGGTGTGTTCTTCTTCCCAATTTCTCTTATGGTTCACTAATTTGGTTGAAAGTTCTTCGGCTTTGTATCAGTACCTCAAGAGGATTATGCAATAAAAAAATATTATGAAGGCTTAAAGATAAATGGTACAAACTTGCAATGAGATAAACTCTATTATATGGATCAAAGTGTTAGGAGATAAAAAAATCACCAATATTCGTGTTGAGTGAGAAATGAGACTGTTAACATACATGTGTGGCAATACTAGGAATGATTGATTAAGAAATAAATGTTGGGGGAGAGGATTTCAAGAGTAGCAGCTATTGAAGATGAAGTGATGAAAAATAGATTTAGGCAGTCTAGGCATGCAAAATAAAGGATAGAAAATGGACCAATACAAAAGATCAAAAAAAATATTTTTGAAGGTTCAAGAAGAAAATGAAGCAAATCGGAGGAAATGAGGCAAACAAAAGATAACATGGATAGAGGTTATGTGAACAACATCAAGCAATAAAGATTTAACAAAAACAAGACACCCTAGGAATGAGTGGAGAATGAGTATTCATAAAGCTAACCCTAAGAAGCTGGGATAAGGAAAACAATGAAAATGATGATGACAACTAACAATTTAAAAGCTTTGCCGCCATTAGCAAGAATCAAGTTTTGGAGTTTCCATCATAGAAAGTATGGTAACGGTTTTTATTTGTCAGAACAACATATCATTGAATAGATATTGGTATCAATTGGTTCATTAAAAGTATATAAATAAGTTAAAGCAAATAACAAAGTCTCTGATACATAGTCAAAGATGTCAATTTCACATGGTAAATTAGATATTCTGTAGAAATCATTATTACCTGTCATTGGGCTATTTAACTAACTAATTCATTCCACATATCTTACAAAAAGCTCAAAGTAAAATATAAAAATGTAAATCTAACTAACATAACTAAAAATCAAGTTATGTAGAATCATTGCTACTTTAAACTTTATGTTTAGTCCATGGCCTGCTTAATTTATACCATTGTTTAGTCTATGTCAAAGTTTACGATGTGTCACTACTTAAATGGCTAGGGTCTAGTTGTGTCATGAGTTATGATGGTCTTTATGTATTTTCATTATTGGTATTCATAGCATTTTGTATAAGAACCCTAGTCTATATAATGGATCCCTTAAGAAAATAAAGATATAATAAATAAAGGCATGGCTTCTATATAGACCCAAATTTCTCTTTTGTTAGACATCCTTCCTTGCTTTCTAGCTTTCTTAATCCTGGCTCTATCTCTCTCTAACCCTGGTCACCTTCTATTCCTCTAGCTCTTGATTGTTTCTCTATTCCTCTCTCCAAAAGCAGGGCTAGGGTAGATCAAGAGCATAATCATTATGCATCACTCCATTACCAAATTCTTTTTTTTGTTTGACGCAAACAGCACCAAAGGATAAAATAAAGAAGTTTCTAGCTGGTTGTCAAGGGTCACATAGTAGATTTTGTGCAAAAGATAAAAATAAATAAATTCTAATATGTACAAATGAAGATTCAATAGCAAAAATCACCATTATACTTAGTTAATTTGACATACAATATCTACAAAAAGGCTAGTATTTCGCCAACTGAGTGTATAGGATAAAGGTGGTCCCATAATTGTAGTATAATTATTAACTAACTTATTGTAACTCGTAATTTTCTTGTTGAGGCCGGATGAGTTCAACGTCAACAGTGCATTTTGCTTCATAGTGACAGAACAACCGTGTTCTCTCACAAAAAACATAACCACTCCACGTTTTCCCAATGTAGCCATCAACATTTGAAATTAACCACCAACATAAACTGCATGCATATAGAAGGACTTCTTAAATTACAAGGAGATTTCTTGAAGCCTCTAAATATGGTAAAATCAACGCCAATTTCAAGTTTTTGAGTATTGAAGTATCCCATCAAAAGTTTCAGAATACTAAAGAAGAGAAATTAAGACTATACGCGGTTGGAGGAATAAAGAAATTGAATTCTACTAAAGTAGCAAAAACAACACGCAATGTGAAGGACGGCACGGTGGGATTACTCTCTCTCCTATTCTCCTAGGAGAAAAAGAAAATCAAAACAGATACAACAGACAGGAGCGAAAACCTAACCAGTTCCTGCCGAGGACCTCCTCAGCGAGGTAGCCCGTTGCCCTCTCGAATCCTTCGTTGACGTAGATGATCGGGTGATCGGGCTCAAGCGCGTCTGACACCACCAACCCGTACGACGGCGGCGCTGACCCGAGCGCGCTCTCGACTGCGGCTGAAAACAGCCCGCCGTTTCCGTTCAGTAGAAACGTAGTCCCGAGAACCTCTTCCTCTGCCTCGTCCTCACCGCTGCTAGGATCCTCTAGATCGCTGTCCCACTCCATATAGAGCTTCCGCCTCTTCAAATCCTAACCAGGGATTTCAACCCATGAAAGACCTGGGAGAGAATTAGCAAGCCGAAGAAGAGGAGGCACAGCATATGACCAGGGAAAGAAGTCGATCGCCGGTTAGATATAGATCGAAACTAGGAAGATATTTGCGTGGCTGTTTTCCGATTTTGCCCTATTTTTCTCCAATGGGTGAGAAAGGCGGTGTTTGGGAGAGATACTTTGGGAAAATATCCTATTTTGTGCGCAAAATGTTAGTTCTTTCGAGTGGATGGGCGAGTGGAGCTGAGACGGCAAACGAAGCTGTTGGAAGATCATTACATTTAATTTTAATTTATTAGTTATTATTATTATTATTTAAAATCAATTTTATTTATAAATGTTGATTATTAAATATAATTATTTAAAAATAAAATCAGAATAACTAAAATAAATTTAATTATATTTTCAATCACATTCAATTTTAAATTGGTGGATTGTTGTTTGCTGGAAATTTCAAAGCGATAAAAAGATAATTTTACGTCTTAGTTTTGCACAGATTTTTAAAATATATAAATAAAATAGAGGAATAAGGAGCACTAAAATTCTTATATGAAAAACCCCGAGAAGAAAAAAAATCAATTATTTTAGCCCGGATAAAATGATCTACTATGATGTAAAACTATAGAGGTATGTGTTTCCTCTCAATTTGAGAAGATATTCAGAAGATAAAATTACAAAGTAATGAACTCAAATTTGATTTTCTATAATTATAATAGAGCTTGGTGAAGAAATGATTAAGGGATATAGTCAAAATTAGTACAATATTAATCTGGTCAGACAATAGTGATCAAGCAATAGTGGTCATATGATGATGAGCTGATGATGGTAGTTGAATGATATTGAATGAACTATAATAACAAAACAGTGATGGTCAAATGATGATGATTAGGTGAAAACTATTGAATCATGGCAATTGGAGGGTAGCAATGGCTAATGGCGGCTGTCGATGTTGAACGTCATACAAGACTCTAAAATTCTTGAAATATTTAGGCTTTGTTTGGGACGGCTTTCTTACTGCTTCATGAAGCAGCTTTCTAGTAAAAAATATTAAATTAAAAAAAATTTGTACTAAGAAACTACTTCATAAAACAATAAGAAAGCTATCCCAAATGAAGTTTTAAACTCTCTCCAAACTCTTCCGAGATCTTCCCCTCATAGAGAGAAAGGGTACCTTTTATAATTTTTTATAGTAATATTTTAATAAATTTGACCAAAATTATATAATGCTTCGTTAGATAAACTTATATTAAATCATTTGATCATAGATATTTCATTTAATATTTAACCATAGTAATGATCTCATAATTGAATGAACTTGGGGTCGTTGGATTATTCTTGTCAAGACGTTCGATTTGGCCATCGGCATATAAAATTTGGAAATCATTGAAACTTTAATTAATATCATTTTTTAGTCGTACTTCAAAATGCTTGATTTAGACACATTTAAAATTGGATCATATCACTTTTGATATTGTTGGATTTATTTGATCAATAAATTCAATTCGATTATAAATGTGCTAAAAATCGGAGTTCTAATAATCTCAAATTTAATTAAAAAATTTTCTAACTTTAATATGTGGCATAAAACAAAATTTTTAAAATTACAAATGTAGGATTATTTAATTTTTATTAGATAATACAAAATATACAATTTATTCAATTTATCAAAATTCAAATCTAAAATCAAGTAGAGGCAATTGAGTTATATAAATATAAGTTGAAATTAAGCCAGTTAAAATAATTATTCATTTATTCGATTTAAACACCTGTATAAAAAGCTAAAAGCTGGAGCAGGACCATCCAAGCTTGGGGTCTTCATATCAAAAGATAAAAAAAAAAACATAACTCAATATTAAGAGTGGGGACGTATGCAACATTCTGTAAAAAGGAATATAAAAATATTATAAGAAAAGCTACTTTTATGCAAACTATTATAAACAGTTATGTTTATTAAAATTATCACACATTAATAATTATAATTATAAAAAATTATTTCTCACCATAGAAATTTCTAATAAGTATTAAGAAAGTAGAAAAAGATGATAGTAAAATGAAATTATGGTTACACCCATCACTTAGGGTGGTTAGTGAGCGAGCACGGTTGGGAACCTCTATTCCTGAGTTCGAATCTCCTCTACTACGGCCTCGCCTCTTCAGTGTAGCAAAACAAGTGTGGGTCAGATGCTGGTGGGTGGCCTTGTTAGGTTCCGCCGAGGGATTAATTATGCCGCCAAGCGCTCCCTTTGGAGTGGCAGCGGGTAGATACCCCCGTTATCAAAAAAAAATATGGTTATGATCTAAAAAGCAAAACAAGGAGAAAACTATCCCAAATAGACCTTGAGCTTCATCATATTGAGCAAAATTCAATCATAATAAATTTTAAATTTAATTTTAAAATAAATATAGAATAATATTTAATTGATAATTCATTTATTATATTTATTTTAAAATAAATGTAAAAAAATTTATAATCTATTATAATCAAAATTTCTCTCCTCCATATGGCCTAAAAATTAGAATCGCATTGACATTAGTTCCATACGCATGGTCTGAAACGTCCAGATTTAGATCCTCAAAAGGTGATTGGCCGCAAGCTGATTTTGTATATGAAGCCAGTCAAATATCATGACAACGTGAAAATAATTAAATTACTGATTCAAAACTCATAAATGTAGCATGTGAGTTGGAAGTTTCGACCCAAACACTTTCAGTTAAAATAAAGCTATAATGAGACGACGCAATGAGTTGATCTTAAGTGGAATATTAATTTATTATCTACGTAATGCATATATTTAAATTAATATTTTTTTATGTTTATTATCTCTATTAGTGCTTCAAAATATTTTTGTGGCGTGCCGGAATGTTCGGGCGGTAGAGAGATATAGGTTTTAGCGTTCTAGCTTTATACGAAGATCCAACACATATACAGATAAGAAAAGGGTGCAAGAGTTATAAGAGACACTAAGATTTTTACGTAGAAATTCCTAAAAAGGAATAAAGCCACGGGATTTGGCCTAGTTAAAATAATTTTATTAGTGTTTGTAGACGATTATAAATGATGCTCTTCCTCAAGGGAAGACCACGACTCAATGTATCAAATATACATCAAATAGAGCACATTACCTGGCGGGAGTTGAAAGAATCCAGTGATATAAGAGTTGTTCTCAAAAGAATGTTGGCCTGTCTGTTTAGTTGGTAAGATCGTAGTCATGCAATAGAGGTTGAAAGGGTCATAGTCGGGAAACAGAGGTCGAGGGGACCATTGTTGGGTGATAGAAGTTAGAGGTACTATAGTCGACGGGCGATGGTGGTCGGAGAGACAATAGTCAGCGGATGACAATGATCGTAGGGACCGTAGTCGAGGGGTGATGTTGCTCGGAGGGATCGTAGTTAGCGGGCAATGATGGTCCAAGGGACCGTAGTCAGCTTGTAACGGTGGTCAGAGGGACTGTAGTCAGCAGGAGACGAAGATTGAAGGTGACGAAGGTCGGAGGGATAGTAGTCGGCTGGCAAAGTAGGTTAGGGGTACCATAGTAGATGGGCAACGGTGGTTGAAGGAATCGTAATCGACAAGCAATGGTGGCCGAAAGAACTGTATTTGGAGGGTGACGGAGGCTGGAGGGACCATAGTCGGTGGGCAACGAAGTCCTAAGAGACCATAGTTGGCGGCGATGGAGGTCAGATGGACCGTAGTTGACAGGCGACTATTATCGTAGGGACCGTATTTTGTTGGTGATGGAGGTTAGGGACCCTAGTTAGTCGGTGACGGAGGTTAGAGGGATTGTAGTCGGCTGGTGACGGAGGTCAAATAGACCATAGTCGGCCGAGGATAAGAGGTCGAAGTGACCGCAGTTGGCGGGCGATAGTTGTTGGAGGGACTGTAGTCAGCGGGTGACGAAGGTTGGATAAAGGCCTGATGATGGCTGCTAAATGGAGGTCTAAAGATGATGGTCAGGCATAGGTCGAGCAGTGATGGACTGGTGGTGGTGCTGGGGTGGAGCTCCAGGATACTTCAAGCGTCAAAGCTCTCTTCAGTCTCTAGCTCAAGATCTAAGCCTCCAAAAGTCCAACCCCTCCTTCATGAGGGAAGAGAGGCTCTATTTATAGATTTTGATAGTGGTATGCTTCATAAATATGGAAAAAATTCAGGGTAAATTCATAGTGCTCCATTAGACGGCCACCCATAAATGATTCTCTATAAATACAGAAAAATTACTGCTTTTAGATCAAAAAATTCCAAAAAAGAATTTCTAAAAAGTAAAAAAAATCCTAATTTTCCTTAATGAATCTATAAACACCCCCCTTAGGGGTTAGGGAGAGGGCACAATTCTCTTAAGTTGGTCTAAACCTTTTTTTTCAAAAATTGAGGAAAAAAAGGACCGACAAAAATTTGGAGGCTTTCGATGGCAATCAAAGGCGGCCTCCCTTATACGGGGTACCTATTAACTAGAGTTGAATACCATTGGTGGTGATCAAGACCCAGCCCTCTTAAGCGTGCCCAATTCTCCCCCATAGGAGGAAAAATTGTCCTGCTAGAGTTGAATACTGTTGGCAGCGATCATGACTTGACCCTCTTACGAAGTCTCTGATTCTCCCTCATGGGAGAAAAACCTGTCCAGCAAGAGCTGAATACCGTTAGCAGCGATTAAGGCCTGGATCTCTTACGCATGCTCTAGCTCTCTCCCATAGGATAAAAAACTATCCGACAAGAGTTGAACATTATTGGCGGCATGTGTCGACAGTGGCAGTTTGAGGGTGTCCTGCTAATGGTAGTCGAGCAAGGAGTCAATGATGGCTATAAGGAGGTGAAGGGCCAACAACAGTGCTTAAGAGGCAAATGTTCAACAGTGGTTGTCATACGATGGATAGATGATGAAGGTGGTATAATTGCATTATATTGAAGGTAGTAAGCATCCTTGTTGATGGGGGTAGACAACAGACAAACCGACGATAGGGTGAGGTTGGTGCATTACATTAATAGTCCAGTAGCACATTAATAGTTCAAATTAAGTGGATCTATCCCATACTAAGGATATATTACTTCAAAATTTAATGTGATGATGGAATCATAGACTATTTGTGCCATTTGATGATGAAATCATGGATAGGGTATTGGGGCATTTTCTCCTATCAAGCAATGACATTGGTGCCTTCCACGCATAGCAAGTTCGCATGTTGTGATGTTCTCGATAGAAAATGATAGGTTGAAATCAACGTCATGCAAAACATTTCATTGGTGGGCATCACAATCTTTATTATTACCATTAATTAGGGAGAGTCTGTGGTGACATAGTTTGAAACTTACATCGACCATGGGGATCACCATTGTGAACGGGGTGGAGGTAATCTCAGACTCTCTCTAGACATCATTGATTAAGATTTAAATCACTTATAACTCCAACTCCAATAAACAATTTGTCAACATAAGAGGCTATCAAAATTATTTTAAACCATTGTTCTCAAAATAAAAATATAACAACGATATTAGATTATTGAAGTCATCCTTCACATCTTAAATTAGTTGGCCTAGTAGATTTTGAAAAAAAATGAATAAAATATGTAAAATATATTAATTTACTTTGTATCATATTTTAAATGCATTAAATTTCTAACGATTCCAAGTCATAAGGAGGAGCAATTCTTGTTAATAACTTTAACCCACTTTAGTTTACAGCATCCCTAAAAAAATTATACTTAACAAAATTAATGTCAATGATTATGGTTAATCAAGAAGGAGATGTATACGCTAGTAACCATTAGCTCAATTATATTGATCCGATCAAAACTTGATCTAGCGGTTGTAAGCAACCTGTTGAGCCATGATGAGGACAAGTCATATTTATTGGGGCTATTATACAATAAAGTATCTGAAAGAAATTTGATTTAAGCTAGGTTAACCTAATTCAGGCTAAATCAAGCTCATTTAAGTTAAGTTAACTATGTCTAATTGATCTTAAACTCCCAGGTCTGCAAGAGAACTCACCTCAAGGAGAAGATTATGATCCAAGAACTCATCCCATTCAGTAAGTGACAATTATAAATCGATCATAAAGACTACTAACTATAAAGTTGGCCCTGGTAAATATTTAAGAAGAGACAAGTCCTCAAAGTAAACTATTTACTGACAATGCAACTACTCAAAAATTAATGAACTCCAAGCCATCGACTTCTTAAGAGCTCGGTAAATGACTACATCAAGTCAGATGTTCCAATCAAGTTACACAATTATTATATATTTTTTCTTATTTTTAGTATAGCCATGTATATAGCTAATTATATAATGCTTAAGCTCTAACCCATATTTATAAATAGGAGGTTGAGAGGTGAGCTTAGTTTATGCAAATTTCTAGGATCAAGCACATTATACAAATATCCTAGAGCTTCTTACTCTAAAATTAATCTTTCTATTTTTACTTTCTTTTCCTTTTCACTTAGTATTCACAGTTTAGTTTGGCATGATTCATGGATTATTATGAATTCAACATCTTAAAAGGTGAGCATGCTAATAATTAGAAGAGTAGTAATATATGAAGTAGAACATTATCAAAAAGGTGGAGAAGAATATGCCAATAAGGAGAACCTAGAGTTTGTGATAGTTCATCAATTTGTTGAATTCTAGGAGATGATGACTCGAATGATGTAGGGAGCACTAGTGATAAAGATGAGAACCACTCATAAAGTAGAAATTCCTAAAGGATAATCAAATTCTATAGTGAGGAGACTTTATGGAGCTAGAGCCTTGACATACTCCAATTACCAATGGCACACATTAACTGACAGTAAGGAGTCGACTCTGATTTTCATTGGTAAGAGAGGCAAATTGAGAAGAGGAGGTCGCCACTTATCCATGCATTCCCAAGAGATATTATTGAGGATAAGTCTCCAACAAAGTTTAAAATCCCTCATATGGATTCATACTAAGGAATGATGAATTCTTCCAACCATGTCCCTTACTTTGAGTCAACTGTTTCACCTATTTCACCAACAAAGAATTGAAGTATATATTATTCTCTCTTTATTAAAAAATTTCCTATGAGGTGGTTCTCAACTGCCACTTGTTGTCATCACCTTTTTCATCAAGTTTTAGATGATGTTCATAACACAATTCGCTAGCAAGTAAAGGCCATTGAAGAACTCTCAAGCCTTACTATATGTGAGGCAATAATCGAGTGTGAGTCATTGAGGAGTTTTATCACTCAATTTCAAATATGCTTAATGTGAAGGATCTAGAGCCAACTTTTGCTAGAGTTGTTCTCACCCAAGGTTTGTAAGAAGGACCTTTGAGTTTGCACTTGACCTACAACAGCCAGAAACTTTAGCTGCGTTACTTGAACTCATAAATAGTCATACAAATGTTGATGAGTGCAATATGGAGATTAGTGCCTCTACTACAGCTAGGAGTGTCACAACCCAACCCGATAAGATCCACAGACTAAATAGGTTCTATTATGTTGGCTTGCAATAGAAAAATCCCAAGACCTAGTTTTGAAAGTCATTCAAAATTTTTATCCAAATTTTAACTTTAAAATAATAAAAATACAAAGCTGATAATAACATCCAATGAGCTGGAATAAAACTCATCCACAAAAATTCTCTTTTCATTTAAAATCAAAATGCATATACAATTGCAGTGTATGGCTGTATATAAAGCTACAAAAAAGAGCAATAAAAACTAATCATGACTGCACAAAAATTATAAGAAAAAAAACCTCTACAGATTTAGAACAGATCCTAAAACTGTTACACAATAGGCTCTTTCCCCCTATCAGATCTAGAAAATATAAGGTGAAATCACAATGAGCTAACATAGCTCAATAATCAATATTTTTCAATCTAAATTTTCAAATAATTTTAAATAATTCCATTATTAAAATACTTTAACATTACTGAAACATAATACATCATAATGTTGTGTAGAATTATAATTGCAGTCATTATAAATTTAAATAATCATACTAAAATTTTAAATAAACAAGAATTTGATATGAATTTCATATCTCAGAGCAGAAGGTAATAGATTTTCCATTTATCAGACAAAATCTAAAGATTTTGACCCCTTATAACTCCAATAAATAGAAGTTTCCCCACTATTAGACACAATCCAAATATTTTGACCCCTTATGACTCTCAATAGATAAATTTTCAGAGAATTCCAGATCTCCTGCATCAGATATCCAAAAGATTTTGACTCCTTATATTTCCCAACAGACATGTTTCACCTCAAAACTGACATAATTCATTGCAATGTAGAAATTAAAGCATAAATGAGGTCAGAATAGAATTTCATAATTTTTGTATTACTATGCAATGGTAGGCAACACAATACATTACTGTATAAAATTTACTATTCTAAAACATAACCAAATTACTAAGGATTATGCAGAACACAGTTTCAAGCCTTTAATTATACTACAATATCTAGGTTTCAGATTAGTTTTTAGACAAATAAAAAAGTTGCATATTTCAAAATTCTTGGTGTAAAATTTCCCAAAAAATCTCTAAATTTTCATGACTGATGCCTCTATAACATACAGAAAGTTCTTCTTTTTTTTAATATTAGAATCATAAATTTAATCAAAAAATTTAAAAAATCTTCATATAGATTTTTTATACAAATGTTAACTACCTCAATCCAGATAACTTCTTGAATTGGGTCAACAACTAAAAATAACCTGAAGTAGCTCAAAATGAACTCTATATAGAAATGTCTCTCCTCTATGTAAGCTAGCTACTTACGATGAAATGAGCAGAGTAAATAGTGAAAAAAGATATGTAAATAAGAAATTTTAGCGTGGCGCCATGACGCCCAGAATCCTGCACTGCAATGCCCCATGGGAAAAATTCCAAATTTCACAAACATAAATTCAAACCCTAGAAATTGCCTAAGAACACATGCAGACCTTTAAATGTACACAGGTTATTCTAAGACACTTGCAAGGGAGTTTAAATGAGAAAAATAAATCATATTACCTAACTTTTAGTCAGGTTAAAATGGTCTGAACAATACTCTGTTCCTGGAGGTGTCACAATTCTTCTCTCCTTAAATATCATCCTCGATATTTTAAAAACTTATAGCATCAGAATAGACCATGATACAACTGCCTTACCTCTAATTCAATTTCTCAAGTAACTTCTCTTTCCGTTCTATTCTTCCATTGAACTTTAACAATTAGAATCTATTTATTTCCTAACTTTTTGACATTATAAGCCAAAGTTCTTTTTGATAACTATTTATAGCTCATATTCGAACATACCTTGATTTCTTTAGTAGATATATGGCTTCTAGAATCATGTACTTATTTTCTTGGAAGTGACACATGAAATACATTATGAATATTATACATATAATCTGATTACTATAACATGTAGGCAGTTTTATCAATCCTTTCAATAACTTCAAAATGTCCAACATACCTTAGACTCAACTTTCTTTTCTTACCAAATCTTGTGATACCCTTCATCGGCCTAATTTTCACATATATAAAATCTCCTACATGAAATTCCACTACCCAGTGCTTAGCATCAAAATATTGCTTATGTTTGTTCTGTACAACCTTTGATCTATCTTTGAATAAATGGATCTTTTCAATAGCCTCATCAACCAAAGCTGGCCCAACAAATTCCTTTCATTGACCTCTGTCCAAGATAGTGGGGTCTTATATTTTTTATCATACAGAGCTTCGTAAGGGGTCATACATATACTTGATTGAAAATTATTATGGTAAGTAAATTAGATCATTAGAATGTGGTCTTCCTAACTGCCACCAAAGTCTATAACACATAATCTCAGAAGTTCTTCCAATATTTATATGTTCCTCTTAGACAATCCATTAGTCTGATGATGAAAAGTCATACTGAAATATAATTTTGAACCCAAATCTTATTGACGACCTATTAATAATCTAAAAGTAAATCAATCATCTCTATCAAAAACTATAACTTTCGATATTCCATGTAGTCGAATAATCTCATATACATATACTTGTGCCAATTTATCTACTTAATCATACTATTGAATTAGAATAAAATGAGCAAAATTTGTCAAACGATCCACCATAACCCAAATAACATTATGTCTCCATCTCAACCTGGAAAATCCTAGCAAAATCCATTGTTACATCTTCCCACTTCCACTCTAGAATAAGCAATGGCTATAAAAAACCTCCTGATTATTGATATTTTACTTTCATTAACTAATAGGCCTCATATTTAGATATGAAATATGCTGCATCCTTTTTCAAACCAGACCACTAAAATATACCTTTCAAATCACTATATATTTTATTGTTTCATGGATGAATAGTATAACCAGAATAATTATAGCAACTTTTTATTTTAAATTAAAAAAAAGAGAATTTGAATTTCTGTTTGAAGAAGTGCTATGGCACTGAGCTTATGAATGATGCGGCATTAGGCTTTAAGCACAACCGTTTCAGAAGTTGCCGCCACAACATTGAAGGCTTTGTTCTACAATAATTTTGGATTTAATATGCAGCACTGTGGCGCCATCCATTAATAATATTTTCATTTATATTAAAAGCTATTTTTCCTCACTCACTAGCTTGCCTACAAAGGAATGGGAGAGAAGGAGAGTGAAGAGGGGAGAGGAAAGTGGAAACTCAGATTTGGTTGTCAATTCATTTCGCCGCTTTTGTGAAAATTGCTCAAATCATGGGGGGTAACTTTTATCCTATTCCTATTTTTAAATATTTTGATTTCGATTGTTCAGTTCTTTGAAATTGATTTTATTATATTTTTTTTAGATTTAGTGAACTTCCAACATCTAAAGTTTTATAAGTTATAGTACTGATTATTTTAAACATTTTGATTGGTTAATTTTATAATTTCACTAGGTAAAATAAAAATTATTGTATTTTATACGATTTATAAATAATAAATATTTTAGTATTTTAGTATAAGCGTACTATTAATATAAGCATTATGAATGAAAATATGATTGTGATTAGGTAATAGTTGATTGCTATTACTTTTATAATATTATAATAATAATGTATGAAAATAAGCTATGGTTGGTGATTTACTGGCATTAGTTGAAGATTGACTGACCTACACAGGATGATGGGCTGATGGGCTTTTCTTTAAATACTATAGTTTAGTATTATCATCTACTGATTCATGTATTCACTAATTAGGAGTTAAAGGAGATTATTACCTTGTCAACGGGCAAACAATGATGTCCTTATTTAGTGAGCTAATAATTATTGTTTACTGACTTACTATCTACTAGAAAAATATCACGTAAGTTAGAACTCCTTACTTATTTATCATGATTAGTGGAATGCATGTTACTGTACTGATTTACTGTTATTGCACTGCTGCCACTGTATTATTTTATTATTCAACTGATTATTGTTAATGTTACGGTGTTGTTTTACTATTACTGATGATACTGATATTATTATTAATCCACTAACATTATTGTTATTATTATTATTATTATTACTATTGATTCATTATTTATTGATTTATTATTACTGAGCACATGATTCCTATACTTAACATGTTGTATAAGATATTGATTGATATTGATATAGAATTATTGAGCATTAAGTGTATATAAATTTGATGGTACTGCATGGATTCCGACAGTCGCAATAAATACTTCAATATATATATATATATATATATATATATATATATATATATATATATATATATATATATATATATATATATATATATATATATATTCTTTATTGATCAGATAGTACTGTCATGATGTATGATTAAATAATGATTGTTTACTATTTTATTATTTTGACATTCACACTAGTTTATTGATTTCACTATTTCCATATTATACTAGGCATGTGATTCTTTTACTGAGCAAGTAATATAAGATACAGAGTGATACTGATATAAAATAATTGAACATTATGTGTATATGAATTTGATAGTACAACATTTTTATGGATTCTTACAATCACATTGTATGCTTCAGTTTTATTGATCTATATGATTTATTTATTAATCAAATAGTATTGTCATAATGCATGATTTAATAATGATTGTTTACTATTTTATTATTTTAACATCAATACTAGTTTATTGGTTTTATTTTTTATGTACTATACTATTCTACTGTCCTCCATACTGTACTGGTTTGATATTTTGTAGGCCTTATAGTTAGTACATGTGTTTTACTATTTTATATAGATTCATCATCATATTAACTACTATTATTATTTACTGACTAACGACATACATACTGCTTCTTTATCTTATTTTGAGTTCAGTTATAAGATTTAGTGATAGGCTGAGCTTTTTAACTCATTATATGTGTTTTAAATGATTTTAGGTTAAGAAAGAGGATCTGGAGTGTGAGACTGATCAATTACAGGATTTCTCAAGTTTTTTTGTTATTTGTTTCCTTTCGTCATATGATATTTTTTCTACTCATGAGTGGAAAAAAGGGTTTTGTAATTATATGATTATTAGGTATTGTATATAGTATTTGAAATATGAATACATATGTATGCTATTTTGATTATTATATTTATTTATATTGATATTTAATTATTGAAAGAAAATATATAGTTTTGGTTGTCATTATTAAAAGATAAAAGAAATAATTCTTAAAAAAATAAGATTATGGGGCGTGACAAACTTTGCATTAGAGCAGTTATTGAAAGAATTGAATTATAAACTAGAGTTGTAATAATTGATTATGAGTTAGGTAGATTGGATATATTAAGGTGTATTATTGTACATATATAATTGATTACATGTGTGAATTATTTAGATAGAATTGTGCAAGTGAACAGTTATTATGGATGTCCTAGAATACAATATACCAAATAAATAACATAGTACAGCTCCAGTACCATTATACCGTATTATACAATTGGATAGTGTTCTAACACATGTAATAGGAGATACATAGAGCAAGACATCTGGGAGCAATGAAGAAGTGGGATATAAGTATTAACATATATTTGATAAACTAAAGCCCTAACTATACAAAAGAGCTGTAAGACCCTAGGCTATAAAAGATTAGTTACTGACGATAGAGAAGATCTTTGACAACATGTAGTATTTAGAGTACAAAAAAGTGCTACTAGCAGTATTTCTATTTGAAGGAGAGGCAGAGAGATGGTGGATAGAAAATAACAAGAAAAGCTCTAGGGGAAGATGAATGCAGAGATTTCTTTGGATGAGTTCATTATAGTATTCAAGATGTGGTTTGTACCTCCTTCATCCCGATGACAATTGCAAGAAGCTTTCATCATAATAGATTAGGGATGTAAGATAGTGATGTAGTATGAAGCTGAGTTTATTACATTATCTTGATATGCTCTTAATTTGATTTTCACCGATGAAGAAAAGTGTTATAAATCTTTGCAATAATTAAATAGTGAATTGAGATATTCATTAGCGCCTTAGCAGATTTAGGATTTTTTTGAGTTAGAAGAATGGGATAGACTAATAGAGATTGATTTAGCAACACCGGCATCCAAGTAGGGATAGAGAAAATGTCAGTGTAAGTGAAAGTTCGTGAGAGTTGTTAAACCTTAAAGAACTATCCCAAGGCTAACCAAGAGGGGGGGGGGGTGAATTGGTAGTTTTAAAAAATCTTAAACAAAAAGAAAATCTTTTTATCCTTTTGAAATATTTTTTAAAGCAAATAATAACCCTTGATGCAAAAGAAAATATAATTTCACAATAACAGCACAATTTGAGATTTCAACCACAAAACAAATCATAGATAAGTGTAGAAATAAAATACAAAAAAAGTAATAAGAAAGAGCACACTGAATTTTATAGTTGTTCGGTCAAATCTAACCTACGTCTACTCCCCGAAAACCTCCTTTTCAGGTTTTGCACTAATCAGTTCCTTTTCAGGTATTGCGCTAATCAGTTAGTGTCTCTTCTTTTGGCCCCACACCAAGGCGGAGAAGCCCTTACAAAATCTTTCTACCGTCCTGATGAGGTAGAGAATCTTGAATCCTTTTTCACCCTCTTGGTGAAAGTAAAGAAACCGAAATTCTTTTACTCCCACCTGGAGTTGGCAGAGAACCACAGATCCTTTTACTCCAACCTGGAGTAGGTAGAGAACCTTGATCTGATGCTAAAGATCGTCCCCACAGAGCAACCAAGAAACTAAGGATAAAGCTTGAAGAAGACGATCAAATCCTTATTTAGACTAACCTTTGTTAATTACCTCATAAAATCTCCCTCATAAAACTCTTTCTCTCTCTCCCAAACTCTCCTTTTCCTTCTCCAAGCCCTCTTAGGTTAGAACAACAGCAAAAGATTTGCTTAACAACAATTAAGAGAACTTAAATAGGATGCTTCCAAAAAAGTCTTGATTTTCAATTTTGTGTCAAAAATTGTCTAGGACGATCCTACGATCGTCCTATAAGATTAGTATAAAATAGTCCTTTCAGCCAAGATGATCACCTTTGCTCTGTATAATCAATAAAAGTATTTTGTACAGATCGTCCCATATAATTATGCGATCTTTCAGAATGATTAGTTCAAGATGGGTGGCAATCGACATATCATCCTGCAAATCTCTCGGGATGTCTAGGACGATCCCCTGGATGATTAGATCAAGATGGGTGGCAATTGACATATCATTCAACAAACCTCTCAGGACATCCAGGATGATCCCCTAGACGATTAGAAGAAAATTATGATTTTTGTTTGGATGATAGTGGATCGTCCTATGAAATATAAAAGAGCATATGGGATGATCCAAGTAGATCATCCTGTACGATATGATTGATCAATCTAACCATAATTAGTCTCCTAATCAAAGGATCATTTTAGGCATGATTGTAACAAATTGTCTAGGATGATGCTTATCTTCCAGTACGATTAGAACAAAATTTGAAAAATAAAATATTACCAAAATTGTGATTGACGGCTATTTTTCATAAACTGTACTGATCATCCTATACGATATGAATCATCCAGGATGATTAGTTAAGCAAACTTAATTTTTAGGGATGCCCTAATTAGGATTTTTATTTTTAACTAATCATCTAGGATGATTTAAAATTATCCTATACGATATGATTAAAAAAATAAAAAAAATCTCTAACTCACCAAATTACTCCCCCTAAGTGTGTGTGTAAGGTTACTTAACTTTAGGATCCATCACAGTATATTTGACTCAAGAAAAGATAAAAAAATGCTTTGAAATTAAAATTAAACTAACTCAATCCTAGTTAATCCGATCTTGAGCTGAATCATATTTCAAGTGAACTTGTGGACCTGAAAGATTAGTTAGCAGGACAGACAAAATAGATATGCAGTAATAACAGAAGAAAAGAAATAATAATATTTGTTATCATCAAAATCACTGTACTTGGGCCCAGATTTACACAATCTCCCCCTTTTTTGATGATGATAAATATTGTTGTAAAAAAATTTTAAAGCCAAATTTTTTTTTATTTTTGTTCTTTTCTTTTTATTTTTGTTTTTTTTAAATGAGACATAAAATAAAAAAAAATAGAAATATAGCAAAACAAATTCTACTAAAACATAATCAAACAACATACTAAGCAACATACTAAGCAAACAATATACTACTCCCCCTTTTAACATCACAAAAAGGAGAAAAAAATAGAAAAATACTAAACAGAATAAAGTATAGAAAGAAAGACCAGTACAAAATATAGAAACAAAAATACTGATAAACTAGAAAGAAGAACTTTGATCAGGTGGAGGTGGTAGCTGAAAGTATCAGTGAAGAGAGGCAAACTATTCGCCAAACTAAGCCATATCCTGGTCATGCTGCTACTACTACTGAGTGGCATAGCTTTTAAAATGAATGATATCCTCTGCATGCTGTTGTTGCTGCTTGGCTATGTAGGAGTCAAACCTAGCCTCCCACTGATTAAACTTCTGAACCAGCTGATCAATCTGAGGCTGCTAGCTGATAGGGGCAGGTGCAGGAATAGGTCCTTCCTCTTCTTCCCCAGGCTCCTCATGAACATTGTGACAACGAGTATTGTGAAGGGTATGGAAGGAGCTATTGGAGTAGAAGATAGGGTAGTGATTAGGTGGAGCAGGGAATTGAAGTTTTTATTTTTATTCAAGGACATAGGCGATGAGATTTCCTAGGGCTAGATTTGGCTTCCTTTTATGGCCTGGATCCCTAATATAGGTTAAATGTTTAATATAGTGGATGATAAGATCAGTTGTATTAAATTAAAGGTTAACCATGATGTAGTGGGTGGTGAGTGAAAGGAGAGGAGTAATGTGAATCTAGTCCCCAGCTTTAGGAATAATTATGTTACGAAGGATGTGCTGGATGATTCTGGCATCTTTAACTAAGGTATTAACTGTGGATTCATGATATGGAACATTGGTTTCTTTAAGAGTATTGTTAACATGGGACTAATTGAATTTAGGATTAGAAGCTAAGATACGGAGTTTGTCTCTAGTGGTGGACAAGTAAAGAAATTCATAGAATCCTGATAGTTTATCTCTACAGGCCTTCACCTTAGTACAGATTTTACTGCTTTATAATTATATGTGAATAGAAGGCCTGTAGAGATAACCTATCAGGATTTCTATAAATTTCTTCACTTATCCACCACTGGAGACAAACTCCATATCTTAGCTTCTGATCCTAATTTCAACTGGTCCCCTATTAATAATACTCTTAGGGAAACCAATGTTCTATATCATGAATCCACAATCAATACCTCAATCAAAGATGCCAGAACCATCCAGCACATCCTTCGTAACATAATTATTCCTAAAGCTGGGGACTAGATTCACATTACTCCTCTCCTTTCACTCACCACCCACTATATCATGGATAACCATCAATTTAATGCAGTTACTCTTATCATCTGCTATATTAAACATTTAACCTGCATTAGGGATCCAGACCATAAAAGGAAGCCAAATCTAGCCCTAGGATATCTCATTGCCTATGTCCTTGAATTGAAATACAACCTTCTATTCTCTACTCCACCTAATCACCACCCTATCTTTTACTCTAATAACTCCTTCCACACCCTTCATAGTACTCGTCGTCATAATGTGCGCGAGGAGCCTGGGAAGGAAGAGTAAGGACCTATTACTGCACCTACACCTATCAGCCAATAGCCTTATATTAATCAGCTGGTTTAGAGGTTTGATCAGTGGGTGGCTAGGTTTAACTCCTACATAGCCAAGCAGCAGCAGCAGCATGCAGAGGATATCGCTCGTTTTAAAAGCTACACCACCCAGCATAGCAGCAGCATAATCGGGATATATCCTAGTTTGGCAAGCAGTTTGCCTCTCTTCACCGATACTTTCAGCCACCACCACCTCCACCTAATCGGAGTTCTTCTTTCTAGTTTTTCAGTGCTTTTGTTTTTGTATTTTGTACTGGTCTTTCTTTCTATACTTTATTCTATTTAGTGTTTTTTTATTTTTTCTCCTTTTTGTGATGTCAAAATGGGAAGTAGTATGTTATTTGCTTAGTATGTCGTTTGATTATATTTTAATGGAATTTATTTTCTTCCATTTCTGTTTAGTTTATTTTATGTCTCATTTTGGAACAATAAGAAAAGCATATACAATAATTCAAGGGGATATGGATCGATGGTATATACTGACAGCTATAATGAATATATTCATTATGGATAGGACATTCAGGTCAGTGTTTCCTTTTAACGATATGATGTTATCGATGCAGATAGATAAGGTAACAGATTGTCCATATATATGAAGAACTAATTCTAGAGTGGAGCAGTCTAGGCAAGCTGAGGAATGGAGAACTGTATGATCGAGAGCTTATATTGAAAGATCGATAAATAGGCCGCCTAGTGATAGATTTATTAGTGGTAGTCAGAGGAAGTTTAATGCACCAGGACCAATAATGCATCCCTAACGATACCATAAGTGTATAACTTGCAGTATCAAGAAGACATACAACAACCTGAGAGTTCGGCTAGTAAGAAATTTATTTTGAATGATTGATTGTCAAAGCATTTTATTACCTAAGTGAATGACATGTGATCGAATGAACTGTATTACTATTTGACATATATTAATTACTGATTTGATGTGAATCCTTTGATGAGCTTTTAGTTTGATTTTGATTCAATTTAAGTTTTATCGAATGGATTTATTTTAGAATGAATTTATTTTGTATCAATTTTGTTTCTTGAATCCTTAGGAAAAATGTTAGGGATGATATTTTTCTAATGTGGGTAGATTGTAATAATGTGTTATTTTGAAAAATAATGAGAATATAAATTTCTATTTGGACTGGAGCGTTAGGGTACTAAGCTTAGTTGTGGCATTGGGTCTGTAAGCACAGCAGCACCATAAGTTATCTCTATGGCATTAAAGGCTCTATTCTATAATAATTCTAGATTCAACATGCATCAATGTGATGCCAGATTAGAGCATTGTGGGGCTAGGCCTCTAACATTATTTTAATATATATTAAAAGCTATTTTCCCTCACTCTCCGATTTGCCTAAGAAGGAAATGGGAGAGAAGGAGGAGGAGGAGAGAGGAAAGAGGAAAATCAAATTTTGGTCACCAATTTGTTTCACCTCTTCTGTAAAAATTGCTTAGATTATGGTAGATGACTTTTATTCTATTCATGATTTCAAAGATTTTAATTTCAACATTCTATTTATTTTAAATTAATTTTATTATTTTTTTAATGGATTTAGTGAACTTCTACTGCATAACTATTTATATATTGTAATACTAATTATTCTGGGCATATTTACTCGTTGATTTCATAATTTTACTGTGTAATATGAAAGTTATTATATTTTGTATGATTTACAAAGAACAAAATTTTTAGTATTTTAATAAAAGCATATTATTAATACAAGCATTGCAAATAAAAATAGATATATGATTGGGCAATTGTTAGTTGCTATTACTTTTTTATTATTTTAATAATAATATATAACAATAAGCTAAGGCTAGTGATTTACTGATGTTAGTTTTAGACTGACCGATCTGTATAGGTTTATGGGCTGACAGGCTTCCTTTGAATACTATAATTTGATATTATTCTCTATTGATTCGTCTAAGTCACTAATTAGGAGTTATAAGAAGATAAATACTATGTCAACGAGCAAAGAGTGACAACTCTATTTATTTAGCCAATGGTTATAGATTACTAACTTATTAACTACTGAAAAAATATCACACAAGCTAGAACTCCTTACTTGTTTAGTGTGATTATTTGAATATATGTTATTGCATTGATTTACTAAACTGTACTGGTGGTTGTGTACTATTTTACTATTCTTCTAATTACTATTACTATTATGGTATTATTTTATTATTATTGATGATACTGATATTATTACTAATACTACCACTAATCCATTATCAAAGTTATTATTATTGATTCATTGTTTACTAATTTACTATTATTAAGCATATGATTTCTTTACTGAGCATGTGATATAAGGTACTAATTAATACTGATATAGAATGATTGAACATTATGTGTATACATATTTGATGGTACTACATTATTATAGATTTCGATAGTCACATTGGATGCTTTAGTTTTATTGATATTTATAATTTCCTTATTAGTTGGATTATACTTTCACAATGTATGATTTAATAATGATTGTTTACTATTTTATTATTTTA
Organism: Dendrobium chrysotoxum; assembly: GCA_019925795.1. NCBI lineage: Eukaryota > Viridiplantae > Streptophyta > Magnoliopsida > Asparagales > Orchidaceae > Dendrobium > Dendrobium chrysotoxum. The sequence continues at coordinate 74,000,271 of CM034314.1, forward strand.
ACAAAATGCAATTGTTTACATATTTCACTATTTTGTATTATACTATTTTACTAGCCTACATATCATACTGGTTTACTTTTTTATAGGCCTTATAGTTACTGTATGTGTTTTACTCTTTCTACACAAATCCATGATCATATTGATTGCTATTATTATTAACTAACTAATGACATGCATGCTACTTCTTTATCGTGATTTGAGTTCAATTGTAGGATTTAGTGACAAGCTAGGCTTTTTAGTTCATTATATATGATTTAAATAATTTGAGATCAGGAAAGAGGATTGGGAGTGTGAAACTGATTAGTTACAGGATTCCTTAGGTTTTTCTATTATTTGTTTCTTTTTGTCTTTAAATATTTTTTTTGTACTAAGGAGTGGAAAGAGGGGTGTTATATTTGTATGACTCTTGGGTATTGCATATAATTTTTGGTGTATGGATACAAATGTATGATGTTTTGATTACTAGATTTTCTTTCACTGATATTTAATTATTAAAATAAAATAGATAGCTTTGGTTGTCTTCATTAAAAGATAAACAAAATAATTCTTTCAAATTAAATTATGGGGCATGAAAATAATGAGCCTCATGCAAAATTTCTCGCCTCAGACTTCTAGAAATATGAACTCATAATTTGTTCTTATAAAAGATAACACCAGAATTAGATACTCGCAGTTTGTATTTCTTACCCAATTTAATCTGATCAATCAACTTCAAATATTCTATGTTTAATTTCTAAAATTCATTTTCCTTTTTGGTAGAGACAGTTGAATGATCATTTGAGTTAGAATACCAGAATATAGATTATTAGAATTAATCACCTCTAACTGGAGTTTCTCCATGTCCCAAATTAAATGTTCATCAAATGTAAGCTTTATGCACAATAATCCAGAAGTTTTCTTGTTCAGAGTATCTATAACTACATTAGCCTTAACTAGCTAATACTGAATAATCATATCATAATATTTGATCAGCTCAAGCCATCTTATTTACATCAAATTCTTATCCTTCTAAGTAAATATGTACTCAGACCCTGATGATTAGTGTAAATCACACACCAGACTCTATATAAATAATGTCTTTAAATCTTCAAAGCAAATACCACAACAGTAAGCTCCAAATCATGTGTCGAATAGTTCTTCTCATGCAGCTTAAACCAGTGGTGGACCTAGAAACTTTTTATAAGGGGACCATACTTAATTTTTAAAATTTTGCACCAGAAATTTCTTATAAGAGGAGCACATGGGGCAAGCAGATGGCTCGTTCTTTCTGGTAGAAGAAAATGGGCATATGAGATAGTGCAATAAGGCATGCCTATTAGATTATTCAATAAAATAAGCTGGAGCCTAAGGGGTTGTTTGGCAATAAGTATGATTTAACTTTAGTAGGATTTAGTAAATCCTATAAATCTAATTAATAAATTCTGAGCATTTTAAATCTTTAAACTATTTGACAAGATAACTGCTAAATCATGTTAAATCATATAAAATTATTTTGAAACATAATTCAAGTGATTAGTACCTTATAAATACAAATTTAATTTACATTTCAAATATTAATTACTTATTAATTAAAAACTAGCTTAATTAGTTAAGTTTAATTTAAATTTTTAATTACTAAGTATATTATTAATTATCTAATTAATTATTTAAATATTATGTTATTAACTAATTTAATTGATAAATTAACAATTAATCATTTAATTATTATTTAATATTTAATAACTTATTATTTAATCCATTTTTAATTATTTATTATTTCACTGTTTAGGCCTGTCTAGAGTTTGTTTTTCCTTTTTTCATCATGTAAGGTAGAGTTTTGAATGAGTTGCTAAAGCTTCTTCTCCTCGATGAACAAGTTCAAACACAGATAGACAATATTCTTCCCGCGCCTCCTTCGACGATGTGCTTTTCCACCTTCAACGTCAATAAGAGGTCACTCACTACAATGGTAAAAAACTTTCTTCCCTTTTGCACACTTTTGTTCAGTAGGATTTAACATATATCTTGTATAAATCCTACTTCAAATTTGATACCGAATAGCCCATAAGTCGCATGCTTCCAAATTTTGGAGGGTGGGGAACGTGCCCCCATAGGTCCCCTAGGGGTATCAATCTTTGACATGACCCAAAAAGCAAACCTAAACCTGATTAAGAAATTTTAGTTTAGGGTCGACCCATTTAACAAATAGGTCAAGTTTGGGTTTTAATTCTTGACCCATATGGAAAATCAGGTTGGGTCCGACCAATGCGCTAACCCAAAAATGACCTATCTCCGCGTGTTCCAAGTTCCACCTGCACTGCATCTGTGCATCACACATACTGCTCGACTGCAGCTAGTGGCCTACCTTATCTGTAGCCAGTGGCCTACCTTGCTTGTAGCTAGTGGTCTACCTTGCTTGTTATCCCGCTCGTCGCCTCACCCTCGCCCTCACCTACTTTTAATCTCACCCGTGCTAACCCCTTCACCCACTCACAGTCGCACCCGTGCTCCCCCGCTCACGATCACATCCATATAGCCACACTCGCCCTTGCACCTTATGGCCCATGCTCAATGCTCACTTGCTCTACATTAGTTTGGCTCAGCATGTCTGGTCTGGGTTTATATTTTTTACCCATTTATGTAATTGAGTCGAGTTTGGGTTGAACCAAATAAGGGTTGGTTAGTTTCTGGTTAGATCCAAACCTGAACTGAAACCCATTTTTACACCCTCACCTCCCTCTCTCAATCTTCCTCTAGCTTGAACTACCTAAAAGCATAGACCATGACTCTCATGTTTTACATTAGGAAAAATGCTAATCCATTTAAAGAAGCATCACTGAATACCTAAAATCTGTTCTTGCCTGATGGAAGTGTTAGAATTGGAGTAGAAGTCAAATAATGCTTTGGCTTCTAAAAACTCACCTCAAGATCAAATGTCTAGATAAAAGCAACTAACTTTTGTGTCAGTCTCATTAGAGGTGCAAAAATATGAGAAAATCCTTTTGTGAACTTCCTGTAATAACTGTCATACCTAAGAAACTATGTATCTCATATACTGTAGTAGGCCTCGGCTAATATTCAATGCCAAACTTTTTGAGGATCTACAGAAATACTTGCACTGCTCATTATATCTTATAAATGAAATTCTCCTAAACCAAAACTCATACTTGAAAATTTTGGCATACATCTCATGTTATCTCAGAGTTTCTAGAAATAACCTCAGATATATAGTGCGATCCTCCTTAGAAGAAGATTAAACCAAAATATTATCTATGAAGATAATCACAAACTAATCCAAGAAATCTCCGAACACCCTACTTATCAAATCAATGAATAATGTTGGTGCATTAGTCACCCCAACAGGCATCACTAAGAGCTCATAGTGCATGTACCTAATATCGAAAGCAATCTTAATCACATTTGCCTCTCTTACCTTCACCTAATAATAGCTAGATTGTAGATCAATCTTGGAAAATGCAGAAGATCCAGCAAGCTAATCAAATAAATCATCGATCTTTGGCAAATGATACTTTTTCTTAATAGCGACTTTGTTCAGCTCTTCATAATCAATGCACATCTACATTATATTATTCTTTTTCTTCAAAAAAAGAACTGGTGTTCCCCATGAAGACACACTAAGATGAACACATCCCCTATCTACTAACTCCTAAGGCTATACTTTCATCTCTTGAAACTCCTTAGGTTTCATCCTATAAGGAGCCTTAGATATAGGGGTTATACCTAGAAATAAATCAAGATCAAATTCAATATCTCTATCCAAAGGCAAACTGACTAACTCCTCAAGAAAAATATTTAGAAACTCTCGCACTACTGGAACAACAAAAATAAATCCATACTCTACTATATTATCCCGTATTAATGTTAGAAAATACCGTATAACCTTTCTTCCACTATTTATCGACATCAATAGCAGAGATCAAATAGATAAAACTCTCTTAACTCCCTGAAATCAATAACTCTTACTACCCACAAAAAAACTAACTCATTTATTCAAATAATCAATCTGAGCCTCATACTAACTCAACCAATTTATACCCAAAGTAACATCAAACTCAAAAATAGGTAATAAATTAAACTACACCTTCCCTTCTTATCAGATAGCACAATATCATAAAAAAATCCTACAAGTTATCATGCCCTCTCTAGTCAATAAAGTGAAAGATAGAGTAAAAGGCCATAATATTGAAGGCAAGTGCATTAAATCAAAAGAATGTTATACGCTAGAAAAATGAAGAACTAGCTCCATAATCAAATGAATTATGAATAGGCTAATAAAAAATATAAGCCATACATATAATGACATTTGGGACATCCTACTGAGTTAGACTGTAGATACGTGCCTAAATTGGAGCTAGACCAATAGAGCTGTCAAACTCTCTCTAACCTGTAAATAGTTTACCTGCCACAAAACCATAACTGCTACCTTTACCAGATGATCCCTAAAAAAAGTGTGAAATAGAACTATTCTTGACCTCAGTGTAGACCTAACTAAACTCTCAAGTAGGGGTTCAAAATGTTGGTCAGGTTCTGCCGGTGGACACTCAATTATCACATGTTTAAATCGCATGCACCTAAAACACTATCTTGACATCCTATAGCACTAACCAAAATGTTATCTATCATAATTATGACAAATAGGTGATCCACTAATAGAACCAAAATTTGGCACATTTCCACTAGCTAAAATTATTATAGATTGTCCCCCTCTCCTAGACTCTCATGGTCCGAATATGCTCTTCTTCCTAGAGAATCCACTGCCAGAATTCTATCCTCTAAACTTCTTTCCACTAGCAGCCCATTGCTGCTGAGTAGCTATCAAATCATTCTCAATTAAACGAGATCCCTCTACAGTTCAAACAAAATAAGAAATATGGAATGGGACTAGTGGCTGCCTCATGCTGTCCTGTAATTCTCTTAGAAATATGTAGCACTTTTCTCTAAGAGTGCTAATAAACTGTGGAGCATATCGGACTAATGTGGTAACCTCTGCCTCATACTTAATGAGTATCATTCTCCCTTGAATTAGTCTCAAAAAAGTCTATTGCATCTACTGTTATGCACAAGGTAGTATAAACCATGCCTTGAATATGTTAAAAAACTTTTCCCAACTAATCAGAGAGTCCATGCTCCCTTAAAACTTTTCCTCTTATTGGCCTATTGATAACTGTAAATTATATAACCTTTTAAATATTTTATTTTTAGTAAAAATATATTATTTTAGTACAGAAAAAACTCAAAAATGACAAAAAAAATGCCACAATGCCACCTTCAATACCACAAAGGCACCACAAATCAGACATTACAGTGCCATATTCTCTATTTGCCAGCACTACAATGATAATGAAGCCAGTGCTGTAACATTACTAATGCCACATGATCAAGAAGTCAGCTTGGCAACACAGGATTCTCTGATTTCAATTGCCGCGATGCCATAATTTCTCACACCTTTGTGCCATTTTTTTCCATTTGGGAACCACAATGTTCCAATGTTAACAATGCCATGACATTAAAATTATAACTTTCAAAGGCCACATTCTATTAATGAAGAGACAAGATGGTTCACTAAGTAACTGACATTAGCAAACGCCACGACGAAGCAAAAGTTTCAGCACTGAGGCATTAGTTATCTTCAAGGGCATCGTGATGCCACTCTTTCAAGCACCACAATGACAAATTCTATATTATATTTTCCTATAAATAGTTGTGATGTTATGTTTGTAGGGGAGTTTATTCACTTGTGTAAAGTTTAGTATTTCTTTGAGTACTTCTCTAGTTCCCTCTTAGAGTAAAATCTAATGGAGGCTAGGGAAGTACAAGATACAATTATTTGGAGTATTTAACCTGCATTTCTTGAAGCAACTTTATAAGTTAAGCGAGAAGGAGTGTATAGGAGATACTTTGATCCTTTATGGTTATGTCACTCTCTTATATTTTCATTCTTCTATGAGTTAAATAAAAATGAGTTTGCTTGTTATTTATTCTATGTTTGGCTAATTCTCTTTTTTAAATTAATGATGTAAAGTACATATTAAGTACTAATGAAAAATCTTATTCTATAAATATTAAATGATATTTTTAATATTATCTTATGCTATACATAATGGCCAAATATGTAGTTAAAATATAGTGTGATGTATAGTCTCGAAGGAGGAATGCAAGAATAACCAGGAATATTAAGATTGGATGTTTGCATGCCTAGACATGGGATGTAAAATGTTCTAAATTTTTAAGGAGATGCTATAACTGTAGATGGTCAACATATATCCTTTTCATCCTTACAAACTCGACAGAGATCTCAGGATGCATATACTTTGGATCACATCTATAATTAAGAGTCCCACTAGGAAAGATATGAAATTTACACTCATTAATTCAAAATACTTAAATTAAATATTATATCCAATATTTTTACTATTTCATTCAGTGATAGAATCTCCACAAATATCATTTTATTCCAGTGGGATAATTATTATAATTAGAGTAAATAATAGTAGTTTATTACAAGTAGGCATACTTCCTCATGGGTTTGATACTCTACTCTATCACTTTATTACTTGATTTGGCACGTATATTTGCGTATATTAAGTGAGGTTTTTTGTTAAGTTTATATTAAAGAAAGTCTAAGTATTATTTAGGAGTGATATAGCCCTAGACTTTTATACAATTCAAAAGTTCAATCTATAGCCCCCATCACCCATCCACTAGCACTTAACCTCTCGATCTAATAAAAAAATGCCAACAGTACTTTCCTCTTAGAAGGACACTATATACCATCAAATATTTTTTGTAGCCTTCGTAATTAGTCCTTTGCTACTCTAGGCTCAATAATGCCCTTAAATCTCATAGGCTTCAACCTTAAAAATATATGTAGAAGTTGGTCTACCTCATCTGGTTTAATAGTAGGAACTCTAATTTGTGCCTCACCCATTAGCTGGGCTATCAGACTCATAAATTATAAAATTATATGAACTCTCTGTCAAAGTAGTATTATGCACAGGTGCTGCTTGACTAGCACTCTATCCATTTATTATATTTGGGTCTGGTAGATTTATAATCACACAAAATACACAACTCGACTTATTTGCACTTAAAAATAAAAAAAAGTGAATGTTTAAGCAAACCCAAAATTATCCCACTTGAATTTTAGATCAATTTTCTATAGCTTTATTTTACGATCAACTTCCAAAACTATTGCTCTGATATCAAAAATATTTTTCACAACCTAACCCGATAAGACTGGCAAACTAAAAAGGTCCTATTATGTTGGCCTTCAATAGGTAAATCTCAAGATCTAGTTTTAAAAATTATTCAAAAATTTTATCCAAATATTACTTTTAAATAATAAAAATACAGAGCTGGTAAAAAACATGAGAGTTATTTTTTAAAATGATCGGTTATTTAGCTTAGTTTGTGGATAAGCACCATAGTTGTATATTCATTTTGAAGATAAATGAAAAGATAATTTTTATGGATGAGTTATTTTTATTATACTGGATGTTATTAGTAGCTTCATTTATGATTTTTTAAAATTAAATTTGGAAAGATTTTTAAATAACTTTCAAAACTTAGATATTAGGGTTTGTCTATCGCATGCCAACATGATAAGATAAATATGATTTGTGGGTGTTATCAGGTTGGGGTGTGGCAAAAATGTTTTGGCACTCTAATATGCATTATTACGGTGCTATACAGCTGTATGAGAAAATAAATTTCAAGGCAAGACCCTAAACCCTAAGTAGGGGAGCCCCCCTGCAACCCCTAGTGAACTCAACCAACCGAATTGAGATCTAAGTCAATAATATAACCTGATTGATTGACACAATCAGATTTTACATAGAACTAACAACTTTGTTATTACTTTCACATGCATTTGATTCATGTCATAATTCATCCATCAAAATATGCCCTTACAAAGATAGACCACTCAGGATAATTACTCAAATGGGCCATAGAGTTTACCGAGTTCGAAATTTCACACAAATCAATGGCTCCCATTAAAGATCAGGTGTAGATTTATTCATTAACTTTAGTGTAATTAGTGTTGAAGAAGAGGTGATTATCAATATTACAACCCAATCTGACATAACCCATAGATAGACGAGTCATATCATGTTGGTTGGTGGCAGACCAATCCCAATATCTAGTTTTAGAGATACTTTCATATTTCTTTCAAATATTAACAAACAATAGAGTTACTTTTCTCTGTCCAACAAATAATAAATTAACTCAACTACAAATTCTTTTCATTTCATTCATCTTCAAAATATATCTACAACAAAATAATTATATTACAGTATATGGCTACATCCTAGAACATAACCAATCAAAGATATCCATGGCTATACAAAAATTAGAAAACTAAAACATACCTATATAGACTCAAAAGATAAGAACTTGAAGCCTTAACTATTCAACTGACTCATTACCCTTTCCTTGAATTAAAATAAAATGCAAAATAAGTATGATCCAACTCAGCTCAACAAGTCACACTCAATGACTAAATTTTTAACATTTTATCCAACATGCATTTATTTATTCAAAATTAGTTAACAACAAGCTATTGTACAAGTTACTGAAATGCTAACAAATAATAAAAATTAAATAGACTTTGTATTAAAAGTAAATAAGCAAGTAGTTCACATATCATAGAAGAAAGTAACAGATTTCTCTCAAGCCCTTATGCTTCTCATCAGAAATCGATATCAATATTTAAGCCCTTATTATAACAACCCAAAACTTTAAAATGGAATTATTTTAAAAACATGAAAATTCTTTGTTAGGTGATGCAGCGCTGTTCTTGTGGGCATTGCAAATTTGGGGGTGTAGCAGCGGGGTACAAAAATTCAATGTGGCGATGCTGATGCTCTCTATTCTACAATAACTATGTAATGAACATGCAACACTGTGGTGCCAGGTTGGAGTGCCATGGTGCTAGGCACTGAAAATATTTATATATATATTTTTCTCCACTCACCCCTCTTCTCCCCACTATTATATTTCTTCTTGAGGAAGGGAAGAAGAGAAGGGAGAGAGAAGAGGAGAGAGAAAGCTCTCTAGGGATTTTCTTTTTGTCGTTTATATTATAAAAAGTTTTCTGAGCATTGTAAGTGACTATGTTCTTACTCTTGTTTTGGATGGTTTTAAATTCTATGATTTTAATCTTCCCAAATTGATAAAAATATATTTTCTTCTGATTTGTTGAGCTTCTACTGTGTAACTTTTTATATATGATGTATATGATTTTTATAAACAATTTGACTGTAATATTATTGAATTTCATAGTATAAATTAAAAGCTATATTTTTTTGAAGTAAATGTATAGTATTCAAATTTTATAGATTTCACTATATTTCATGGATTACTATATTTCATATCTAATATTGACTGATATTATATAGAAAAAAATGACATGACTACTATGAAATAAATATGGCATTTACATTAAAGCATGGAAGGCTGACTGCTAACACTATAATTAATATGGGATGACTCTTAAAATATAATTCATAAGAGGGTGGGCCGACTGGATTTCCTTAAAATAAAAGATTAGCAGTGTGATCATAGTTGTAGCTATAACCAATTAATTGAATTATGCCAACAAATCGAGAGTGTGACTACTCTTTATTGATTATTGAAAGGTACCTATGAATTTACTTAAGATAATGAACAATGATGATAAGCTAAAGACTGATGACCAACTAGTTGATAGTTGGGGTAGAAGGATGAAAGCACCACATTAAAGCTACATGTCCTGCCTTCACCTTTATAATTGCATTCACGATTGCATTTTCATAATCATGATTGCATTTACATGAAAGTGTATTGAGCTATTTTGATAGATTCAACTGATATAAATTTGATTGAACTAGGGTTGATATGGATACAATAATATAGCATATCATACTAATATGACACATTGATTGATAATCCTTTTTACTAATTTTTCTTATAGTGGATAGACCTCTTTTAGCTTTATTGATCATAACATTTATACTATTAATTGTTATTGACTTCATAGATTGCTTAGTCTTTATACTAAACTTGATATTAACATTGATTAGAACATGCATATTGATTATTTTGCCTTATATTGAATGCAATGGCAAATTTTTAAGCTCATTTCGCAGTTTTTATATGATTTCACATAAAAATAAAGAGCTTGTAACATAAGGCTAGGCGATATCTATAGTTTAGTTATACTTTCAGCCTTCTATGTTATATATATTCTTTTGTATCCTATAGTGGTTATTGTATATATTATTTTGAATATTGAACTTTGAAATAAAAATATAAATATTGACTCTTGAAATGTAATTATGTTTATCATTGTTTATATTTTTCTTGAATACAATTAGTTAGCTCTAGTTATCAATGATCTAAAAGTTAAGGAATTAAAAAGATAAAATGATAATAAAAAATAAATAAATGAAATTCTTCCAATTTAAATGATTGGGTGTGACAAAATGATATCAATGCAATGGTTAGTGGAATAATTTGATTGTAACTAGGGTTGTAAAATTGATTGCATTATTTATTAATTAAATACATTTATAGATTCTTTTTGTTTTAAATTAATTATATTATATTTGAGATTATTTCTTGATCAAGAAAATGGACCTAAAAGGGAAGAAGTCTAAACTCGATACTAAAGTCTTTTCTGTAACATATGAGAATATGGTAAAATTTGTTGACATGATTGTTTAAATGGTGAGTGATAAATTGACAAAATTGTTTAGATAGAGTTATAAGAAAATATGTTAAAGTAATAAAAATAAGACTAATAAGACTGTCAATGCACTTGCCACATTGTAGTATATTTGGTGTGGGAGGAAACATGTAGGACCCTACTATAGGGTAACATGACAATGCTTCAGGTGTGGTTATTATTGGCACCAAATGAAAGAATATTCATTGCCTGGACAAAGACATGCTCTGTTAGGGTTAGTGAAAGAGGCTTCTAACTTGTATGATGAGGTGATCGATATGATTATTTATTTATTTTTCAAGTTAAGCTTTTTTGATTTAATTTTAGAATTAATTTTAATGTGATTTTTAATTTAGATTTTGGAATATTGATTAATTTATTTGATTTGGTTTTCTTGGTTTGAGCATGTTCTCTTTCTCAGGCTAATATAGAAATATCGAGAATGATATTTTTTAAAGGTGAGGAGATTATAATAACCCAAAAGTTTCAAATGAACTTATTTGAAAAATATAAAAATTTTGAGTTAGGTGTTGTGGTGCTATGCTTGTAGGCATTGTGGGTCTGGGGGATGTAACTCTGGGGCGCTAGAATTCAACGTAGCGGCATTGATACTCTCTATTCTAAAATAACTATGGAATGAGCATGCGACGCTGTCGCACCAGGTTGGAGCATTATGATGCTAGGCATTGAAAACTATTTGTTATATATATTTTCCTCCACTCAGCCCTCTCCTCCTCACTATTTTGTTTCTTGCTGGGGAAGGAATCGAGGAAGGGAAGAAGATAATGAAGAGGGAAGAGGAGAGAGAAAGCTCTCCGGGGCTTTTTTTGTCATTTTCTTGCATTAAAGTTTTATGGTCGTTGTAAGCGACTTATTCTTACTCCTATTTTTGATGATTTTATTTTCTATGATTTTAGCCTTCCCAAAATTAATTAAATATATTTTCTTCTAATTTATTAAGCTTTATATAACTTTTCATATATGATAGATATGATCTTAACAAGTATTTTGACTAAAATATTATTCAATTTTACCAAGTAAATTGGAAGCTATGATTTTTTAAAATAAATACATAATATTCAAATTTTGTAGATTTTCCTACATTTCAAGATTATTGTATTTTATACCTGATATTGACTTATATTTTATAGAAAAAAGATTATTATGAGTGATGCCTTAGAATCTCAATTAAAGAATTGCACATCTTTCTATCTTTTAAGCGTCAACTAAAGCTCACAAATTCAATATAAGCAGAAAATAAAATTATATTACTATTCATTAAATATTTACATATTTAACAAGTTTCGAAAAATATATACATAGCCAAAACCAGGCTACAAAAAGTTTGATAAAACTAAAGAATAATAAATAAAACATAAACAATCACTTGCTGATTAGCCTTACTCTACGGGCTTTTTACCCTTACATAAAATAATGTAAAAATCATAAAATGAGCACATATCCCAACAAGTAATCAAAACTTACCACTACATTCAATGCAAGACAATAATCAATAGTCATGCTCTAGTTCTAGACAATATCAATTAATGGTAAAACTAATTTGATTAATGAAGCTAGATTATTCAATAAGTAAAAGAAGTCTATCAATCTATAAAAAAAATTAATAAAAAGACTATCAATTAATAACATATGATGTATTGTGAAATAGGCCTTAATTATTTATTTGTGCTGATGATTTCACATGCTTCGATTAATCATTATGCCATAAATAGTTATATATCAATATGTTATGTCAGTATGCTATATCAATATGATACATCGGTATGTTTTTCAGTGTACTGTATCAATATGTCTATCAATGTTTACCAATGTTCCTGTCGTATACTATGTCATGTTATATCAATATCAATGTAGGTTCTATCAATCAATTTATATATTATCATGTAAATGCGATCATGTATGTGATTATGAATAACAAGGCAAAACATTAAATTTTAATATGGTATTTTCATTTTTTAATTCAACCTTAATTATCGACCAATTGGTCATTAGTCTTTAATTTAATCAAATTATCGATCAGGTGGTCATCATTCTTTATCTTACTATCATTATTAATAAATCTTAAATCAATTCACAAATAGCTTTTAATAAATTATTAAGAGACGTCACCCTCTGCCCATCGGTATAATCTATAATCTCTTAATCAAGATTACATCACAAACCATCTTTAAAGGAAAGCCCATCAATTCACCCTCATGTATTGGGTATTAATGGTTTAAGAGCCAACCCATATTAATTATAGTGTTGACAATCAACATTCTTGCTCCTATGCAAATACCATATATATCTTACATGTTAGTTATACAATTTTCTCTATGCAATGTAAGTTAATATCATGTATGAAATACACTAATCTATAAAATGCATGAGAACCTATACACTTTGCATTAACTTTAAAGAATCATAACTATCAATCTATCGTGTGAAATTTAATAATATTACAATCAATGCTTTTAAGAATCATATCTATAATATCCAAAAAAATATATGGTGAAAGTTTAATTAATCATTTTTGATAGATTCACGAGAGATAAAAATCATAAAAATTAAAACCATAAAAATAAGAGTAAGAGTATAGTCACTTAATTCAATTAGAACAAAATACATAACATAAGTGATAAATGAAAGTACCCCAAAGAGCTCTCTCTCTCTCTCTCTCTCTCTCTCTCTCTCTCTCTCTCTCTCTCTCTCTCTCTCTCTCTCTCCCTCCCTCCCTCTCTCCCTTCTTCTCTTCTCCTCCTTTTATTTTCTACCCGACAAGCCAAATGAATGAGAACAGGGATGGTTGATGGTGAGTGACATTTATACTAAAAACATTAAAAAATCATTTTTAGTGTTTGACACCTTAATGCACATGACACATCATCATAGCGCTACATGCCACCCTTAGAGTTATTGTAGAGTAGAGCCTTTATTGTCGTGATGCCATTTTCTGGCACCGTAGTGCCCTCATTGTCGTAGTGCTGCTTATTGGTTCATGTTTTCATATTTTTCAAAAAAAATTCATTCTAAACTTTTTGGTTATTATAATCTCTTCACCTTTGAAAAATATCATCCTTGATATTTTAATATCAAGAGAGAATACGCTTAAAAGAAAACCAAATCTATAATATACCAAATGAAATCGATTTGAAAATAAAAAATAAAAAATCTACACCAAAAATCATATAAAATTTAATTCTGAAATCGCATTGGAAAGCTTAACTTGTAAAAATAAAATAAAATTATATCAGTCATATTATTAAGCTCTTTAGGAACCTTTTTCACCGATTTTAACTATTTTCTTCCAAGCTGAATGTCTCTGACCATGTCCACGCAATGGGCATTATGTCATTTTATGCCCAAAATTACCACACTTAAAATATTATTCGATCACCTATAATAGAGCCCTACATGACTTCTTCCACACTAAATACATTGCAGAGTACTCTTAGCAAGTGTTTTCATTATCTTTTTAGAACTTTTCTTACTAATTTAACCCATTTTCCTATAGTTTAGACCATACTATTTTGTCAATTTATCACTAATCATATGGGAAATCATATCAACAAATTTTACCATATTCTCAAATGTTGCTGAAAGTGCATCAGTATCAAGTTCAATCTTCTTTTCTTTTCCTTTTGGATCCATTTGCCTGATCAATAAGCAAACCTCAACTATAAATTAAATCTTTCAAAACAAAACAAATCTATAAACGTATTTAATTAATAAATTAAAAGGTAAAATATGCCCAATCATATAATCAATACTACCCAATTTTACCCAGCTCAACATCAATCATACACCTCTAATTATAATATATTTCTTCCAATAATCATTACTTTGATAACACTTCTATGATGCCCCATAATTTAGATTGGAAGAATTGCACATCTTTCTTTCTTTTAAGCATCAAACAGAGCTCGGAAGATTTAATATAACTTGAAAAATATAATTACATTATTATTTATTAAATATTTACATATTTAATAAGTTTTCAAATATATATATATATATATATATATATATATATATATATATATATATATATATATATATATATATATATATATATAATAGACAACAATAGGCTACAAAATAATCGATAAAAATAAAGATCGATAAATAAATTCTAAACTATTATCCATAAACTGGCCTTACATTGGAGGCTCGTTACCCTTACCTAAAACCATGTAAAAGCCATATAATAAATGCATACCTCTATAAGTAAATTAAAACTTATTACTGCATCAATACAAGGAAAAATAATTATTATGCTTGCTCTAGTTCTAGTTAATATCAATCAATAGTAAAATTAATATGATTAGTGAAGTCAGATTAATTAATAAGCAAAAGTCTATCAATATATAAGAAAATTTACAAAAGACTATCAATTAATAATAGGTATAGTACAGTGAAACAAGCCTTAATTATCTATTCATGTTGATGATTTCACATGCTTTTATCAATTAATATGCCATATATAGCTATCTATCAATATGTCATGTCAGTAAGGTATATTAATATGTTGTATTAGTATGCTTATTATCGTACTATATCAATTGGTCTATCAATATCTATCAGTATTATTATCATATGCTATACCATATTATATCAATAACAATATAGGTTGTATATATATATATCAATTAATTCATTTATTATCATGTAATACAATTATGGATGTGATAATGAATAGCAAGATATGACATTTAGCTTTAATACAATATTTTTATTCTTTAATTTAACCTCAACCATCAACCAGTTGATCATTATTCTTTAATTTAACTCCAATAGTCGACTAATTGGTCATCATTCTTTATCTTACTATCAAGACTCAAAAATTTTAAATTAATTTATAAGTGGCTTTCAATAAAATATTTAGAGTCATCACCCTTTGCCTATTAGCATAATCTATAAATCTATTAACTAGAATTGCATCACAAACTATCAAAGTCCATTAGCCCATTGATGACTATAAATAACGTTATATTTTATATATTAAATTGCCCATGAAACCATGTTATTTTTGTTGTGTTGTGCAAGAAAAATTCAGGATAGGCATGAAATTCTAAGTATCATATAGCGTCGCGATGTTAGACAGTATACCATTGTGGCACCATCATTGATATTGTTAGAGTGCCCAATATGAACATGGTGGAGCCCATTCTCTGTTTGATAGCATTATGGTGTTAGAGGAGTCAGCGCTGCAAAGCCCAGTCTCTGTCTACATAGTATTGTGGAGCCAATTTCTAGCGCCGCCAAGCCAAGGTGAGTGCTTCTCTGCAATTTCCTTATGAGTGACAATTAAAGAAACTCAGGGAGCACTAGATCCACTTCGTATGAGTGTTTGGTTAATATTTGTGGAAGTAATTATGTAAGTTCAAGGAAGATTGTAGAGGAGATTATTGAACCAATATGGTATATCTTTTCTTATGTACTTTCTTTTTTTATGCAATTAATGAAAATAAGTTTGCTTCACTTATTCTTCATGTCTGACTAAATTCTCTAGTTTTGGATTGATGGTGTAAATGGAATGTGGAGTACTATGAATTCTCTTCATCAATAATTTAATGATATTTTCAATATACTAGATCTTTATTTAATGTATGTAGTGGTCATATGTGTAGTTAATATCAGGTGTAATGTTAAGCCTAGGAATATTAAAATAGGAATAACCAGGTATATTGGATTTGTATGATGCAAGCATAATCATAGTGCTTGACATATACTAAATTGATAAAGATGAATTGTAATGAGGGGGCTTTAACATTATATGCTTTATTTACTCTTCTAATATTTTTATAGGGTGACAGACTATGAGAGTTTAGAGTGGTATTCATGTTACAAGGTTTAATCGGTCATTTATCTCTTAATGCTCGACTGAGTGGTCGGTGATACATATGCTCTGAATAACATAGATATAAAAGAGAATCATTATGAAACATATTATATTTACATTCCATCAATCCAAAACATTTTATCCAAATAGTATTTCATTTTTTTAATTTTAAATTAAGTGATTGAATTTTCATCAAAATTTAATTTTATTAAGTAGGATAATTGTTATAATTGTAGTAGACAATACTAGTATTTGTAAGTAAATATTCTTCCTTATGGGATCAATACTCTACTTTATCACTATATTACTTGATTCATTATGTATGCTTACATATATTAAGTGGCGTCTTTATAATTTTTATATTAAAGAAAACCTAAGCATTATTAGGGATTGATAGAGCCTTAAATTATTTTTATAATTTTTTAGGTTATTTCACTACCCCCATCACCCACCCTATTGTATAAGGTATTATTGTTTTAAGAGCTAACTCATAGAAATTAAAATCATCACACTTCAATTAGATTAAAATCCATAACAAAAATGATGAATAAAAATACACCAAAGCTTTCTCTCTCCTTTTCTCTGTCCCTTCTTCTCTTCTCCTCCTTTCTTTCCTTCCCCGATAAGCCAAATGAATGAGGGGAGGGATGAGTGGTGGTGAGAGATATTTATTTTAAAAATTATTAGAAAACTATTTTGAGTGTCTGACGCCGTAGCATACATGATACAACACCGCAACGTTGTATGTCGCCCCTAGAGTTACTATAAAATAGAGTATTTAATGCCAAGATAATGTTTTTAGCATCGCAATACAGCTTTACTTAATAACCCAACACTGTGTGCTGGATCATTTTTCATATTTTTTCAAATAAATTTATTTTAAAATTTTGGTTTATTATAATGACTCTCAAATGTTTAGCATATCGGATTCAAACATTTAGATTATTTTAGCTCCTTGTGCATTCAGCACAACAAAACTTTCTCCAACATTAGAACTCCTCTGAATCACATATTTTAAGCAGATAAATACATATATAATTACATTTTAATAAATAAATCTAAATAGCTATATCTAATGCAAGAATTCATAGAATGCTATATAAGTATCACACAATTTTAATAACTAAGTAGAATCTCATGATTTTAGAATTTTTGAAGATTATAAGAGATTATTTAGAATACCGTTTTGAAGCTTAAACTATTTTATAATGTTATTTTTTGAGGTTAGAATTATTTTTTAATTTACTAAAATAATGTACTTTTCAATTTACCAGACATAAATTTTTAAAGAAAATACTAAAATTGTCAAAATCCTCGTATTTATAATATACAAAATTTACACCGTAAAAGTTTAGCATGTACGAAGTTATCTTCATTTTTGTACTATGAATTTTATAACTTTAATAAAAAAATTTGTAATTTTAATAAAAAAAAATCTCAAATTTTTTTGTATTATTAAAAACTAAGATAAGTTGAATATAACCTACCTTGATTCTGATAACTTCCTAAACTAAATCAATAGCAAAAAATAGACAGAAGCCACCTAAAACTAACTTTCTTTCTCTAAAAATCTCCTTTCTCTCTAAATAGGTCTAAGGGGTTTGATTTTACCAAAATGGTTTTTAAATGGATTATGATATTTTCATAAAATATTAACCTAAAACTGTGATGCTCCATATAGTGGCACTTTAGTGCCACTACTCCCAAGAGCTTAGTGTTGCAATGCTCCGAAGAAAAAATATCAGGTTTTCATTTTCATGCATATATAGCCCTAGGACATGCCCTAGAACATACTTCAATCATTCACAGGCACACATAACACTCATATACCCTTGTAAAAAAAGCAAAAATTCTAACACACAACTTATCAGGTCAAATTAGAACAAGTGTAACACGGTTGCATCCACAATTATAATTTTATCTCCTTAAAAAATATTGTACTTGATATTTCAAAATCATATAAGGCAAATAGATTGGGGTACAACTATCTCATCTCGGATTCATTCCCCTTGGTAGTTTCTCTTTATGTTTTGTGCTTCCAATACACTTTGATTATTAGAATATGTTTACTTCTCAATTTTTTGATATCCTATGCTAAAAATTTTTTTGTTCTTCTATGTAGCTCAAATTTGGATGCACTTTCACTTCATCTGTAGATACTCGATTTCCAAAATTAGATATCCACTTCCTTAAGAATCACATGTGGAATATACTATGAATATCAGACATATGCTCTAGTAATAATAACATTTAGGCAAACTTTCCAATTATTTCTATTACTTTAAAAGTTCAAACATACATTAGACTCAACTTTCATTCTTTTCCAAATATACCGACACCTTTCATTAGCCTGATCTTCATGTATATGAAATCTCCTATTTGAAAGTCTACAGCTGGATGTTTTGTATTCTAATACTATTTCTGACTATCTTGTATAGCTTTTAATCTATATCTGATCAGACGAATCTTTTCAATACCATCATTAACCAAAGTTGGTGCAATCAAACTCCTCTCTCCAATCTCTATATAGAATAGTAGAGATATATATTTTCTATCATACATAGCTTTATAAGGGTTCATACCTATACTTTACTTAAAATGGTTATTATATGTAAATTCAATCAGTAGAATTTGATCTTCCTAAATTTTGTCAGAGTCTAGAACACATAATATTAGAAGATCCTCTAATATCTAAATAGTCTTCTCAATTTGTGAATCATTCTATGGATGAAATGCCATACTGAAATGTAATTTAGTGCACAGACTCTACTGAATACCTCTCCATAACTTGGAGATAAACTTACCGTCTCTATCAAAAACTATTACCTTCGATACTTTATGTAGTCAGACAATTTCTCCTACGCAAACTTGTGTCAACTTGTCTACTTAATCAGCTTGTCAAATTAGAATGAATTGCATAAAATTCATCAGATGATCCACTAAAACCCGGATGGTGTCATGTCCTTGCCTTGATCTAGGGAATCTCATAGCAAAATTCATTATTACCTCTTACTATTACTATTCTGGAAGAGGTCATGGTTATAGAAGCCCTCCCGATTATTGATGTTATGTAATAATTGAAAGTTAAAAATGGATTTATTTCAAAAAAAATGAAAATATGATCATGTAGATAGCGCTGCGACGCTAGGTTAACAAGCACAGTTGCACTGAGAAAGCATTGTCACAACATTGGGCTCTTTATTCTATAATAACTCTGGGGGCAGCATGTAGTGTAGTGGTGTTAAATCTTACATGCTATGGTGCCAACCAATAAAAATAATTTTTTAATATTTTTAATATAAATATCTCTACCACCTACCACTCCTTCCTCACTTATTTGGCTTGCTAGGGAAGAAAGGAAGAAAGAGAAGAGAAGGGAGAGAGGAGAGGAGAGAGGAAGTACTTCAATGTGTTTTCATCTGTTGTTTCTATTATAGATTTTTTCCAATTGATGTAAGTGACTAAACTCTTACTCCTATTTTTGATAGTTTTGATTTCTCTACTTTTATCTCTTTTGAATATACCAAAAATATATTTTCTTATAATTTATTGAACTTTCATCATATAACTTTTTGTATATGATAGATATAATTCTTATGAGCATTTTCACTATAATATTATTAAAGTTCACTAGGTAGATTGATAGTTATGTTTTTTTGAAGTTAATGCATAGTGTATAGATTTCTTTGCATTTTATAGATTATTCCATTTCATATATAATATTAAATTTTATTAAGTAAATAGTGTGATTGAAATAAGATAAATATATCGTTTAAATAAGCAAGAAATGTTGATTGTTAACATTATAATTAATATAAATTAACTTATAAAATATAATAGTCTATACAGGAAGGTGGGTTGATGGCTTTCCTTAAAATAAAAGTTTATAGCTTAATCCCAATTTTAGCATATAGCGGATTGACTGAATTATACTGACGGATAGAGAGTGATGACTCTTAATAATTTTCTAAAAGTCACCTATAAATTGATTTAAGATTAATGAACAATGATGGTAAGATAAAAATTGATGACCAACTGATTGATAATTGGGGTTAAATTAATAACTAATGATCAACTCATTGACTATTTGGCTTTAATATGTTGAAAATATCTCATTAAAACTAGATGTCATATTTTGATATTCATATTTGTATCCATAATTGCATTTACATGATAGCATTTAAATTGATTGATAGATAAAATTGAATTAAGACTGATAGAACATGCATTAATACTAATAAAACATGACATACCATATGATAGGGATATTGATACAGTACACTAAAAAGCATACTGATATAGCATATTGATATAGCACACTAACATGACATATTGATAGACAGTTATACATAGCATAATAATTGATATAAGCATGAGATAAAACCATCAACATGAATATAACTAATATATATTTAAAGTTTGTTTTGTTGTTTAACACTTGCTATTGATTGATAGTCTTTTTACCAATCTTCTTATAGAGTGATAGACTTTTTTTTCTTATTAAATAATCTTGTTTCTCTAATTATATTGGTTTTACTATTGATTTTTATTGCGTTCATATTTTTTATTATTCATACTGATATCTTATTAATTGATATTGACTATAACTAGAGCATGCATATTAATTCTTTCATCTTACATTGAATGCAGTGATAAGTTTTGGTTACTTATTGGCTATATATTCATTATGTGGTTTTAATATGATTTCGGTTAAGGTTAAGAAGCCTACAGAGTAAGGCCAGCTAGTGGGTGATAGTTTATGCTTTATTTATCATTGTTTGGTTTTATACATATATTATTAGTTTGTTGTTGGCTCTTATATATATTTTTAGGAACTTGTTGAATATGTAAATATTTAATGAACAGTAATGTAATTATATTTTCTACTTTTATTGAATTCTATGAGCTTTGATTAATGTATAAAAGATAGAAAGATATGTAATACTTTTAATTTAGATTTTAATATGTCACGTATTCTACTTTTACGAATGGATATGCTTTACATTTTGAAATAAAATTAGCCACATTTTTCCTCAATCCAGACCACCAAAGTATACCTTTCAAATCACTATACATCTTAATGCTCTATGAATTATAGTGTAACCTGAATAATGTGCTTCACATAAAATTTTATTGCAATCCAGGATCCTTAGCTTATGATTTTGATGATAACAAACATTATTGATTGAATTTTCATTTTTCCTTGCACCTGTATTGCATATTATTTTTATGTGTGTACTAACATTTCAGGTATATCATACACTACTCAAGAATGTTCAAGGCTTAAGTTTGGGTAGAATAGGATGGTTTGAAAGAGTTTGTATTTCAATTTCTTTTATTTTATATTTCTTTAGTCTAGACATATATGGGTGTATGTTAAATTGGCAATCGTACACATACACACACACAGAGGGGAGTGAGAAAAATGAGTTAATTTTTTTTGAACTAATTGTACCATATGATTTAGCTTGTACTATACCAATAGTTATATGAAAAAATAATTTTAATGCCTAATTTAATAATTAATAGTTTTGAACTAATCATATAGTATGATGTAGATTATACTATATGATTCGTTTCCATCAGAAAACCCTAACTGCCAGATGATTTAAGCAAGTATTTTAAAATTTAATTTTTAGAGCTGATCGTAATACGATTCCAATTGTATTATACGATATATTAAATCTTATTTAAATTAATCCTCATGATCAGTCAATTAAATTAAGGTTTAATAAATATGGCCAATCATACTGTACGATGTAGATCATACTGTATAACTGATAGAGATGAAATTCGATGGTTTCGAAGATCGTACAAAAAAAAAATCTTGATTTTTAAACAATTGTATAATATAATGTCAATTGTACTTAATGATTGATAGAGATAATTTTCAATTTTCCCAAAGATTGTCTTGTATGAATAGTAACCAATTGAACTAATCATACTGGATAATCATTCAATCGTACTTATGATCAGTACGCAGAGATTAAACATTTCATCTAAATGATTACTCTATCATACCGGATGAACTCCTATTTTATACTAATCGTACTGTACGATCCTAGATTATACTATATAAAAAGTGACAACTTAATTAAATAATTAGGGTTTTTGACACCTTATACTTAAGCAATTCCAATTAGTCTGTATTGACCTCATTTTTGTATGAGGTCATTAAGACATAATCCAGATTCTAGGTTAATCTAGACCCTAGGATCTACCCAAACTCTAGACCAATCTAGACCCTAGGATCTACCCTGACCCTATATCTATCCAAGCCATAGGATCCACCTAGATCTTAGATCTATTCAGACCCTAGGATCAATTCTAATCTTAGATCAACCTATATCCCAGACCAATCCAAATCCTAGATCAATCTAGAATCTAAATTAATCTAGATTCAAATCAAAGAAAGACTCTAGATTAATCCATTCCTTAAGTCAATCTAAATCTCCAATCAATCCAGATCTCAAAGTAGTCCAGACTTCAAGACAATCCTGACTTTCAATCAATCTCTAGCTTAATCTAAATTTCAACACTTGATGCAGCCTTCTATCAAACTTTCACCATATCTAAACATTTATGATCATTTAAATGACTGTTAATGATTTATATAATTCAAATTTAAGCATTCAAATCCAAAATTCAAATCAAATCTAGATTCCCAGGCCAAAATCCAGAGCCAGACCTATATACTAAAGGCCTTTTCCAATGATTTTTCAAACACCTCATATCCCATCCAAATGACCTCTAATTCAGAGTCTATCAATTACATATTGATAGGACATATCTCTAAAGGCAACCATCCAAATTTGAGCTTAATATGAGACCTCTAACCATAGAAATTGGATTTAAAATCAAAGGCTGTAAAACCTTCAAATATTTATAGCCTATGCCACTAGACCTCTCCCTTAGTAGAATTTGACCTTGGAGCCTTCTCCAAACCCCTTGACCACTTCCAAACCTTTGATTATGATATGTTGAGCATTGATCTACATTTTGGTGGACCCATTTTGACCCCCAATTGACCTGGAGTCAAAATGACCAAAATTCCCCTTGAGGGCAATTCAGGAGTTTTCTCTGAACTCCAACATAACCTTTTCAAATCAAACCCTAGAACATCTCCCAATGCATCTTAATCACCATTAGGAGTGTAATATATCTAGACCCAGACCCTGGTCAAGCTTGGTTGACCAGGTCAACCAATTTTGACAAAAATACCCCTCGGGGGTTTGAATGGTCATTTCAAACCAAATGATCTACAAATTGCTTGAGACCTCCTCCAATAATTTTTAAATATCAAATCAAACCTATTGGACCCAAACTGAGGGCCTAAATCAGCCTGATTGACCAAGTCAACCTAAGTTGACCAAATAGATCCTTAAGGGCCCAAACAGATGTTTTGACTGAGATGACCTCTCTAGACCTTGAGACCACCCCCATTGGTCTCCAATAGTCATTTCAAACCTGTTGAGCCCAATCCCAGCCCCTTGGTCAACCTGGTTATCCAAGTCAACCTAGGTTGACCCAATGACCCATTAAGGGCTCAAACGGGTATTTTGAACCAAATGATCATTTTGACCCTTAAAAATGACCAATCCAAACTCCATTCATCATTTCAAAACCATTGTGCCCAAACCCAAGTCCTGGGTCAATCTGGTTGACCCAAATGCCTTTTAAGGTTTTAAATGGGTTATTCCAACCCATTTAACCTACCCAATCCATATCAAGTCTCAAATCAACTCCTATTCATGGTTCAATTATACTTTAACCATGGGCCAATCAAACCCAAGTCAAGATGACCAAGTCAACTATCTAAGACTTGGTCAAACCCCTTAAACTCTCATATTACCTTTCAAACTTTAATCCCTATCCATTAAACCTTTCTTAAATCATCACTCTAGCTCTATACATTATCCCATCTGCCACCTCATTAGTCTATATGGGAATTTAACTGGTCAATAGTCCACATGGGCATTTAAAAGGGTTTAAAATGGTAAAAGAGGGTCAAATGACCTCTTAATCCTAATCCCTTCATTCTTAAATCTCTCCAGTAGCTTTAGGGAACTCTAGAACATTCATAGAGCCTTCCTCAACCATTAGATCAAGATCCAATGGCTCCTATTACTTCCACAACCACATATGAGACAAAATGGCCTTTACATGTCATTTATACCATTGTCCTTTGATCCAAATGCTCCCACGGCCACCATCTAAACCCTCGCCCAATCAATCCTAGCCCTCCATTCGATCTGGAGTAGTTAGAATATGGCAAAACCCATAGAATGACATTCATTCTATCATACACATTCTCTCACTCAACTCTAGCCCTTAAGCCTCTCTGAGATTTTGTTTGAACTCAAAACCTTTCCCTCTTCACTTCCATAGTCAAATCCCACCGTCCAAAGCGCGTCGGCGGCAAGATCTCCGATAAATCGAGACCTATCTACGTCCAAGGTGATTTACCGTTGATCCAGGCGTTCTCGAGCCAAGGTTTCTTCTACAAATCTGAGCACGGACAAACAACAAATTCAGAGATATCTTGAATGGTCTAATCCATCCATAAACTGAGATGAAATCCTAAACCCTATGTTAGAGCACTTAGGAGAAATTAGCTTTTCATTGAGCACGTTTTAAGTCGTAAAAACTTACCCCATTAATTCCATTCATCTATAGGATTTATGTTTAAAATTTCATCAAGAATGGTGCACCTGATCGAGAGAACAAGGTAAAAACCCCATTCTAGGGTTCTTTTGTAACATACCCTTAAGGTATATTTTCTGGATCGTTGATCGAGCGATCAATAACCCAGATCAAGTCGTTCTGTGGCTATGTTCGACGGTGGATCCAATCTCGCGATTATTTATCTCATTCAGCTTCATCTCAGCCATCCATTTAGAAAATCGTGGAGATTCGACAGCCTCCGTGCATGCCGACGTAGATAGGTCGTCGCAGATTCGACCCGTATCGCCATTGCAATCATTTGTAATGATTGCGCGGTGGTGTAATTATTGTAAATGATTGTCGCACCACAACCATATTTGGTCTGGCCAATCTTGGCCTGCCACTTGCCATTCCGCCGCACCGCCATAACTATTTTAATTAAAAAAATTAGTTTTTTTAATCTTTTTAAATCAGATTTCTTTAAAAATAATGAAAAATCATTTTAAAATAAAAAAAATAGTTATTTTATATTAATATTCTCAAAAAATCAAATATTTAAATTTAAAATTAATATTAAGTTAAAATATTAAATATATTTTGAAATATTTCAAATATTAATTATTAATTATTTTAAATTAATATTTAATAAAAATAACTAAAATAATTTCAAATTTTAATTTTTTTAATTTTAAATATCTCAATTAAATTATAAAATATATTATTTATATTTTAAAATTAAAATTTAATTTAAATAATTTATATTATTTAATTACTTCAATAAATACTTAATATTTATTTAATTAAATACTTTAAAAAATTCATAAATTTATATTAAAATATTTTAATAATTAAATAACTATTTTAAAATATTTAATTTAAATTTAATTTAACTTAAGATATTTTACATTTTGAATAATTTTTTTAATTAAATACTTAAATATTGAACTAATATTTAATTAAAATTAAATTAAAATAAAATTTAAAAATTTAAATATAATTCTTTTAAAAAATTTAAAATTTTAGAAACATTTATAGTTTAATTTAATTTAATTTAAGAATTATTTTAAATATTAATTAATTTTAAACTAATTTAAATCCATGTAATTAACTTAAATCTTAAAAAATTCAAAAATTTTCAAGTTAAATCAATAAAATTAAAAACATAATGTATTTCAAATAATTTTGATTGTTTAACTATTTTAATGCTTAATTAACATTATTTAAATATTAAATGAAATATTTTGAAAATTGAAAATTTATTTTTTAAAATTATTTTAAATAAGTAGAGGGATCTCTCAAAAATATTTTACAATTATTTTAAGATATTTTGATTTTTCTTTTTTTTTTTATTTATATTTTTCATGTATGGGTATATATATGTATATATTTTTTAAAAAATGTATTTTAAAATTGTATATATTTAAATCCTCAAATATTGAGAGATCCCTTGAAGTTTTAAACATGGGTTGAATGTTTTTGAATAGAATTGATGGGGAGAATTAGTGAATGATTGTATTCTAATTATTCACTAATCAAAGCTTATATATGTTAATTATCTTTGATCCTTGCATGTTTAGGATGCACACACACCCACTTAGCTTAGGCTCTCCTAGATTTAGGAATTCATTGTGCTTGGGTGCATTCATGTACATGTATGCCTAAGGGTTAGGCAAACCTTGATTCAAACCTACATAACTTAGTGACATCATTGAGGATAAAAATTAAGGACTTATTTAGATAATTTTGATTAATTCTAAAAATTAAAAATATATGGCTAATAGGTTTGAAATTTCAACCATTTGAACCTAGTGTCACTCTCAGCCCATAGAAAATTTCTCACTGACTTTTGAAGTTATCAAACCCCTTAATTAATTAACTTAAGTTTACACCCCTAATTAGCCTCAAAACTTCCAAAAATTCTAATAAATCCAAATTAAATCCAAAAAATACAAATAATGCCTTTAACTAAGGAAAATTTATGCCTTAACTTGAGAAAAATAAAAGCCCCTAGATTGGATTTTAATTTCAATCTAAATTTAATTTTAATTAAAATTTAATATTTAATTAATTTAAAAATATTAAAAATTCTAGAAATTCCCAAACACTTGAGAATTTCTTCCTATGTCATTTTTGACCTTTGGAGTTGATTTCAAGGAGTTTGGAGTTTACTTGGAGCAAAGTCTTTAAAATACCCTTAATTAAATAATTTTAATAATTCTAATAAATACCTAAAACTTCTAAAAAAATTATAACTAATTATAAAAAATTCTAAATTAAGCAAACTAAAAGGCATTGGACTCCATTTTGGGTCTAATATTTATTAAAAATATTAAACCACTAGAAATAATTCAAATTTAAAAGGTCAACAATCTGGTTAACCTTAAATCAAAATTTTCAAGTGAAAACTTCTAAAATTCGTAACTTCTCATAAAAACTCCAAACCTAGTAAACTCAAAGCCTACTTACTCACTAAAAGGTTTAATATTTAATAAAAATATCAAAACTCTAAAATTTTAATTAAATCTAAAAGTCTAATTTTGACCCCTTAATTAATACATTAAAATAATCTAGAAAATTTCAAAATTTGATAATTTAATTTAAATTCTAGAAAATATTAAATCAATATTAAAATCACTCAACCAACCCTTTAATACACATAAATCACTCTAAAGGTAAAGTTTTTAGGATGGATTACTTTGGACTGCGGGGCTAATTGTCCTAACGAGGCTTGGTTCTTCGAGCCTGGTTGCACAATACCACAAATAAATTAAATGGAGTGTTAAAATCTTAAAATTAATTAATTATTAATGATCTAAACAAACTTAAAATTCTTATTCTAACTACATTAATCAGGTTTTTAGGCTGGACCACCTCGAGCTATAGGGCTGCATGTCCTAAGGAGGCTTGGTTCCTCGAGTTTTTGAAACAACGCCACCAATCGGTTAATGGCAAATTCAATTAATTTAAACTTTGAAAATTAGCAACCAATTAATCTCAATTAAAGTTCATTATTCTTTAAATTTTCATTAATTTAATTCACTTAATTATACCCATTACTACCAGGTAACCTAGGCCTACGAGGCTATTAAGTTAGCCCTAAGAAAGGTTAAATAAACTTCACGACCTCGATGAGCAACAAAGGTGGTAAATATTTAACTTTAAAATAATATATTTTAAAATCAATTTTAAATCATTAATATTTAAAATTTAATTAAATTTTCCCCTCAAGCCCTTCAACCAATTAAAACATCAAGCAACTTTAATCGAATACACTATATAGGATATATCCAAGCCACACAACCTACCTCATACACTTTAGATGATTTGTTTGGACAACCAACTCTAGTCTTAGGCTAGGCCGGTGTCACGTTTTTGCTATGTATCAAGTTTTTTATTATTTTCACTGCATGCTGGTTGCTAGTGTAGTTTAATATATTTATTTATTTAATTTCTGTACTCTGTGATGTGATTGATTGTGTGTTAGATTACTCTTAGGTTAGGAATGATTTATACTAATTCAATCTTATGTAGGTGGCCTTGCTCGTATAGGGCATTGATTAAAGAGGGGATGAAATTAAGCTTTAAATTAACAACATCTTCTATAGATGCTTCAAAAATTGCTAAGTCCCCCTTTAAAATAAAAAAAGCATGGTCAAGTGTGGTTGTGATTTGAGTATTTAAATCTTTTAATATATATAACTGCTTGGGATGTTAAATTAACTGTTAATTTATTAGGATAATCCTGTAGATTATCGAGTCCAGATTTTTATATTCAAATGTAATTTAATGTAAATTGAGTTGCAAATTATTAAGTACTTTGAGATGGGATATTAGAATATTCAATCTGGAATCCAAAGAGAAAGGTGACATCTATTAGTGGAAAGTCCCTCTTTATTTGGATACCTAGATTAAGATACTTTGTGTATCCAAGGAGAAAATAAAATACTCCTTCAGGGAGGAGTTTCTTTTCACTTGGATATCTGGACCCGACAATCCAAGGAGCCCACTGAAGGATGAAGAAGTAAAGAATGAGAAGAATCCTAATTCTCAAAGTCACTTGAGCCTTAAGAGTAGAATCCGAATTATTATCAGTGGTACCCGATCACTTTTGATTTCAAGCAATTCTAGGTTGTAATATTATAAGGCACTTGCCTATGAATATTTTATTTATTTATTTATTTATTTTTATTATTTAATTAATTATTTAATAATTAATTACGATATAAGATTGTATGCCTTTAGTAATTTTTAGCACTTTTGCATGTTGATCTTTGATTTAGCTTAAAACCTGATCAAAGGCTCGTGAGGGTATAAATAAACTATTTCTACTTTAATTAAAAATTAAAATATTTAAAGCTCATATAGAAATCTAACATTTTAAGAAGTAAGCCAAATCGTCGGGAGATCATATAGTATATTTGATGCATTTTCTTTCCTTTTATTAGGCACCTCACCACTTACGGGTTTTGGCAGATCACCTGGCCTATGGGGGTGCAGATCTGTCAAGGGGATATTGTGCATTCTTTTAAGAAAAAAATTTATTTTCTAAGCTTTTTTAAAATTGCTTCATTTTGATTTAAATATATCGAGTTAACTAGCATGAATTGCATCAGTAACAAATTAAAATATGTCTAAAATTATTAATTGCATTTTTATTTTAAGCGTCAATTTACCTAACATATCTTAAGGGGCCAAATTAAGGACTGCTCTAGATGTCGGGCCTATTCTCAAAAACTTATCTTAAATAATGTCCCTACCACTCTTACATAAAAGATCGGACTCATGGTTTTAAAGTGCTTAGGTGGTTAGCTGGCTCCCTAATCCATGCCAGGGTAAGTTGAGATCCTGCATTGCATTAGCTAGGTTGGGGTCACTAATTTTTAGTATCCAAATTATATTTAGGTTCTGAGGAAGGCTCAGGCTATAAGACCTCAACCTCCGGGAATTGAATCCCAATTTTCTAATAAAATTAACCATTCAAACTTAAATCTCTTTCAATCAAATTTAAGCCCAACACTTGGGATAGGTTAAGGTGTTTTTGAAGTATTTTAAGATCCTGAATACCTCCTACTATTCCTCCCTTAACTTCCAAAAATAAGTGCTCAACCTTGAGCCAATCCCAATTTAAATTTCTAATCCTCACCTTCTTTCATATCAAACTTTGAATCCCAAATAAAATTTCTATCACTATTTTAATTGACAGTATTCGTAGGAAACTCCAGTTTGCCTATGATATAATTAACTACGAGGGCTTGTGCTCATAAGAGATTTAGAAACTTGGATCAATTTTTTAAAAATTAACCTTTTTAACACCTCAATTAATTGTCTTTAGGTAAATTAAATACGACAATCATTATCATCATTTTCAAATGATCTGTAGTGATTAATATATTCTTTCCTGAAAGTGATATATTAATTATTATCATAATTTTGATTATAAAATTAATGATCTCTTTATCTAGATTAATATAGTTAAATACTTAATCAAATTCATTTTGATCCTCTGGGGTCATATGTGATTCTTCCTTGGGTTTGATTACGATAATCAGGATGAATTCAAATTTTTACAATATGAACCTATTAGGGAACAATATGTTCATCTTTTGAGGTGATATATCATTCATAATAATATGTTTGATTTCAAAATTAAAAATTTCAGAAATTTAATTCTCCCAAAGAAAATTTCAAAATAACACTTTTTTAGTCAAACACTAAGGATATTTTTGGCTATTGAAGGAACTCTATGGGAGAATTCTTAAGAGAGCTCTTGGGCTTTGGAGGAGAAGGTGAGGGAGGAGTATAAGGGGATTCTACACTGGTGCTCGAGGTAAGCTTGCACCTTATTTCCTCTAGTGGCCTTGGTAAGTTCTTGGAGATGCTATAGGTAGAGAAGCTTTAAGGTTAAGGGTCATGGGTTCTCTTCCTTCTCCAGGAAGGTGAAAAAAGATTGAAGGCTCTTTGCCATCACTAGGAAAGTGATAAATGCTTCGAGGTTCACTACCGTCATCAGGAGGGTGGCATAGCTTTAAGTTCTCCATCGCACCAGGTTTGGTGGAAGTGATTTGTAAGGGCTTCTCCCACTTACTGTGGGGACTAAGGAGAGTCAGTATAGTGTTAGTGCAATACCCATAGAGGACTCCAGGGAGTGTACGTAGGTCAAGTATGATCGAACCACTATAAAATTTTGGTGTATTCTTTCTGATTTTTTTCTGCTATTTTATTTTCAACATTTTACTTTCTGTCACATTTTTTATTTCATTATAATTTATCTTTGAATTACAAATTTTACTTTCTTAGTTCTAATTCATGTTATAAAAAGAAAAATTAAGATTTTTGTGCTTGCATTCGCTTGCATATTGTGACTTTGTTAGAATTTTCATAAATTGTGGCATTGATTAAATCCAAAAGAAAAAAGATTTTTCAAAGGGTAATTTTTAAAATAACCAATTCACCCCTCCCCCCCCCCCCCCCCCCCCCCCCTCGATTCGCTTAGGGATAGTTCAACGAGGCTTATAACCTCCCCTAAACTTTCAAATCTCAGATCTCAAATCTCCTATGCTAGGAACTCATAACATGTTCTTATAGAAAATGATGCCAAAATTATATAATCGTTGTTCAGGTTTTTTATCAAACTTGATTTGATTAATCAATTATAAATATTTTGCGCCTAACCTCTTAGCTTCCTAAATCATTTCATATAGAGATGATTGTCTAATCATCTGAGCCAAAACACCTCAATCTCGATCGGTGGAAGTAACCCCTTCCAATTCTAATGTTTTTAGGCCTCTAATCAAGAAATCAATAAAAGAAAATAGAAAATTCAACACTCTAGAAGACTTTCTACTTAGGGCATCTACCACTACATTCATCTAATCATGTTGATATTGAATAGTCAGATTATAGCCGTTAATCAATTCAAGCCACCTCTATTGCCTCAAATTTAAATCTTTTTATATAAATATGTACTTCAGGCTTTGGTAATCAATAAAAATCTCATATCGAACTCCATATAAGTAATGCCTCCATATTTTTAGTGCAAATACAATAACAAAAAGCTCTATAATTATAGTCAGATAATTCTTCTCATGTAACTTTAACTACTTAGAAGCATATGTTATAACATTCCATCCTGCATCAGAATGCATCCTAATCCTTTCAGTGAAGCGTCACTGAATACATGAAACCTTTATGTACCTAATGGGATACTCAAATTTGGTTTGTGTATTAAATAATCATTTAGTTTTTAGAAACTCTCCTCAAAATCAAACATCCAAAGAAATGCTACTAACGTTTGAGTTAATCTCGTAAGAGGTGTAAAAATCTGAGAAAATCCTTTTATAAACTACTTATAGTTATCGACCATACTTAAAAAACTGCACACCTCAGATATAATAGGCCTTGACAAATCCATAACATCCTAAACTTTCTATAGGTCCATAAAAATACTTGAACTACTCACTATGTACCCAAAAAATAAAATATTTTTCAAAAAATTCTCATTTTAAAAAAATTAGCATGCAACTGATGCCACCTCAAAGTCTCCAGAAATATTCTCAGATGAGCTACATGCTCTTCTTTAGAAGTTGAATAGATTAGAATGTCATATATTAATACAATTACAAATTGATCCAAATATTTATTGAATGTCATGTTCATCAGATCTATAAAGATTGCTAGCGCACTAGTCACCCCAAAAGACATGACTAAGAACTTGTAATGCCACTAAATATAGTACTAAACATAATCTTTGCTACATCTTCTTCTTTCACTTTCAACTGATAATACCTAGATCTCAGATCAGTCTTAGAAAATACAAAAGATCCCATAAGCTGATCAAATAAATCACTAATCTTTGACAAAAGATGCTTATTTTTTATTGTTACCTTATTCAATTTCCTGTAATTTATACACATGCGCATAAAACCGTCATTCTTCTTTACAAATATAATAAGTGCCCCCATAGGGATACACTAGGATGATAAAGCCTCAATCAATTAACTCCTGAAGCTGCACTTTCAATTCCTAAAACTTCTTAAATGTTATCCTATATGGAACATTAAATATTAGACCAGTATCAAGAAACACATCAATACATAATTCAATCTCCCTTTTAGCTGGCAAATCACTAAATCCTTAGGGATGACATAAGAGAATTCACGCACTACTGGGATATCATATAAAGATCCATATTCTACACTCATATTCTAAAAAGTTCCCATAAATATAATGCAATCCTTTCATCTATAATTTATCTGCATATACGATTGATATTAGTTATGACAGAACTCCATTAACTCCTTGAAATAAGCAACTCTCATTACTCAAAAATCATGTAACCCTCTTCTTCATATAATTAATTTGAGCTCAATATTTATTCCCAGAACAACATCAAACTCAGAAATAAATAATAGTATAAGATCAGATCGTCATTTCCTATCAAATATCTCTAAATAAAAAAAGCACACCCTACCATATCTTCCCCAATCGATATAATAGTAGATAATGAAGAAGGCAACAATATGGATGGAAAACATCACAAGCCAAAGTATCTCTCAGAAATGAATTAATGACTTGCTCCATAATAAAAAAAAATGTGACAAGGCATATCATAAATGTAAGTCATACCTATGACCACATCCAAAACACTGGTCTCATGCTGAGTCAAATTATACACATGTGGCAGAACTACAGCTGGAGCAATTAAACCACCAGACTCTCGCTAACCACTCCTATATAATCTCCCTTCCACTAAACCACTACCTCTGCTAGAAGATCCCTAAATAAACACATTAAGTGGTGATATCTTCAATCTCCCTGTCTATCAAACATAGCTCTTAGAATTGAGATTAGAACTTGATTAGGTCCTACTTGTGGATACTCAGCTATTATGTCTAATCTGATCACATAAGAAATACTTACCTCATTTGGCAACATTGACCCAAGTGCCTCCTACCAAAACTCTGGCACACTAGTGCCCCACTCACAAACCTCCAAAATTGGCAATATTAACACCTCTAGGATTTGACATGGATGATCCACCTCTTATGGAATCTCTAGGTCCAAACCTGCTCCTCTTCCCAGAAAATCCACTGTTAGAAGCCTCACCACCAAACCTCTTCCTACTAGTAGCCCACCCTTTCTTAATGAATGGAGAAGCACCAATGAAGGACTCAAATTAATACCAGACCACTTGAAGAAGCTCAAAATGCAATGACATGTCAAATAAAAAGAAGTTAAAAGGAGATTCACCCAATATTAGAATTCAAATGTTTAAGAAAGGACTTTTTGCTTAGGTGATATTGTACTTAGATATGTTGATACTAAGCGCAACAATCAGTACTCGACAAATTTTGTTCTAATTGAGAAGGACCATATGGCATAAAATAAGTAGTTGGCCCTGTTGCCTATAGATATTGGCTAGTTGGGTGTGCATGTATATAGGGCAGAGTGTCAAAAAATGTAAAAACTCTTTATATTTATGATTATTTTTGTTCATTGTTAGCTCATTCATTTATGGACTCCATCACATTCATGTTATGATATTATTTCAAGAGGTATATTCTTATGTTCAATATTAATCATATTATTATTATTTAGAAAATATCAATAAACATATATAATTACTTTTTAAGTCTAAAAAAATCTAGACTTTTAAATAAAAATTAAATCTTACTTACCCTTTAGGGTGCCTTATATAGTCATCACATGAAAAAGAGAACCGAAAAGTAGAGAATGAAAGAAGAATTCTAGATTAAAAAGTTCTGGATTGTCTATAAAATATATTTGATTAAGAAAATTGCATAAACTTCGATTCTATTTAAATTATAATAAAAAAGAATATTTTAACCAGATGAATCTAACGACATCAAAGTACCTTGATTTGAGTCCAAATAAGCCCAAATAAAGCTCTTGAAGCGCAAATATAATTTTAAAGATATTGTATGAGGAACCAAATAATCTTCATCTCTTACATTTCAATAAGAGAAATCTAGCAAGTTTAAGATGAAAGTTCGTGAGGGATGTTAAGCCCTTATGAACTAGTCCCGAGGCTAACCAAAAGAGGGGTGAATTGGTTATTTTAAAAAATTCATGAGCAAAAATGATTTTTAAAAATCTTTTTGAATGTTTTAACACAATGATAGTTTCACGATGATGTGCAGATATTCATGATAATGAAATAATAATCACAATCACATAATCATCAACAAAAAAATAAGTGCGAAAAATAATCAGAAAAAATACACTAGATTTTATAGTGGTTCTGTCAACTTGACCTACGTCCACTCTCCGGAGCCTCCCCTCTGGGTATTGCACTAATACTGAGTGACTCTCCTTCTGCTCCCATAGCAAGGTGGAGAAGCCTGTACAAAACTCCTTTCCACCAACCCGGTGAGTCACCTAGACTCCTTTCGCTTCCTCCTGAAGCAGGCAGAGAACCTGGACTCCTTTCGCTTCCTCCTGAAGCAGGTAGAGAACCTGAATCTTCTTGCGGACGATCCTCTCACAGAGACACCGGCAAGATAAGAGACGACGACCAGAGAAGATGACTCAGATCCTTGCTTGGAGCAACCTTTGTGAACACCTCACAAACTCCCCCTCACAAGATCCTCTCTCTCTCCCAAGCTCTCTCTCTCTCTCTCTCAAGGTTTACTCTGGAAAAGAATGTGGAAAAAGATTTTTCTTGTTGAAAGAAAGAGATCATAAATAGGAGGGCTCAAAAGTTCCCCTAAATCTTAACTGGTCGTCAAAGATCGTCCAGGATGATCGGTCGATCGTCCTGTACGATTAGTTCAAAATCACATGAATCAGTCTGGACGATCTGGTTTCTCTGGATGATTAGTATACAAAATTTGTTTTGATCATCCCGTACGATTCTGCGATCATCTGGGATGATTAGTGTAAATCAGGAATTTCGTCCAGAATACAGCTCGGGTCATCCAGGGCAACCTATGCTGGACGATCTCAAAATAACTTGATCATCCAGGACAATATATATTGTCATGTATGATTAGTTCAAAAATAAGAATATCATCCTGCATACAGCTCGGGTCATACAGCCAAAAATATCCTGGACGATCTTAAAATGCCTTGATCGTCCGGGATGATATTGCGATCGTCCCGTACGATTAGTTCAAAATCAGGAATATCATCTAGCATATTTCTCGGGTCATCCAAATGAAGTGTTCTGGACGGTCAGGATTTTACATGTATCGTCCGGGCTGATCTTGCAATCATCCAGGATGATATGATCATATCAATCAAAAATTAATTACTTTCCATAATCACCAGACTAATTTAGGCATGATTGTAATGGATCGTCCGGGACGATTAAACCAAATCTCTAAAAATAAAAACTTACCTAACTTAATCTGGTGTCTGAGAATTTTTTATTTGAGCCTATCGTTCTGTATGATTGGTTTATCGTCTAGGATGATCTGCTTAATCAAATCGACTTAACATGGTCGACCTAATTAGGGTTTCTATCTTCACTGGATCATCCAGGATGATATGAACAAAATTTGAAATAGAAACTCTAACTCACTAAAACTCTTCCCCTGAGTGTGTGTGTGCAAGGTTACTTAGTTAGGGGATCAATTTCATTACATTTTACTCAAGAAAAGGAAAAATTACAATTAAAACAAACGCGGACCCAATCTTGAGTTTGCTTAAATTATATTTGATCTTTTGTACCTGAAATGTTAGTCAATCAAAATAGAATACATAAATGTTTATTATCATCAAAATTGTAATTCTTAAATCCAGGTTTGCAACATAAGATAACTCAATTCCAAGGACATGAAAATACTTCAATTCCCAAGTAATGATTTATGATCAAGGGAATCAACAAAAGTTGTCCGATGGAGTGTTTAAATTTTTTTATTAAAATAACCAAAATGTTACACTAAAAAATTAGAAATAAACTCAAATTCTTCATAAGAATGAAATCTAAAATATGTGTGTGTGAGAGAGAGAGAGAGAGTGTGTGTGTATTTAAATAATTTTTAGAGCCAAGTGTGATAATGAACATTGATTATTATTGCTAGCAACTGCCATCCCTTGACCATTATCACCCTACCACCATTACTTAACCATTGATGTCTAACTGATAATACCTAGTCGCCACTGTTTGATTAAAAAAAATATAGTTTTGAAAATGTTTAATTTTCTTTGGGAAAGTTAAATTTCTGGAATTTTAATTTTATAATCGAACACTTAATATGAATGATATATCACCTCGAAAGGTGAACATATCATTCTCTAATAGGTTCAGATTACAAATCTTTGAATTTATCATGGTTATTATAATCAAACTCAAGGAGAAACAATATATGATCCCGTAGGATCAAAATGATGTTTAATCCATTGTTCAACTATAATAATTGAGATAAGAGATCATTAATTTCATAATTAAAGTTACGATTGTAATTGATACATCTATCTGGAGAAAGAAGATATCAATCACTATCGATAGTTTAAATATGACGAGAACGATCGTCAGGTTTAAATTTCCTAAAGATAATGAATCAAAGTTTTGAAAAAGTTTGATTTTAAAATCTGGTCTGGGTTTTTAAATCTCCTATGAGCGCAAGCCCTCGTAGTTAATTACATCGTAGGAAACCAAAAATTTTCTATGAAAACTCTCGATTAAAATAGCGATACGAATTTCATTTAAGATTTCAAAGATTGATATCAAAGAAGATTAAGGACTTGAATTTTCAAGTGGGATTGGTTCAAAACTGAACATTTATTTCTGGAGTCAAAGGAAGAAGGGTAGGAGGCACCTGGGATTCTGAAACAATTCAGAAGTGCCCTAGCCTATCCTAAGTGTTAGGCTTGAATTTGATTGAAAGAGATTTAATGTTTAAATGATCAATTTTATTAGAAAGTGGGAATCAGATTCCGAGAAGGTTGAGGTCTTAAGATTAGAGATTTGCCTCAGAACCTAAGTCTAAAATTGGGTACTGAAAATCAGTGACCCAGAACCTAGCTAATGCAATGCAATCTGGACTTATCCCGGCCTGGATTGGGGAGCCAGCTAAACCACCTAAACGCTTTAAAACCATGAGTCAAAGTCTTTATGAAAGAGTGGTTAAGGACGTTATTTAAGATTGAGTTTGAGGAGTTGGGGTTGACATCTAGAGCAGATCCTAATTGACCCCTTAACATATGTTTGGTGAAATGTCTAAATAAAAATGCAATTAAGAATTAGACTCAATTTTAATTTGTTACTATTGTAATGCATGCTAGTTGACTCGATAAAATGCTTAAATCAAAATGAAGCAGTTTAAAAATCAGGCTTAAAAATAGATTTTATCCTAAAGATTGCACAATATCCCCTTGGACAGAACTGCACCCTAATAGGTCAGGTGGTCTGCCAGAACCCGCAGACGGGGAGGTGCCTAACACGGATAAGAAAAGTTAATATGTATGCATGAAAAACCCCCGGTGAGTCCGGGCTTACTTCTTAAGAGCGTTAGAGTTTCTATCTGAGATTAAAATTTTTAATTTTGTTTAAGTAGAAAAAGTTTATGACCGTACCCTCACGAGCCTCCGATCGGGTTCCAGGCTAAATCAAAATCGACATGCAAGAATGCCAAATAAACTACTAAAAGCATGCGGGTCCTTAATCGTAATCAACACATCGATCAAATCAATTAAATAATTAAATAAATATTTAAAATGAAAGTCCATGTGGCAAGTGCCACTTAATTATACAACCCAGGGTCTGCAGTAAAGTAAAGTGGCCGGGTACCACTGACTACAATCCGGATTCTACTCCTAAGACTCAAGTGACTTTGAGATTTGAGATTCTTCTCGTTCTTCACTTCTTCGTCTTCTTAGAACTCCTTGGATCGTCGGGTCTGGATATCCAAATGAAAAGAAACTCCCCCTGAATAGGGGTGTTATCTTTTCTCTTTGGATATTTGAACTTCATCCTGATTTGGATCTCCAAAAGGATAGGAACTCTCCCCTAAGGGATGTTCCTTCCTCTTTGGATTCCAAATTGGATGTTTAAACATCTCAATCTCAAATCACTTTAAATTTATAACTCAAATATCATCTCAAATTACATCAATAAAAATTTAAAAATCTAGACTCAACATCCTGCAAGGTTATCCTAATAATCAACAGTTTATATAAATATTCCAAGCAGTTATATATTAAAAATTAAAAATGCTCAAACCAGCCACACTTGGCCATGCTCTTTTTGATTTAAAGGGGGACTTAAGCAGTTTTCTGGAGCACCTGTGCAATTTAATAATTATAATTCTGCCCCCTTTAATTTATGCCCTGTATGAGCATGGCCACTTGCATAAGATTAGATTAGTATAAATCGTCCCTATCCTAAGGGTAGATCTAACGCACAATCATTTACATCATAGAATGCTGAAATTTAAATAAACAAACACATCAACATCAATTACTTAAATCTAATAACCAGCATGCAATGAAAACCATGGAAAACTCGGCACACGCAAGTAGCAGAAAAGTAAACACCGGCCTAGCCTAAGACTAGAGTTGGTTTTCCTAGCAAACCATCTAAAGTGTGTGAGGAGGCTGTGTGGTTTTGATATGTCCTAAATATGATACTTGATTGAAGTTGTTTGATGTTCTAGTTGGTTGAAAGGTTTCAAGGGAATTTTAATTAAAATTTAAATCTTAATGATTTGAATTTGATTTTAAATTTGAATTTGATTGTTTGTTGGATGCCACCTTTGTTGCACACCGAGGCCATGAAGTTTATTTCACCTTCCTTGGGGCTAATTTAATAGCCTCGTAGGCTTGGGTTACCCGGTGGTACCTGATATAATTAAGTGCTTTAAGTTTAATTAATATTTGAAGGTTAATTAAATTTTAATTAGAATTGATTGATTGCTGGTTTTAAGTTTGAATTAGTATTTTCTGGAATGTTTGGAAATTTATTGAATTTTGGGATTTTCTGGATTATTTTAATGATTTAATTCAAGGGTCAAAAACTTACTTTTTGATTTAAAGTGTTTTCTGGAATGTTAATATTTTATTAAAATAATAGACCTTAATACGATCAGTTAGACAGTAAGTACACTGAAATTGGATTTTTCTATATTTTATTATGAAGGTTTGAAGTTTTGACTTGATTTTGAACTAGATTTGACCAAAAGTTGACTTTTTCAAATTTGTTTGATTTCTGAAAACTTAACATTTTAAATAAATATTAAACCTTATTATGAGTTGTATGCCTTTGAGTTTGCTCAATTTGGAGTTCATTTGAATTAGTTATAAAATTTTGAAGTTTTGAGTATTTATTGAATTTTTGAAATTGTTTAATTAAAGCCCTTTTTTTTGTGATTTGAATCCAAATAACCTTCAAACTCCTTGAAATCAACTCCAAAGGTCAGGAATGACCTAAGGAGAGATTCCTAAGTGTTTGAGAGAGTTTTGGAATTTTTAATTATTTTTAATTAATTAAATTAATTAAATATTGAATTTTACTTAAAATTAAATTAAGATGAAATTTGATGTCTAGTCAAGGGGATTTTATTTTTCGTTGATTAAGGGTTCAATTCTGGTCAGTTTAAGGTATTATGTGTATTTTTTGGATTTAATCTTGATTTATTATATTTTCTAGAAATTTAAATGTTTGATTAGGTGGTTAATTTTGACTTGTTTAATTTTCTGACATAATGAGCTCCAAATTAGGTGACATTTGAACCTAAAGTATTAAATGTCACTAGGTTTAATGTTATCAAGTTTCACCCCTATTGGGTGTGTGTAGAATTTCTTAAGAATATTCTAAGTTATCTAGTACATATCCTTAATTATTTTTTCTAGGTGACACTAAGTTTAATTGGGATTGAAACTTTGGTCATCTAATCTTGACACTAAATTACACATACCACAGAGAAATGCAAGCCTATTTCTAAGTGGTGTGTGAGTTATAAATTTTCAAAGTTTTGGGACAAAATCTGTCCCAAAACATTGAAAATTAAATTCATCAAAATCCAGCCATTAACTAGAGCTGTCATTTTTATGAAATGTGGGTAACACACATTAGTATACTATGTCCAAATTTGAGATCAATCCGATCACTGGATTGAGAGTTATTAAAGATATTCAATTTTCACTAAAACATTAATAACTCTGTATACAATGATTTAAACTATTCAAATTAAATTTTAAAATATACTTGGGCTCGAGACGGTTCCAACGAGCCCAGAACGTCAAATTTGGGCAACCAATGAATTTTTGGTGAATTTTCAAAGTTCTGGCTATTTAATCTGATTTTTAATTCAATTTCAGAGAAATTCGGATAGCGGGCCACATGGCAAGTTCATAGAATGACACGTGGCATACGCGGCAACTCGACGGTGCTGCAGGACACGTGGCGAATCCTGATCGTGACATGTGTCAAGCTATCCGGAGTTCACTTAAACACGTCGGCAGTCGGTTTCGACCGTCGGATCGACCGCGGGTTGAATGAACAGCCCAGATTTGGCCACATCATCACCCCAAGGTCTTGACTGTGATCTGCTGTTTGCTTCGTTGGACCATTCACACCGTCCGACGCTTTTTGGACCGTCCGATTGCGTGTGTATCGCGATGGGACGGTTCTGCTCGAAACTGAGCAATTTAGTTCATTTTGAACTAAAAATTGAAATGGCCATAACTTTTGATCCGACCGTCCAAATTTGATGAAATTAGAAACGTAGGATTTAGATATCCTAATCTTGCAATCCATGGAGTTTCAAGGCTCCATGCATTGAGATTTGGGAGAAATTAATGTTTGATCATAGAACTTAAAATGACGATAACTTACAATCTAGCCGTCGGATTTTTGATTTCTTGGGCTCGTTGGAACCTGCTGAAATCCTCTTCAGCTTTGTAGAAGACCTCAAGACCTGGTTCGTGCTGGATTGGAAGTTATTTGTGTATCTCCTGATTCTCTCTCTAGATCCTCTCTCTTCACCAATGAGGGCTTTGGAGGCTAGATTTTGATGGGGAGAAGCATGGGGGAGCTATAGGGATTATTGGAGAAGCTCTCAGAGAAGCTTGGAAAGCTTGAGGAGTTCTGGAGGAGAAAATTTAGGTGAGAGAGTGTTAGGATGAGAATGAGAGCTCTATTTGGGGTTTTGCCCTATTCTAACCTCTCCAGGCCAAATTAATGGCTGGGATTAATTAGAAGAACTCCTGGATGGCTGCCACATGTCCCCCAAATAGTTAGAGAGCAGGGGAATAAAGGACCAAAGGACACATGAGGTGGAAAGGCCTCATGGTCCCCACCTTGGCATGTGGGAGTGATGAGAGCTGTTTGATCAAGATCCAAGGGCTTAGAATTGCTCAAGGAAGGTTCTAGAGTGCATTTAAGCTGCTGGAATGGTTTAAGTAAAGGTATGTTAGCCTTAGTAGGTCATTTGACCAACTTTGACTATCATAAACCTTTGGTTTGAATGCTTGACTGGTTTGACCAGTCAATTGGTCAAACTAAGTGACATGGCCAGCAAGGTGGCACCATGGAATGGTTTGAAGGGAATATAAAATCAAAGTTGGGCCATGAGATTGAAGTTTGAAGTGATATAAAAAGTTTTGAATGGGTTTGACCAAGTCAAAATGACTTGACTTGGTCAAAAGAACCATGATTTGATTTAAGTAAGTTTGGATAGATTTGAAACATGTTTAGAGGTGTGTTTGAGAGTTTGAGGAGTTTGATGAGATTTGAATAGGTTGATTTGATTAAATGCATTAAATTGAGTCATATGGGTTAAATTTGACCAATCATAGCTTAGTTGACTTGGTCAACTCTTGAATAGGTCAAAGGGTCTAATCAAGTCTGAATCACTAAGAGAAGTTGTCAGAGAAGTTTGAACGGGTTTAAAATTGACTTGGAATTTGATTCAAAGTAGGGAAGCTTAAGGGTTGAACTGGTCAACCCAGCTTGACTTGGTCAACCAGGTTGACCCAGAGCCAGGGTCAAGACTGAATCAATTTCAAATAATATTTGAAGTCGGGTAGAAGTGGTTTGAAGGTTTGAATAGGTCATTTGGGTCAAATCACCTATTTAGGCCCTTAATGGGCTTAATGGGTCAACTATGTTGACTTGGTCAACTAGATTGACCCCGGGGTCAGGGACTGGGTCCAACCAGGTCACAATGATATTCTGAGTCTACTGGTGGTGGTCTCAAGGTCTGGGGAGGTCATTTGGTCAAAATGACCTGTTTGGGCCCTTAATGGGCCTTCAGGTCAACCCTGATTGACTTGGTCAACCAGGTGGGTCCAGGGTCTGGAAATGGGTTCAACAGATTTAAAATGATATTTGGAGATCAATGGAGGTGGTTCCAAGGTCTGGGGAGGTCATTTGGTCAAAATGACCTATTTTGACCCTAAAGGGACTGTTTGGTCAACCTAGTTGACTTGGTCAACCAGACTGACCGAGGGACTGGTTTTGGGTTTAACAGGTTTGGTTTGATGTTTGAAAATTATTGGAAGTGGTTCCAAACAATTTGGAGGTCATATGGTTTGAAAAGTGCACTTGAACCCTTAAGTGGTATTTTAGTCATTTGACCCTTGGTCAACTAGGGGTCAAATTGAATCCAACAAAATGTAGTTTATTGCTCGACGAGTCATAATTAAGGGTCTGGAAGTGATTTGGAGCTTTGGAGAAAGCTTCAAGGTCAGGATCCACTGGATGGCTGGTCCAGTGGCATAGACTGTAAATATTTGAAGGTTTTACAGCCTTTGGATTTCAATTCAGTTTCTGGGGTTAGAGACCTCAGAATGAGCTCAAATTTGGAGGGTTGCCTCTAGAGACATGTCACATCAGTGTGGAACTGATGGATCTTGAATCAGAGGTCATTTGATAGGGTTTTGAGGTGTTCAAAAATTTGCTGGAAAAGGCTTTCAGGACTTAGACCTTTGGCCTTGGATTTGAATCTGGAAATCTTGTTTTGAATTGGATTTTGAGTTTGAATGATAGGATTTGAATTAATTTTAGATTGAATTGAAGCTTGGATTGATCTAGAAGAATCCTAGGGTTTAGAATAGGTCCTAGGGTCTAAATCAGCTCAAGGGAATCCTAGGGTCTAGAATAGATCATAGGGACTGGAGTCTGGGAAGATCCTAGAATCTAGAAGTCCTAGGGAAATCCTAGGATCTGGGGTCTGGAAGAATCCTATAATTTAGAAGAATCCTAAGATCTAGGAATCCTAAGATTCAAGATCTAGAAGGATCTTAGGATCTAGAGTAGATCCTAAAGTTTAATTTCTAGGAAGATCTTAGGGTCTGGAAGTCCTAGGGCCTGGGATCTAGAATAGTCTTAGGATCTAGAAGAATCCTAAGCTCTAGATAGATCTAGGAGAATCCTAAGGTCTAAGAGGATCATATGATCTAGAGTCAGGTAGAATCCTAGGGTCTAGAATAGATCCTAGGGTCTGAAGTCTAGGAGAATCCTAGAATCTAGATTTGTCTTAAATTGTATTGATCTGGGGTCAGGATTGATTTGAATTTGGATTGATCTTAAAGTCTAGATTGATCTAAGATCAGATTGATTCTATGATCAGATTGATCCTAAGGATTGGAAAGATCCTAAGGTCTGGATTGGTCCTACTGAACTCATACAAAAATGAGGTCAGCAGTCATCATCTGATTGTCATCATATGATCAACATCTCCCGACAGTCATCATTTCGCCATCGTCACTTATTATTCATCACTCGATGACCATCTCCTGATCACCTCAATCCATTAACAACCCTAGCATATACTAATTGACCTTCATCTCTTGATTATTGTCATCATCCTCCATAA
Source organism: Dendrobium chrysotoxum (assembly GCA_019925795.1). Taxonomy (NCBI): domain Eukaryota; kingdom Viridiplantae; phylum Streptophyta; class Magnoliopsida; order Asparagales; family Orchidaceae; genus Dendrobium; species Dendrobium chrysotoxum. The sequence continues at coordinate 74,045,263 of CM034314.1, forward strand.
CCTTTTCAATTTTCTTCACTACCACATGAGATAAAGCTCAAAATTCATACAATGTAATCTCATATTTTCTAATTAAAGGGAAGAGAAAGCTTTTATAATATTATTCTACAAGATTAAGGTAAAAATTTATCATTATATCTATATCTTTTTTATTTTCTTTCTCAAATTAAGATAATATTAAGCTTAAAACTAATACTTTGTAATCCCATATTTCTAATTAAGGAAAGAGATTTGTAATCTTATTTATATAGTTGATTATTTTAGCTAGGTTATACTTCATGTTTTTTTCTTTTGCAGGTTTTTTTATGTAAAAATTCTAATATCTTTTGTGAACTTTTTTTATATCTGTGTTGTTTTCTCTGTCCATGGCTCGAGAGTCGAGAGGAAGGAAGCGAAGAGAAGTGCACTACTCTAGCTTTGTATTCCCTTATATTATGAGTAGAGGAGGCAGCAAGTGCGGGATTTGCCTGATTTTTCCATTAGGAAAGGGCATGACGAACCAAATCGTGTTGAGATGGACTTTTTGCCTTTTCGGCTTCATGTGATTGTTTAAATCATTTTGGTTTATATATACAGGTTTGATTATCTATTTTTCAATGTTTAAATGTTATATGTATATATTAAAATGATTTTTTAAATAATTTTTATTAATCACGAGAAAAAATAAAATGAAAATAATTTATTGATGTCTTCTTAATAGAAAAAATAACATAGAACCAAATAAAGTGTCCAAATAGATCTGTGTAATGTTCAAAGAAGAATCAAAACATTTTTTTAAACTTTATTGTATATTGTTGAAACTTAATATGAACTCAAATTCAAATTAGGTACGAGGTACATCTTCTCAAAAAAAAAAAAAAAAATTCAAATTAGGTTTGAATATTGTTCTATCAAATTCAAATCTTGTTTGAACAAGCTCAAATTTCATTCGAGCAATATTTTAACCTACTTTGAACCAATTTTAACCCTTAATCAATCGAACATATTCAAAATATGTTGGGGTATATTTGAATTTGTTTTGATTAATGTTTGAATATAATTTTAATCTCTTTTGACCCTTGATAAAACCTAATTTGATTCATTTTTAATCATATTTTGGTATCAATTTGAATAAAGTTTCAAATGGGTTTAGGAAGATTCGACCTTTATTTGAACCAAATAATAAGATTTTTGTATTCAAAATTTAAAAAAATTTCTGCTCCTATAGGTAAATCAACCAATAAAATACATCTTCTTGTTGCATGATGCAGAATGAAAATGTTGTAACTTAGACCATTCAGTCCAAGATTTCACGTAAACCAATCCAATCATATTTGTGTGACTGGCCCCTCTTGCTCCTCTTCTTGCGTACAAACTGTGCTCTTCCCACGATGGCAAATCGAACGCCCTCACTAGCTATCTTTCCCTCCAATTGCAAGGATTACTCAATTCTTTCTCTAATTGATTGGATTCTCCCGTCTTGCTTCCTTCCTCTCGCCATGCAAGCAAATAGGAAGCCTAGGGCATCAAATCCCCCCCCCCCTCTTCTGCAGCCTCAATCAAATCTCTCCCTTGTTCTTCAACTTTGTTCCTTTCTCTCAAACAGTAGCCACCAAACCTCCCTATTCTCTCTTTGGCAGCCATCAAATGATTTTCTCTCTCTCTCTCTCTCTCATAGCCGCCGTTAAAGCGAGTTTTCAACCTTCCATCTCCTTCGATCGAACACTGACATCAACAAGAAATCCTCATTTATAAGAAGTATATTTCTCCCCTTCTTTTATCATAAGTTCTCTCGCTTTTTTTCTTTCTTTCAACAGATGTGTTTGGTGATAATAATTAACTTCTATGTTTTTCTAATTTGAATTTAGTTAAATTTTAAATAGTTAAAGTTATTAAAATTTATATATTTTATATTTTTCCTTCGTGTTAATAGATTCTAATTATTTGGGATTTTAACCTAAACTGATTAGACTTAGGTAATATCTTTACGTGGTGGTCACTGAGTCAAAATTAATAAACCTTATATTTTCTTAAGCATTAGTTTCTTGATCATTATATTAGGATTTTATTTCTTATAGGACCTTCGAGTCATTGACCGAGTAGCTTATCGATTTAACTTCTAAAAGGCTTGGAAACGTGTCGCTCGTATAGAGGTAAGTAACTGATATTTATTTTGGTGTAAACATACCTTTCTTTCTTAGGGGTATAATCCATGCTATTTGTATTAAGTTCTTTTATAATTATTTAGATTGCTAGTTTTATTTTAAATTCTTCAGCATGATCACACATGTAGTAAAATTTCATTATTTATTTAAAATGAATCAGCATGTGATAGAATTAATCTTACCTTGATTTACGGCTTACTAGTTCTTATTAATACAAGTTAAATTCATGTGTTGGAGAATTTAAATTTATGCATTTTTAGTTTTGCTAAATAAAATGAATCTTATTCTTGCAATTCATAGTAATTACACAAATTATATTTGACATTTTGATTTATATAATACATATTGGTTACTCATAAAAGTACTTATAATATATGATTGCGTGTATATCGACAGAACCATATTGGTTTTTGGCTAGCGGAGGTCGATGGGCCCCCAGAGTGATGATTCTACAAGAAATCATTGGATTTTGTTCGGTTGGTGTTCACCTTCCCGGTGATGGATATATGATAAACTGACAATAGATATATATGTATAAATATAAGAAAATATAAGCGGATATGAATTAGAATCAATAAATGACTGACACATCATTTTGAGGTTTGATGATACCTGTTATGATTGTATTTTTGAGCATTAAAATAATTTGTATTGATAGTACTTTATTATATACATTAATAACACTATCATATTAAAATTCTATTGTAGGAGATATGGCAGGTGTCATTGTTACTTTTATTTAGTGACTATAGGTTGTTATTTCCCCCTTTTGGTTGTTTAGACTACATGCCCCATTCCTTTGCCATTTATGCTTTGATAGATATGAGTTACTTGCTGAGTTTGATTTATCAAACTCACATGTTGTCTCTTTTTACAGTAGGGCCTACAAACAAGTTTAGTGGATCATCACCTTAGGAGTAGAGTTATCACCAGTAGTCTTTTTTTGGTAATTTATATTTTGTAATAATTTATTTTACTTTTGATTAAGGGTTGATAGTTTTCTTTTCTACTTTTTATTCTATTTATATTCTTATTGGCTTGTATCAGAGCTATTGTTATTTGGATGTTTTAATTATTTGCATCTTATTAATGAATTGGTTTTTAAATCACTTCATTTATTTACTCTGGTGTATATATATATATATATATATATATATATATATATATATATATATATATATATATATATATATATACCTTGTTGTATCATTAATATATGATTGTTTCTCTTTGTGAATACAAAATAGTTATATCCCGTCATCACATATCGTATTGCCGGGGTGTACCGCCTTCTGGACCCGGGGTGTGACAAAGTGGTTTCAAATATTCGATATACCTTGGTTCATTAGGATGGGGTAGGGGGTTAGATTATCTTAAATTATCATTCAAAAAAATAATATAATTGGCATGTTATATTTATATAATTATATGTATTTTATTTAGATTTACTCATTTAATTATTTAGAATGGTGCTAAGAAGAAAGAATGTTGCCGCTAGCATGAGAACTGTTGAGGAAGTCACATCTATTCCTAGAGGACCTCAGTCTGCTGGTTGTCGAGGTGCTACTGCTCCAAACCTGCATATCACCATGTTAATCACAATGATGACAGAGGTAATCGCCCAGCTTATGTAAGCAATATAAGGAATTAATCAAGTCACTCAGCAAGTACCATAAATAACTCAACCAGCACACTATCAGTGTAATAAGAAGCCTTAGGAGCATCTGTTGCTTCCCCCACACAGGCCATTATAACTAATGGAGAGGCGATAGATTGAGTGATGGATCAGTTCTTAAAGACTCATCCTCCAACATTCAATGGGATAATTGGACCAATCAAATATGATGCATGGCTTCACAACATCAAAAAGAGACTGCATGATATTAAATGCCTTGAAGAGCAAAAGGTAGACATGCTTGTATTCCAACTATGAGAAGGTGCTGATGACTAGTGGGAGAGCATTCGATGTAATAGTTTTGGAGAAGATGAAATAATTCCTTAGGTAGAATTTGAAAAATTATTTTTGGAGCAATATATTCCTTTGACGGATCGATCAAAGCTAATGCACAATTTGAGAAAGCTCGAGTAAGTTAAAAAATTAGTCTGAGAGTATGAAACACAATTTGTTAGAATTATCAGATTTGTACCATTCATTGGCCAACATGAGGATAAGAAGATCTACAACTTCCTATTCAGCCCGAGAGAAGATATCAGGAGATCTTCACTTGTAGTTAAGTGCACTATATTTAGAGAGCTAGTTAATCGTGCAATTCAAATAGAAATAGAGATAAATGTTATGAAGAAAAGATGTTGGGAAGTGAAAAGCAATGGATAATTAAGCACATGGAGATTCACAGAAGAAACATCAAAAAAACCATCAAGGGTAGAAGTCCAAAAGCAATTCTCTTTGTGTGCAGTGAGACAAATATCATTCAGGGACTTTCAACTTAGTCATCAGTAAGTGCTTCAACTGCCACAGCATCGAGCATAAGGCTAAGGATTTAAAGCTCAAGATCAATCAAATTCTTCAGCAACTCAAGATGACTACAAGCATTCACACCAAAATGGGTGGCAAAAATCACAAGGAGGATGCTACCAAAAGCATAATGATAAAGAAAAAGGATAATCATATTATTCTCAGCCTCAACAACAATCCCAAGAAGTTCCAACATCTCAATTCTACCAGCAACAACCTCTAAAGCCATAGCAACAATAACAACAAGCGATGCAATATCAGATATAGCGACCTCCAGTGAAGGAAAGCCTATACAGCAAATTCCTCATTGTGTCTTCACCATGACTCAATAAGAGGCCTGTGAAGGTCTTAATGTGGTGACAAATATTATTTCTATTCATAAGCAATCAATAAAGATTTTATTTGATTTTGAGGTATTACATTCATTAATATTAGACAAGTTTGCATCAAATATATTAATGTCCTCATTGCAATCTCATCTATCTATTATCATGCCATTTGAAGCATATATGATAGTTATTGAGTGTGTTTATGATTGTGACAATTTAATCAATAATATGTATATGCTTGTAGCACTAATTATAGTTCCACAAGTTAAATTTGAAGTAATATTGGGAGTGGACTCACTGTCTAAATATCATGCTATAATAAATTATCATAAGAGAAGAATAAACTTTCATATACTTGGTGCATCAATCTTTAGCTTTATTATTGTAAGAGGAGTCTTATATTATCTTATATCAACAATTAAAGCCTGCAAAATGATTTATCGTTGGTGTGTTGGGTATCTTTCTCATGTGGTGAAAGCATCAGTTTAGGCAGTGTCCTGATAGTTTAAGAGTTTGTAGATGTATTTCCTGATGATTTTGCGTGGCTTACCTCCTGGTCATGAGATTGAGTTCACTACAAATTTTATTTCGTGTATTACTACAATTTCAAAAGCACTATATTGCATGCAATGATCGAGCTTCAAGAACTCAAAGTGTAGCTATAAGAATTACTTGATAAATGATTCATCCGACCTAACATTTCACCTTGGGGAGCACCCATTTTGTTCGTGAAAAAGAAAGATGGAAGCATAAGACTTTGCATCAATTATAGAGAGATAAACAAGATCACCATGAAGAATAAGCACCCTCTACCTCGCGTTGATGATATATTCGACCAGTTGTAAGGCTCTTTTGTATGTTCCATGGTTGACCTTCACTTTGGGTACATTAGCTGAAGATAAAGAATTAAGATGTGCTAAAGACCACTTTTTAATCTTGATATGATCACTGGGAATTTTAGTCATGCCATTCGGTTTGAGTAATGCCTATGCTACTTTTATGAAGTTAATGAAAAGAGTTTTTAGGTCATATAGATCTGTTTGTGTTAATATTCATTGATGATATTTTTTCCCTAAGCATAGAAATGTTGAATTTGAGAGTAGAGATAACATCTTTCTCAAGGTTTTTCCCATGCCTGAAGTTACTAGATTTGGTAAAAGTGGAAATCTTCAGCCCCATTTCATTGGACCTTTTACAATGATCGAGAGAGTCGACAGAGTTTCTTATAGATTGGCTCTTCCTCCAAGGCTTGCAGGAGTACATAATGTGTTTTATGTCTGCCTTTTCTGGTGCTATGTGCATGATAATTCTCAAATTATTCAATTTGAGCCTCTATTGATTCAAGAAGATCTAAGCTATAAAGAAGTATCGGAGCACATTTTGGAACATGAAGTTTGACAACTTCATCATCGATCTATTCCCTTTGTAAGAGTACTTTGGAAGAGCTAGTCAAAATAAGAAGCCACTTAGGAGATTAATGAAGAGATTATTGTGAAGTACCCACAACTATTTCAAAATGAAGGTATGAATTTGGGGACCAAATTATTTTTAGGAGGGTAGTATGTTATAACCTGGACCATTCGATCCTAGATTTCACATAAATCGGTCTGGTCATATTTACGTGATTGACCCCTTCTGCTCCCCTACATGCATGTAAATTGCACTTCACACGTAGGTAAGTTGAATGCCCTCGCCTACTGTCTCTCCCTCCAATTGCGAGAAGTACTTGATTCTTTCCCTAATTGATTGGATTCTCTTGCCTTGCTTCCTTCCTCTTGCCATGTAAAGTAAACAGGAAGCGTAGGGCATCAAATTTGTTCATCCTCTTCTGCAGTAGCCATTAAATCTCTCCCTTATTCTTTCTCGTTATTCCTTTCTCTCAGAAAGTAGCCACCAAACCTCCCTATTCTCTCACTTGCAGCCATCGAATGATTTTCTCCCTCTCATAGCCACCGTCAAAAGGAGTTTTTAGCCTTCCATCTCCTTCGATCAAATGTCAACTTCAATAAGAAATCCTCATATGCAAGAAGTATCTTTCTCCCCTTCTTTTATTGTAAGTTCTCTCGCTTTTTTTCCTATAAATTGATGATTTTAGTGCTAATAATTAACTTCTATGTTTTGGTAGATTGAATTAGTTTGATTTTAATTAGTTAAACTTAATATGTTTTATAATTTTTTCCTTTGCTTTAATAGATTCGAATTATTTGGGATTTTAACCCAAAATGATCACGCTTGGGTAATATCATTACATGGAGGTTACTAAGTTGAAAATAATAAACCTTATATTTTTTTAAGTATTGGTTTCTTGATCATTATATTATGATTTTATTTCTTATAGGACCTTCGAGTCGTTGACCTCGTAGCTTGTTAGTTTAACTTTTTAAAGGCTTGAAGTCATGCCTCTTGCATAGAGGTAAGTACTGTTATTTATTTTGATGTAAATGTACCCTTCTTTATTGGGGGTGTAATTCTTACTATTTGTATAAGATTCTCTTATAATTATTTAGATTATCGGTTCTATATTAAATTCTTCAGTATGATCACATGTAGTAAATCTTATTTATTTATTCAAAATGAATAGCATGTGATAGAATTAACCTTACCTTGATTTATTTCTCACTAGTTCTCAGCCATACAAGTTAAATTTATGTGTTGGAGAATTTAAATTCATGTATTTTAAATTTTGCTAAATAAAATGAATCTTATTCCTATAATTCATAGAAATTACACAAATCATATTTGATATTTTGATTATATAATGTGTTGGTTACTCCTAAAAGCACTATATATATATATATATATATATATATATATATATATATATATATATATGCAAGAAAATATAAGTGGATGAATTGGAATCAAGAAATGACTGATGCATCATTTTGAGGTATGATTGTACCTGTTGTGGTTGTATTTTTGAGAATTAAAATAATTTTTGTTGATAGTAATTTGTTATATACATTAATGACTTTATCATATTAGAATTTTATTGTAGGAGACCTATCATATGTCATTATTACTTTGATTTGGTGGCTATAGGTTATTATCTCCCCTTTTGATTGTTCATACTACATGCCCCACTCCTTAGTTGCTTATGCTTTGATAGATAAGAGTTACTTACTGAGTTTGAATTATCAAACTCACCCGTTATCTCTTTTTACAGTAGGTCCTACAGTTGTGTTTAGTGGACCGTCACTTCTGTAGTAGAGTTATGACAAGTAGTGTATTTTTGGTATTTTATATTTTATAATAATTTATTTTTCTTTTGATTAAGGGTTGGGTAGTTTTCTTTCCTACTTTTTCTTCTATTTACATTCTTCTTGGCTTATGTCAGAACTATTTTTATTTGGATGTATTAGTTATTTGCATCTTATTAATGAATTGGCTTTTAATTCACATCCTTTGTTTACTCTGGTGTATATATATTATGTTGTATCACTAGTATGTGTATGTTTCTCTTTGTGAATGCAAAACAGATCTTCCCATCCCTTCATTGTGTCCCGTGTTGCTAGGGTGTACCGCCTTGCAAACTCAGAATGTGAAAGAAAAGATGACATCTAAGCTGGTTGAAAGTTTATTGAAAAATGGATCAAATAATTTCTCATACATAAATAATTATAGAACATAATCTTGCATTTTGTTTCAACATTATTTTTATATACATTCAATATCATTTTCTTAGTACTTGTCAATTATGAAAAAATAACTGTAGATTACAAGGAAGACCACTTAATTTCTCTTAAATAAAAAAATAATTAATTGAGAAAATGAGCCTATTGTAAGTCTAATCAATCTAACTAAACCTAATGATACAACATATGTTGTGAGTTCGAACAAGATTCAAACCTAATTTGACAAACTTCATATAATGAGTTGAACCTTTTTCAAATTAATTTGAAGTTTTGTTTCAAACATAGAGTTCTACCATAATATTTGAATTCTTATTAGAACTTATCTTTCCTTTCAGTTGCAGTAATAGACAAGTGGTCTAAGGTATGTTTAAACTAGAGGGGTGGTTGTCTAATAACTCTAGCAAGGAGATAATCGGAGAAAATGCTTTGAGAAGTTCAAATGGTATACATTCTTATGTTAGATTGATTATGTAATTATTCCTCATATATCAATGTAAGAATATTGTGGTCAAAATTAATTTGGTGATATTTGGCCAGGTAAATATGAAGGACATACTAGTCCAATTTAGTACATTTTTAAAGATAAAATAAATAATCAAAATTTTCTTATAAATTAATGTTGATGCAACTCATATATTATGATCAATAATATTTAATAAAACTGATAAGGCGCTGATAAGATTTAGGAAGTCTAATTTTATTTGAATTAATGGTGTAAATGAGTAGAGCTGAGCTCGAGTCACCTTAAGCTTGAGCTTGATTAATTAATCAACTTTGAGCTAGATCATTATTTTACGAGTTTGAGCCAGCTCTTTATTATGAATGAGAGAAAATGATATAATTTAAGTAACAATTATAATAAAATGATTACAAAAAAGATAAATTAGAAAAAAATAATAAAGAATAACTTAATATAAGAAAGTGACATGTAATATCTAAACATTTTTAACAATTTTGTATTTAAAATCTTGAATGCTAATATATTTTAAGTGTATTTTATATTAATATTTTTTAAACTAGTTGACTGTGCGCTAACAAGTCAAGTTAGGTGTCACACCATGCATCAATATATATACTGATTATCAGTATCAATTTATCCTTCTATAGTTCATCACATCTCAATCCATCACATCATCAATTACAGTATCACTAACAGTCAACAGTACTAATCCCAATAATAATATTAATATCATGATCAATAATGTTAAATAATATTAATGGAAAAAAATAATATTAGTGTCAGTCACAATATTAGTATAATATTCGTAACAGTGTCGGTATCAGTATTCAGATTTTCAATGGGTGTATCTTAAGGGTATCTTACTCATGCACTTATGACTCCCAATCAGCCGCCCCTTATAACTCCCAATCAATATACTCCTTATAACTCCCCTTGAATCATATGAATTAATCGCTCTGACATAACTCCCAATCAATGTCCAGCTCTTTATAACTCCCAATTAATGAATCGTGTGGATCAATAGGATATCATGTGGAGTTATCATATCATATATCTGATATCATTTTGTACTTTCATTTAAAATGTAATAAAATTATATTAAATCATTTAGAATGATCAAATCTATAACATATCCAAACTTATATAGTGAAAATTTATTAAATCAAGAGATAATGTATTTCTGGCAGATTTAGGAGAGATAAAATTCATAGAAATCAAAATCATTAAAAATAAAAGTAAGAGATTAGTCATTAATAATGAATATAATAAAATATATAATAAAAATGACTGAAAAATATGATCCAAAGACCTTTCTCTCTCCTCTCTCTTCTTTCACTCTTTCAATTTCAAGCAATCAAGTGAGGGAGTTGGTGAGGTATATATATATATATACTGTTCATTTGCTAGTATCACAGCGCTCACCAGATCAACGCCAAAGCATGCTACTTCAAAATTTTTATATTTTTCAAATAAATTTATTTTAAATATTTGAGTTATCACAATCTCTCCACCTTTAAAAAATATTGTCCTCGACATTTCTATATCAATCCGAGAGAGAGCGAGGGAGAGAGAGCATGCTCAAAACAAATTTTCAAATTCAAATAAACTAATTATAAATCAAAAATCACATTTCTATTTCGCTCATCAGCTCTACTTATATTTCAATTCTTCCAATAACTATTGCTCTGAAACCATTTTGTCACACTATGTATTAATATATATGTTGATTATCAGTATCAATTTATCATTTTATAGTTCATCACATCTCAATCCATTACATCATCAATCACAATATCAATAATAATCAACAGTACTAATGATAGTAACAATATTAATATCATAATTAATAAATTAAATTATATTAATGATAGAAAATAGTATCAGTGTCATTCACAATATCAATATAGTGTTCGTAGTAGTGTCAGTATCAGTATTCAAATATTCAATGAGTGTATCTTAAGAGTATCTTGCTCCTACACTTATGACTCCCAATCAGTCACCCCTTATAACTCCCAATTAATATACTCACATCTACCTTTGAATCACGTGAATCAGTCGCCCTAACTCCTTATAGCTCCCAATCAATCTCCAGCTCCTTATGACTTCCAATCAGTGAATAATCATGTGGATCAGTAGGGTATCATGTGGAGTTATCATATCATGTATCTTATACCATTTAGTACTTTCATTTAAAATGTAATAAAATTATATCAAATCATTCAGAATGATCAAGTTTATAACATATCCAAACTTGCTCAGTAAAAGCTTATGAAATAAGGAGATAATATATTTTTGGCATATTTAGGAGAGATAAAATTCATAGAAATTAAAATTATTAAAAATAGAAGTAAAAGATTAGTCACTTATAATGAATATAAAAAATTTGTAACATGAATAACTGACAAATATGATCCAAAGGCCTTTATCTCTTCCCTCTCTTCTTCCCCTTTTTCAATTTCTTCCTAGCCAAGCAATCAAGTGAGGGAGTCGATGGGCTGAGGCAGGGATATTTATAAATAAATATATATAAATACTGTTTATCGGCTAGCTTCGTAGCGCTCACCAAATCAGCGCCAAAGTGCTCTACTTAAGAATTTTCATATTTTTAAAATAAATTTATTTCAAATATTTGAGTTATTACATTAGGGCTGGCTCAAATTTGACTTGTTAGCCTATTGAGTTTGGCTCACGAGCCATTTGTCGAGCCGAGCTCGAGCCGGCTCATGAATCATTTGACTCACAACCCTAATTTGGATATATATATATATATATATATATATATATATATATATATATATATAGAGAGAGAGAGAGAGAGAGAGAGAGAGAGAGAATAACATATATATTTTTAAAAATTTAAAAAGTTATTCTCTCTTATCTTGTAAATACTTTGAAATTGAGGATAAATATTTCATAAAAATTTAAATCATTGGATGCATAATTTTTTATATTTTTTCAATTTTCAAATAGGAGAACATAATTTATTAAACGAGTTAAAAAATAATGATTACTCAGGGTATATGAAATTTAAAAAAAAAAATTTTCAAAAAAATTACATTGAATCGAAAAAAATCATTATTATATATTATTTTAAATTATTTATTTCTTTCTTGATGTTTTTATTTTTATATAAATAATAATTTAAATTCTTCATATTTGTATTTAAATTTATAAATTTATATGATTTGAATGTAGCCATAAATTATTTTAAAGTTAAATATTTATAACATTATTTAATAATTAGTTTTGAAAAAGATACAAAAAGATTAAAAAAATACACATAAAATTTTAATATTTAAAAAATAATTACTTTAAAATCTACATAATAATAAGTTTTTATTATATACCGAAATTTTATTATTTATTATTCAGGATGTTCATTAGTCCCATCCATATCGCTGGTTTTAACGTCTGCTTGCGGAGAAATTATTTTGTGCGATCACCGAACGATTCAGAGACGAATCATAATGTGCCATATCACCCGATACTAAGTGGTACCAAAAAATATATGATATGATATATTCTTATCTATATCTGGATGCCGTTCTTTGACCCACACAATAATTAATCCTGCTTGCCGGCCTTTGAATGGCTGTTTACGTAAGTATTAAGAGAGAAACCGTATTGCCCCTAATAGTAGTGTTCTATATTACCAATAATTGTGTATTAGCAACATAAGATAATTTCCGTTGGAAAAACTGAAGCGAAACGAATAAAATTGGGGGATAAAGATGAAGTCTGCGTTGAGGACGTTGTCCTTATCTGCTATATCGGACAAAGCGCTTCTTCTTCCTCCCTCAGCTGGCCGGGCTGGGCTCCCAACCTCTATCGAGATGGCCTCCGCCACCGCGAAGAACCTCCCGCGAACCGTCTTTCTCGGTGTCGACGTCGGGACTGGCAGCGCTCGAGCAGGTGGGCGGTTTGTACTTGTTTAATCGCGGAATAATTATGACAGAGATCGTTTTGAGGCGCTATAGATTTTATCTCCCTTTTCGCAGAATCACGCGTCTATCGAATTTTATAAAAAATCGTTTTGAATTTTGGTTTTATAACTTTTTTTCTTAAAAAAATTGGTCGAAAGTACTTAAAACTATTTAATATCTGATTGCATTTTTTTATGCGGGAATTATCTGGAGAATTATTCCAGCTTATTTTTTATTGGGACCTTTAGGTCAGTTAAGACAAATTCAAACACAATGCATACACAAAGACTCAAATCTAAGACCTCTTAGTTGGAAGTCTGAGCTCTCAAGGTGAGCTGTGTATTCCAGCTCATTTATGTATACAAATAAAGTTTTTCGAGCTTGGCAGTTAGCTATGCATTTGGAGTAGGTTGTGAGGTTTTTTTCTTGTTCCAGTTGAGATTAATGCCCTCTTATGGGCTAATGTGCTATGCCTCCATTGTAGTTCAACTTCTCTTCTGTATGATGTAGGTTTGGTCTAAATCAATACCGTTTTATGTCTGCTATATACATTTTCACCCTAGTTCCATGTACGAGCTTAGGGAGCGCTGATAAGCTCTTTCCAGCTTTTTAAGGCTTGCTCAACATTTACATCCGAACCAGGAATTGCTTGATTATATATGTGGTTCATGTTTTGCATGCTGCCCGGCTAGCCCTACCAAAAAATGTGAGTGTTTGTGAATTGTCTACCCAATCAAGACAAAGATTGGGTTCGTTTTCGTTTAGAGATGGGGACAAATTCAATATAAGAATAATTAAATAGTAAAACATTATATATATATATATAATATTATGAAAAGTTGTTTAAATAAAGTTTTTTTTTTCAGCTTCCAAATGCAAACAAAATGTCTGAATAAAGTTGTTTAAATTTTTTTTTTTCAGTTTTCAAAAAGTATTTCTGAACTAAAGTTGTTGCATAGAAAAATGAGTTTTCATTACTACCCATTTTCACAATAATTCAAAAACAGAGAATACATACATTGAGAGAAGATAAAACAGAAAATACAATAGATGGCAGAGATGAATCAAGTTGTTAGAATCGGATGGCTCAAATGTAAAGAGGACTGCAACAACGGCAGGTAGGGCCAAAAGGGCTTTTTAGGGGGGCAAAATTGATTTTTTAAGAGGGGGCAAAAAGGATTTTTTACTCTCCTATAAGTTAAATTTTTTTTGAGGGGGGGCAATTGTCCCCCCCGGGTTACAAGGGGTTCCGCCCCTGAACTCATAGCAAACATAGCAGCTCACCTACGATAATTATTAATTTAAAGAAATCAAATGCAGATAGATGTTATTTTTAACTTAGTCATACATATTTTTATCAATCATATTTATAAAATATGATTAAAATTTGTGAAATTAAAACTAAAATTATTATTAATTTTTTTATTAAAAAATATTTAATAAATTTTTAATAAAAATTATAATTACTTGAAAATTATATTTAATAAATATTTAATTAAAAATAACCAAAATATTCTTACATTTAACACCATTAACTATAACATTAGATATTAGGACTAAAAAGATCTCATTTTAAAGAATTGACCAAATTGGTCCCTTAAAAAAGTTTGAGATTATTTTGATCCCTTACAAAGAGTTGTGGGACTATTTTAATCATTTTCTCTCTTTTGCAATAACTTTTGTATTAATATCTCTTTTATGATTTATTATCTATTACTCATTTCAGGTCTTTTCAATCAAGAAGGTAGGCTATTGGGCTCCGCAAGCAGTCCGATACAAATATGGAAGGAAGGAGACTGCATTGAGGTAGAAAAGCCTTACCATTATTAAATGCTTTCTGCTGAAGCTGCTAATTCTGAGATGCATTATTACTGATGGTTGATATTTGTTTATCTAACCAGCAATCATCTACAGATATCTGGCATGCAGTATGTGCAGCTGTTAAAACAGCTTGCTCTTCAGCAGATGTTACAGCTGAGGAAGTTGTTGGTTTAGGATTTGCAGCAACTTGCTCTCTTGGTTATCATCTTTACGCTCAATTTATTCACAGATTTATGCTTGGTTTTACTTGAATAGTAGTATGATATATATTTTTTGTCATTAAGTTAATTGTGGGATCGTATGCAGTTGCTGTTGATGCAGATGGATCTCCAGTTTCAGTTTCATTTAGTGGGGATGAACGAAGAAATATCATTGTATGGATGGATCATAGGGCTGTAAAACAAGCTGAAAGAATAAATTCACGGAGCTCACCAGTTTTACAGTATTGTGGTGGGTCTGTCTCTCCTGAAATGCAAGCCCCCAAGGTGCACCCTAATTTGAAGATTCTTATCATAAAATTCCCCAGAAAATTTGAATGCTTTTTCAAATTCAATGCCAATCTCTTAGGTTACTTACTTTCTTTTTGATTTAGAAGCATATGTTAGGAACCCAATTCAATGTTTTGAGAAATTAAATACCACCTTTCTTGATCATATAAGTTTTTCTTCATCTTTTGCTATATATTACATTGCTTAAGCAGTTAAAAAGGTCACGTTGTTGTTAGAGGAATCATCTTTTATGTTATTGGCAGACTATTGGCACCTTTATATTGGCATAAAAGAAGAATATAAAAGGAATAAATAAGGAGGCTATTCTCAATTATGACTATATAACACAATAAGAAAAATATATTTTTTAATCTAATACTTTCTTGTGATAATAATTTTCAGTACTTTCGAACAATGGCTGAACAATGTCATCGGAAGGCCGAGATTTTATGTGACCAAATCATCTAAGATGACTCTCTCTAATCTTAGTTACCACTAAACTGAAGCTATTCCAACCTTTTCACATATATACTTGTTTCACGTTTTATCTTTAAGTGTAAAGCCACTCATCCACTTAAGCATCCACATCTCTACTACACTTGATTTTATGCTGCTCTTTTAATGGTCAACATTCTATGCCATAAAGCATTGCAGGTCTCTCCACTATCTTATAAAAAATTTACTTAAGTTTAAGGGATACTTTTCTATCACAGGCCCAATGCATTCCTCCACTTCAACCATCTAATTTGAATTCAACTAATAATATCCCCATCTATTTCACCATTGTTTTGAACAATATTACAGAGATATCTAAAACAAGTATTCTTTTTAATGACTTGATCACCCAATATCACAATCCCACTATTAGATCTATTACTACTAAAGCTACACTCCATGTATTCGGTCTTAGATATACTCAAACAAAAATATTTAGAATCTAAGTTTGACCTCTATAATTCAAGTTTTTCATCAACTCCCTTTCCTGTCTCATCAACAAGAAGAGTATCATCAGCAAAAAATATATGCCAAGTTACATCCTCTTATAAATGTCTAGTAAGAACATCCATGACTAAAGCAAAAAGATATGAGCTTAAAGCTGATCTTTGATGTAATCCAACTGAAATATGAAAATACTTGGTGAAACCACTTTATGTTTGAGCACAAGTAATAACTCGTACATATCCTTAATGACTTGAATATAAACATTATTAACTCTTTTCTTTTCTAGAACTCTTCAGAGCACTTCCCTCTGAACTTTATTGTATGTTTTTTCTAAATCAATAAATATCATATGTAGATCCTATTCTCTCTATACTTCTCCATTAAAGTTTCTTCTTTGCATTATGCATATCTTAAATTCTTTAGATAACATCCCAAAGTTTCTTCTTTGCATTATTTATATGTTGACTACCATTTGAACAACAAAAAAATTATTAGGTCAAGGGACATTTAAATAGATAAGTTTTTGAGAAGCATTTTCAGGGCTTTGCATCGTCAGATGATTGCAAAGTTACCATGGGAGGCTCAATAGTTTGCTCCCAAAAATGTTTGTATCACATATCCTTTAAGAGAGAAAGACCTTCATTGTTATATGCAAATTGATGCCAAAGAAGTATTTTGAACGTCACAAATCTTTAGTAATAAATGTATTCTATACATGATATTTTGTTTCAGTAATGTCTAGAGTATCACTTTCTGTCAATATAGTCATTAACATACACAACAAAAATCACAATGCCCAATGAAAAATTGCCGAATAAAGATAGCGTGATCAATAATACTACTTTGTAGTTCAATATGAACAAGAAATTTGTAGTTTGATGAATCAAGTACAAAAACTTTGGTTTAATCAATATATTACTTTCCATAACTTGCCTATTTTATTCTCTCTTAAGCAACATATCCTAGAAGTTGCTCCATACAATAGCTTCAATAAGATATTATAGAGAAAGACATTGTGAACGTCCATCAGGAGCATATGCTTATATTGATTAATGGTTGCAGAGAAAAGAATTCAAATAAAATTTAGTTGTCCAACAATGGGGGAAAAAGTCTCAAAGTAATCAATAGAATGGATATATGTATAACTTGTTGCCACAAATCGAGCCTTATAGCGATCAATAAAGCTACTAGGATAAAGCTTAATCGTGAAGACCCACAATCAAGAAATGGGCTTAACCCAATGAAGAAAATGTAACCAAATTCTTGGTATGATTTTTTGAGAAAAGTAACAATTTTGTTGTCCATAACATACTTGCAATCAGGGTTAAGCAAGGCCTCATAATATTTCCAGCAAATAGAGATGGTAGAAAATTGTACGCCGCATGCATCTGCTAGCGTTGCGAGTCACCAATGCTGTTGAAAATCCTCGCGGGAGGTTTCTGTATTCGAACGACTATCGTAGCCAGAAGCCCCACCACCAAGAGGATTGTGATTGGTGGAAGAGTCTCCGTGGTGACTGTAAACACCACTATTGTGCCGACCAGGTTAATTGCACTTGGAAAGCATGATTCTGAGGCCTCCTCATCTAGAGGAAGGCTTACAAGGAGATAGAGAATGAAGAAAAATGCTGAGCTTCGGGCTCATCATCTATCTAACCTGCCGGCCAAAGAGCTAGAAGCTATCATTCCTACCCGGAATGGGTTCGCGGGCCTGAGATGGGTCAAAAGAAATAGCTCTTCTGGCGAGCTAAAGAAATTCTTTTGGGACCAGCATCCTGAAGTCCCGGTCCCTTCGAAAAAGAAAGAACCCGAAGCCCTTTCGGCCCGGGTATACCAAGTCCTGAAGACCGTGAAGGACAATGGACTAAAGAAAAAGAACTCTAACGATCGTTGACGATTGAGGCCAGAAGGACCCCACCAAAGGAAAGATTACAACCTGTCGTAATAGAGAGAAAAGAAAGAAAATCAGCCCCCTATGGTGAACATCGAGGCGTGACACCTGAACTGCGAGTTTAGGGATTCACCGCCGAAAGGTCCCAGCAAAAAAGAAAAGAAATATGGAGGCCAAAATCTCGTAGAGATAAAGGAGAAGAAAGAGGAGAAAGAATAATCAACATGGACGTGACATCTGATGCGGCTTCTCAGAGATCCGCCCTTGCCAGCAAACAATGTCGAAGTGGGTTCCAAAGAAGGCCTATGATGATGCCCGCCCCGACGACCGACACCCTGAAGAATCTTCCAGGGGAAACCCTATCGAAGGAAGAAACCAACTTCGACCGCAGCCTGCGGGTCTAGGAAATCTTCCTGCCCAACAATGAATCAGAAATCCAGTGGTGCCGCCGCCTGAATATCTGAGTACAAAAAGAGAAAGGAAGAAATAGATGACACCATAAACACGGAAGTGATCTACATTGTGAGGCATACCAATGTCAACAATGAGATCTACTACGATGATGGTGAAGATGACGATAATTGGCAGCCGCTGGTTAGGCAAATACACTGACGTGACTGTGAGGATGGATCCACCGCTGACAGAGGTGGCCGCTGTTTGGAAGAAGAATGAGAAGGAGAGGTTAAGGGGAATCCCCTCGATGTCGAAGATGTCATGTTCGCAGACATGCGAAGGCAGATGAGGCGTCAGATGAGTGCTAAAGATAGATAAATCTATCAGTTGAATGAGAATATGACTGAGATGATGACCCAGATGGCAACGATAATGCACATGATGCAAAGGACTACTGCCGCCGATCCCATGCCCGATCCTCCTGTCATCCTCCAAACCTCCAAATGCCTCAAGTGTCAGCAGTACGGGGTGCTCCTGAAGGTGGTCACGAGGTTCATAATATCACTTGCCAGCCCACTCCGCAAAATATAGCCAGTACCTCTGAGCCTATGATGGCTGCACAGTTGGAGGGAATAATCATAGAGAAAATCAAATCTATTATAGCCATTGATCAAGCAGAGAAATTAGTGGGCAAAGGTCGTCCGTATCCCTCTGAATATGATCAGGTGTCATACCTGAAAGGATATTCAGTCCCAAAGTTCAACACCTTCAACGACAATAATAACCTCAGGTAACACTTGGCGCAATTCAAGGCCACCTACAGAAATGATGCATTGCTCTTCCGACAATTCATTGGCAGTTTAACGGCTGCTGTTTTCGAATGGTACGCTGAATTGCCGAATGATTCTGTGAAGATGTTTACAAAGCTAGAGGCTATGTTCTTAAAGAGGTTCGCTAGCACAACAGAAAAGATAATTATTGCTGACCTCGCCCTAGATAAGAGAAAGAGGGATGAGTCAGTAACCAAATACATCACCCGCTGGCGCAGTTTAAGTATGAAATATGAGCAACAACTTGAAGAACATGCTGTGCAGTTACTAATGGAAAACATCGATAATAAGATGCAATCGTTCTTGTGCATGACCACTATTACCACATTTCAGGATCTGCTAGATAGATTGACGAAGTTAGAGAAACTGAACTTATCATGATTAGAGAGCCACTCTGATAAGCATAAGAAAGTTAAGACCTTGGATGCGAAAAAGGGTGAAACCTACTCTACGTCCTCTCTCAGGCCGAGTAAGGAGAAGCAAGTGGTTTATAACGTGGATAAAAGCAAACAACCAATGCAATACGAAGAAAAGACAAAACAGGCCTATAATCCTAACCCCCAATCATAGCTAATACTCGGGGGTAATGACAAGCCACGAACTTTTTAGGGTGGAGGAGAACGCTCGAGGCAGATAATGGGAATTGGTGTGCGGTGACCAAGGCGACGATAGTAGACGTTGATGAGGACGAGAAACCTTGGAGAGCTTGGAGGGAGGAGGCCGGCGGCTTGGAGAGTCGTGTGAGGGAGAGAGAGCTGGAGGGAAGAGGGCTTCTTGCGTAAGCTTGGGCATAAGTGTCGTGAGATGAGTGAGGGGGTCGATTATGAGGGGGTTAAGTGAGGGGTATTTTAGGAATTTTTTCTTTTTTTAAATCTCCCTTTATCTCCCTCTCTTTTTAAAATTTATTTATAATTATATGGTATAAAAAATTATTAATTGTGCATCGAGTCGGTCATCATGTCATCGTCATTCGCATACATCATCGCATCGATTTGACATGCAAAATTTAAATTTTCTCCGATTGACGACCCCAATCAATATAAGCTTCGATCTTAGCTGTTTTCATTGCTCTGGACACATCAGCGCAGCCCGTTTCGCGAACGGAGGCAATTTCGACGATTTTGAATTTTCGGTCGACACACGTTAAGTGAGTTTTGCACGGTTTCGAGCTCTTTTGCTTTTGAAATCTACCTTGCGCGGTCGACTCGACTCCGGCACTAGTATTGAGATCAACAAAAATGACACACGAATCAATAAAAAAGGAAGGAGATAGATTATCCACATGTTCTGATTTGATCCAATTCAAGGTAATCCACTAAATTTCTGCATTTGAATCTTTTTGTATATCTTTGGGAATGTTTGGTATATATGTAAAAATCTGCATGTGTTTTGAAACAGGTCTCGAGTGTCTGTTTGCATGATCTTAAAATCAAAAAATTTTCCCTACAGTGCAGTGGCTATGAGCTCTGAAATTTTGCAAATTAATTTAATGCGACGGTGCTGGGGACTGCGCGGCAATTTTTGGGGCTCCTTAAGGGAGCACTGGGCATGTAAGATCGAGCATCGTGACACTACATCTTGATTTTAAAATAAAAATATCATTTTTCACTAAATCAATTCATTTCAACTAATTAAGGCAGCTGGCTAGAGAGAGAGATGAGGAATCCTAGAGAGAGAAAGCTAGTTATGGACGACTTCGGTCCGTTTTCAGCTGTTGGCCCAGTTTTGAAAGTTGTTCGTTCAAGATATGTTGCATTTTTTCTATCTCAGTTAAAAAAAATGAAATTTTCTGGAATTTTTTGACTTAATTTAAAATTTCGTTAGCAATAAATTGGGATAACTTGATATCTGTAAAATTTTCACCGTGTAACTTTCTATATGTTATAGAGACGATTCTGAAAATTGTACATCAAAGATTTTAAAAAATGCGCCATTTTAATCATGTGGAAAATAACTCTGACCCCAGAAAATAATGTTATTTTACAATTAAAGCTTCATAACAATGCTCTGAATAGTCTCTAGTAATTTGTTTACATTCTGAAACAGTGAATATATGCTCAGTAGTACATTCCATTACCTATCGTTAAAGGATTCTATTAAAATTTGAATATTAGTTTATTTATTTTTCTTTCACTACAATACAATGAATTATATGCTTATTTGCTTGAAATGTATGATTCTGAGGAGACCTGGTGAGTGTGAATGAAGTTATGTTCTAGTGCTAAACGCACATTCTGGTCTCAAAGGCATATTCTGGTGTTATATGCACATTCTGTTCTGGTGCTATATGCACATTCTATTATGGTGCTAGGCATTGGAGTCATGAGGGTCTGTTTTTTGATATACCAACTCGGGAGTCATAAGGGACAAAATTCTCTGAATTCTATTATGATGGGAGGTATAAGGGCCTAAGAGAAATCTGTTATTTTTCTGCTTTGATATGTGAAGTGCGTTTTTATTAACTTTCAGTGGATAGTCTATTTTAATTCAGGTATCTGCAATTAATATCATGCTCAGTCTGCTACATTTCTTATAAACTAATTTTAAATTCAGTTAAATGTATAATAAATGAATTATTTAGAAACTTATATGGATGAGTGTGGCCTGTTGAGCTGTGTTGGCTCACTGTTTATTTACATTTTGTTTCAAAGTCTACGAAAGAGAAGGAGCCAGTTGAGTAGTTGAGTCACATCTGATCTATTTGAGTCTATATATGTGTTTCTTTTCTGATTTTTGTATAGTCATGACTAGTTATTTAAATTGTTCTATTATGTATTTCAGTCTGTAGCCATGTACTGTAGCGTAAGCATTGTATATACATTTTGATGAGAAATGAAAAAAAAAATTATGGATGAGTTACTTTTTATTTACTGAAAGTTATTAGCAACTATGTAGTCTGTTATTTGTTTGAGTTCAATTGAAAAAAGAAAATAAAAAAAGTTTGCCAAAACTCCGATTTTGGGTTGGCCTATTGCAAGCAAAGACGATAGGACATGTTCCGTCTGTGGGTCTTATCGGGTTGGGTTGTGACATGTAATGTTGTCACTTCTTTGTTAGCAGTTTTTTTTTTTCATTTGTTTTTGTTTTTTGATTCGTCAAATTCAGATACTGGAATAGGATGCTCTTCCTATATTCAGTTTCCTGTTTTCTCATTTGTCTTTATGAAGTGAAAGGTCTCTCTCTCACTTTTGTTTTGTAGATGCTTGTTAAAACATGGTTATTTTATTTTGTAGCCCCCATTTGGTCTCTTATGATTCACAGGAGACCCATAAAAAATAGGCTGCCACTCAATTCGGACTGTGGTCACAACTGACAAGTGGAGCCTATAGATCCTGTAGCTCCCAATTTTCGTTGCAGTCTAAGTTCCTTTTAATTTTTTTGTCAGTGGTCCCATGATTTTTGTTCTGATACGACTTATTTTTGGACAACTGTAGTACTGAACCAAGCTTGATTTCTTATTCCTTCTTCTTGTACAACCTTCAGATTTTAGCGTTTTACTTGTTTATAATGGCAATCTGCTATAAAAATGAGATGACTGGATGATATTTGATCTATAGGCTGTATATTTAGCTCTTATATGACCACTGATGGATTTTTTAAATCCAAAATGTAGCTTTTATGGGTAAAAGAAAACTTGAAAGAGTCCTGGTCCGTGGCCTTCAGGTGGATGGATTTAAGCGACTGGTTGGCATATAGGTAGTTTAGCTGTAGCTGCTACGGAATTATTTTTTATTTCAGGTTATTTATTTTCAGTGAGTTGGAATATGTTCTTTAACTAAATTTTCTTTTCTTGCGTGTATCATATCCTGCAAAATCCAAGAGCAACAGGTGATGATACTCGGAGTTTATGTACAACCTCTTGCAAATGGACTTACCTTGGACATGCACACATGCTGTCTGTCAATGAGAAAGATTCTCGTAACATGGAAGCCTGCGGATGGGATGATGATTTTTGGGAGGAAATTGGTTTGGGAGATGTTGTCGAAGGAAATCATGCAAAAATTGGTAAATTACAAACATCCTTTTATTGAAGGTTATTAGTCATCTATGAGTTGTCTTGTACTTTGAAGTTGCTGGCAACCACTGAAAGTGATTATATGAAATAACGTAAATAAAATGTCATGAATGACTTCATTTACTAATATTGGAATATGCTTATCACATTTTGATGTTGCATTATCCATATAGTAGGGAATAAACAATGGTGGACAGATCCATGAGTAAGAAGAAAAAAGAAGTTTGGTTGAAGATATTCAAAACACCTTTCATATTTCATTTTGAAAATAGGATATCATTATGTTGTTCCAACTTGATTATTTTTCACTTAGTGAAGGAAGGGATTTTGCTCTAAGTTGGAAGGATGGGAATGGGGTAAAAGAATGCGGGTAAATCTCTTTGACAAATGAATGAGTTTAGTTGTAGGAGGTATAGCATGGAAGTGAAATACGAACATGAGGTTTAACTATAGTTGGGTTAGGTATGCACGTGTGAGGGGTGGAATGTATGTGCTTTCGTGGGTGGGGGATGATGGTGTTGATCACTTTTATTTTGTAGACACTTTGGTAAGTGGGTTATGATGGTGTTGGTATTTGTAAGTGGAGCTTCAAAATATTAACACAGAGTGGGCTAGGGGTGTAAACGAGTTGTGCCGAGCTCGAGTCATGCCTAAGTCGAGCTCCACTCGTCAGTCAAATTGTGAGCTTGAGCTCGGCTTGTGGCAATAAAGGCCGGCTCGCAAGGTTGCTAAAAATTGCAGAAGGGGTGGTGATCGCTGCCGAAGAAAAAGAAGTGGGTCACTTTTTTTGTAGAAGAAGAAGCGGGTCGCTTTGCTATCGAAGAAGAAGAAGAAGTGGATCGCTTTGTTGCAGCTTTTTCTCTTAAGAAGATGGTTTGAATGAGAGTTTCTAGAGAAATTAAAGAGCTGCCACTTTTTCTTGCATTCCCTGTCTCAATGATAGCGTTCGCCAGTTGGATCCTGGCTCCTTGTCCCAGCTGGACAGTCATTGGTGTGTTCTGTAGATCCATCTACACAAATGAAAGGTAAGGGTTAGTGATCAAAATTTGATACATCACCCCACACTTTCAAAAATGCAGAGACTTGCACAGAATAGAAAACAAAAATAGATAACATTAGCGAGCAAATTCAAATAATATAAATTTAAGATACTGCTAAATACGTTATCCTGATAAGTTTGTTTTAACGATAATTTTGAAAATTCAAAATTTTGATTCACTGAATGATCGTTTTGAGAGATTCAAAATTTTAAATCTGCGTTGATTTGACTGCTACGATAGTACTGAGATGACTAGCCAAAGATGGAAAGAGAAACCAATCCCCAGCGGAGTCGCCAGAAATCTGTGGGCTCCGAAAATTCGGCCCCGGCCTCCGCCCGACCTTTTATGCTTTCTTTTCGGGGGGAGTTTTAACGAACTAAGTTCCGAGGTAAATTTTGGAAGGCAGATGAGATAGTAGATAAGACACTACCCAGAGATTTCGCCCTCATTTTGCGAAGACTTTAAGATCTGAGTTCTGGTTTCCTATAGGCGCAAGCCCCTATAGTTAATTACCCCTCCCGGTAACGAGAGAGAACTTTTGATTAAGGCTAGTCGTCAATCAGATACGTAGAGATACGTGGATCTGGCATATAGTAGCAGCAATAGGTTGGGAATGTTAAAATGATTGGAAGTGTTTGATATTTAAAATAGAAATTTCACCATCTTACACTTAAAGCAGATGGTGGGGGAATGGATGATAGACCCGATCAAGATCCCATGGTTCCGTCGTCCCGGGCCATCGTGGTCCCTGGTCTACTTAGTCAGAGGAGGTAGTCGACCCAACCTGACAGAAGGATCCTTGTTGGCAGCCATGGGTTGCTTCGTCCAAGGGTACCTTGTAGACCCGGGGTGGGTATTTGCCTAAGGGGACAAATTTGAATCCACCTTAGCTAACAGAGGGCTTTGTGCCCTATCGATCATATCCTATTGATTCATATCTCAAGGATTTGATGCCATTGGGGAGCATACGGGCTCTGGCCATAACCATAATATAATGGTGCCATTTGGCGGCGACCACCTGGTTCAGAGGGCCCCGAATCATAACCGTTTATCCTGCAGTGCCATTTGGCGGCGAAACTGCCGGTTAGAGGACTCGTACCACGTCCTTGCTGGCAGGAGATTGTTTGAGAATGGATCCTAGTGATATTTTCGACCAGGCATTAGCTCTTTGTGAGCTGCAGTTATTTTCAGATTTGTCCACCTCGGCAAACTGTTGCGGAGGGTGGATGTGTTTTGCTTTAAATGTTTGATGATTTAATTTAAATTTTAAATATTTTGGGATTTGGGATTTTGAATGATTCTTGGAGTTTTGGTTATTTGTGGAAGTTTGTGAGGCATTTAAAAATATTTGTGTGGACCCCTCCGGTTGAGATCTTCAGTCAACGCGGCCATCATCGGGGTGACCTTGAAGTCACTTAAAAATATTTGAGGTTTGAGGGCATTTTGAAAGTGTTTGTGAACCCCTCCGGTTGAGATCTTCTGTCAACGCGGCCATCATCGGGGTGCTTGGGATTATTGATATTTGTGGATTGAACCTTGTCAACTCTGTTTACCTGCTAACAGAGAATCGGGTTTTCGTAGGCTTCATGCCCTTTGTTAGTGAATTCTCTTGATTGTAGGCTTTGAAGGCCTAATATAAATGTATAAAACAAATATCTCGGTCGACCTCGCGACCGTATATTTATTTAATAGTTCGAGCCGTGTCGACTCCTATCTACCCGTATAGGAGGGTCGGGCTCGGACTGGAATTCACTTATTAACCCGCGCAGCATCCCTAGACGTCACGTGTGTACCAATAACACGCTCGCCAGGGCCCATGCAGGTGTTTGGGGGTATTTTATAATTATTCATTGAACATTGTCTACTCCTATCTGCTTGCATAGGAGGATCGGGTTCAAATCTATTGACCCGCGCAGCATCCCTAGACGTCACGTGTATACCAATAACATGCTCGCCGGGGCCCATGCGGGTCATGATTATATTTTCCCCTTTTAGTGTACCTATGTGTATACAAATTAAAGTGCACACGTGCAGGGGTATTCTTGGAATATTTGTACACGCCTTCTGTCCGCTTGCATGAAAGTTGCGGATCCGGTGGCGTGGCGCAGCAGCTCGTGAACTGAGTTGTTTGCTGCTTTGTACAGGCAGACTATCGTGCACTACTTGTTGCTCTCTGCATTTGGATTG
Source organism: Dendrobium chrysotoxum (assembly GCA_019925795.1). Lineage (NCBI taxonomy): Eukaryota > Viridiplantae > Streptophyta > Magnoliopsida > Asparagales > Orchidaceae > Dendrobium > Dendrobium chrysotoxum. The sequence continues at coordinate 74,071,836 of CM034314.1, forward strand.
TTGTGCACCAACGAATCTCCTGCTTTCGTAGAAGCTTGTTGGGACTTGCATTCACTGCATTCTTCATACATCTCGCTGTGGTTTTGATCCTCACAATACATCCACTATTATTACAGGTAGATGTATTCATTTGTAGACTGAAATTAACTTCAGGATACTGCATTTACTGAAGTCTTTTTGTATCTACCCACGAGTGACATGTTTTACATATATCTGTACTCGTAGAGAGGTTGTATGAATTGCAGATCTTCTGGGCATTGGACATTCAAAACTTGGTTGAATTGAGACTCATTCACTTTATCCCTGAAACCACTGATTTGACCTGGTTTTCTCTCCCCAGATCTCGCATAGAAACTAATAGGCAACTTCCTAATTATGCCATCTTCATTATTTTGTTATTGGCTTAAATAAGGAATTAGCCGCTTCAACCTTGGACGTCCGCTTTCCCAAAGATGTCTTATACTTTGAAATCAGTGGACATCCTTAGAATTCCTTGCCATTGGATGTAGGCATGTCATTGCACTTTTCACTTGACTTTTACTTATGAATATGTCATATTTCCTGTATGTCATTTACCTTTGGTCGCAAATGGGCCTTAATCATGCTTATGATATTCTGATGTATCAGCTCGTGTATATGAAACTTGCATATTTCAGCTCTCCTTCATTCATCACATTCATGTTGGCTAGTGCTTGTGAAACAACAAATCATACATGCCAAAGCCTTGCCATGAGTTCTCCCTCCCTTCATTGATCTTTGTTTGCATAATCCAATCTATTGATTATGCTTTGAGAATTCCACCAAGAGTCTTTTATTTGGTTGTTGACATTCATTTGCATTTGATCTCCTTCGTCGTTGTGTCTTCTTGGAATTGAATTATTGTTGATGAAAGAGAGGACACTGTATTCCTTGTGTGCAACAGTTGGTAGACCATCCGGTTCATTGTATGTTGACTCTCGGCGTTCATAGACACCTATTGTATTCATCTACGAGCTAGTTTTTGTTCATTGGAAACTTGCATTTCTGCTGTCGTAGTCTTCATGAGTCAATTGAAACATCTATTAGGAGTCTTGTATAGTAGTCATTCGATTGGGGTGATGATTGATGCTATTCATTATTTGAGGACGAGGCATGTTCAGCATTACAAGTCAATCATCATGTTCAGAAGTCATCCTTCGAAATCAAGTCTGCTATGTTTCACTTGAGTCTTGCTTGCAGATGTGTTGCAAGTTATGTTGAAATCCACAAGTCTTTTATTTGATTGTTGATGTCCAAGTTCAAAACATGAGTTCAAGTTCTTGTTCAATGTTAGAAATGAGCTTAAGTGTAGTCGCCTGTTGTTCATTTAAGTTCAAGCTCAGGTCCTCAACTAGTTCACTTGAGTTCAAAGCGCAAGTCCTTTGCTTGTGTTTATGTTCACTACACTTGGCCATTTTGGATTTGAACTTCTATATTTGCTCAAGTCAAGTTTGAATTCAACCCCTTTGGTCATCCGATTCAAACCAAGTTTCAAATTGTTTTGAATTCAGCTCGAGTTTGTCATTCGCTTAGGTTCAAATTCTGCAAGTTCTTTATTGTCCAAGCGTTCAAGTTCTTGTCCAAGTATTCGTCATTTGATTCAAGTTTAGGACTTCTGCAAATGTTCAAATCTTCTTGCCATTTGGTTCAAATCAAAGTTCCTTGTTCTTCACTTGAGTTCGAGTTCAAGTCTCCTTTGGTTCAAGTTTAGGTTGAAATTAGGTTCATTTGAGTTCATTTAGGTCCAGAAGCCCTGCTTGTTTAAGTCTAAAACAGGTTCGAGTTTGATCTTCTGTTCACCCGAAATTTCGGCAGCCTCCCGGCGTCTCCCCCGTTTAGGGGAAACTACGGAAAACTGGGCCTTTCCCACCACGCTAAGAAAAGCGTGTATGGTAGGTGCCCTCTTTTGAGGACACCGCGGCCGTGTAAAATCTTCAATCCCCCACCACGCTACGAAAAGCGTGTATGGGTCTTCGACAGCACCTGTTTGAAAAACACAGTTATTTCCCCGCGAGCGGGTACTTATGAATATCCCCACCACGCTAAGAAAAGCGTGTATAGGGCTCACCCGCCTCGCCGTAGGTGTCGCACCGGGTTCCCTTCCCACCACGCTAAGAAAAGCGTGTATAGGCGGTTTGCCGGCCCGACACGAACGCCGAGGATAGGATTTTGAAGTGATTACCCGCTTCGTCGTAGGCGCCGCACCGGGTTCCCTTCCCACCACGCTACGAAAAGCGTGTATAGGCGGTTCGCCGGTGCGTCGCGAACAACGAAATGAGCTCTCGAAGTGATTACCCGATTCGTTGCAAGCCTCGCGACGCACTTCCTCCCACCACGCTAAGAAAAGCGTGTATAGGTGGTCGTTTTGTCGCGCTGCGAACCTCGAGGCGGGCTCTCGGAGTTTTAGGGTTAGATGTTTATACCTTGGCGACCGGCGGTGGTTCGTACGTAGATCGAGGCGAGGGAAGAAATTGTATTTTTTTTTTATTTTTATTAAATTATAATTAATCATTAATTATAATTATCCCTAATTAATTATGTTTATTTAATTATAATTAATTAGAGTAATTAATTATAATTATTATAATTAATTACAATAATTAACTATATTTAACTTTAATTAATTAAAATTAACTAATATTAATTAACTCTGATTAATTAATTAATAATAATTAATTGTAATTAAAAAAATAATAATAAAAAAAAAATAATTACAACTAATTAAGATTAGTTTTAATTAAATTAATTATAATTAATTAACATTAATTATAATTATTTAATTAAAATTAACTTTAATTAATTATAACAATCATAATTAATTAAAATAATTATAATTAAGATTAATTAAAATTAATTTTAATTAAAACTAAATTATCCCTCTCTCTCTCTTTACTCTCTCTCTGGCTCGGCATGCTTAGGGGATTAGGCCGAAGAAGCGCGTGTAGGGATAAAGTTACCTTCACGCAAGCGAGCTCCTCTCCTTGCTCCCGATCAAAATGTCGTAACTTCCTACCCGACGGGAAGGGAACGTCGTCTGGGATGCGGAGTCGGACAGCAACGAAGGAGGCGGGTCTAGGGCAGGAGGTAAGGGGATGCTCCTCTTCTCCCTCTCTCTCTCTCTCTCTCTCTCTCTCTCTCTCTCTCTCTGTGTGTAATGATCGGGAGGACCGAGAGGTGGAGGCGCCAGGCAGGAGCTAGGGCAAGAAGAGCTCGATCAAATGAGGAGTTTTGGTCGTGGCTTGAGATCTATGGAGTTCGGGTCTGGCGGAGTCGAGAGGGAGGAAGGCGTCGGAGTAGGAGTTCGGGAGATTGCGAGACTTCTGCGTGTGGGAAGGAGTCGGAAGAACGAAGGAGAGAGTTTTGGAAGCTCGTGTGTGTTTTTGAAGAGGCTCCATTCGGCCTCCTTTTAACGACGCCAAGGAGGGCGGGGGGTCACGTACGCGACAAGACCTGTATTCGGCGCCGTTTACCCAGGGTATGGGCACTGTAGCATGCGGCTTGAGCGAGATTTTTCTACAGAAAATCGGGATGGGCAGCTGGATTTGCGGCTGAGGTATTTTTATATACTTCATTTTTTTTGTCTTCTTTATTTTGGCTGTAGAGTGTAGGTCAACAAATGCCCCCCAACAAATGTGGTATGCGTCTAGAGCAAATCACATTTGTTGCAAGCTGATTGACCCTGTGGATCTCTAGATATTTACTTCTGGATGTCACACAAAGGGTTTTCATTTAGTGGATCTCCAAAAGTTTGTTTGGATGTAACACTAAGAATTATCATTCTGTAGCTCTTCACGAGTCCTTTTTTGTGTCTTCACAGATCTTTAGGTGCACTTGTAATTAGTAAGAGGATTGATATGATGGCTTTAGTCATGTAGAGACCCAAAAGATACTGATAGAGTACTTTATAACCAGATCCCTAGAGTAACACTTTGTAGGTTGATAATAATATATAACAATGTCACTTTCTGTTCTTCTTTTGACACTACTGCTTTCTTAGTTTTCAGTTTTGATCTTATAATTGTACTGACAATTCTTTGTTTCTTGTGCAGGTCACTACAGAGATAGGATCCAGTCGGTCAGCTACCACTGGAGATTTGGTTCTGGTACGTTTTTTAGTTTGTTTGTTCTGTTTCTTTTTTTTTTTGTTGCTTACTGACCCTTGTTGCCTTGTGCAGGTTCCAGAAGTGCAGAGTACCTGGTCTTTGGAAGGAGCTGAGCAGAGCTATTGACTTCCTCTTCAGGCATAGTTTAGAAGACGAATTTGTAGTCCTCTGCGAAGGATATTGTACTTTTCTCTTTTTTTTGTTGATGTAAACTTGTAAAAGAGAACTGAAAACTTGTATATGGATTCTGAATTAATAAAATGAAGCATTTTTGTGAATTCTACTGTTGACGAGCTCTCTTTTTACTGCTCCTGTGATTTCTGTGGTTGTTCCTTGAGCTGTGTTGATGGTGATGTAAATAATTTTAAATATTTATTTGGGGATTTCGGCACGCGGCACGATGTCGACCCAAATAAATATTTAAAAATGCCCCCAGCCTTTAGGGACACTTGTAGATGTCGTTCGGGATACCTCTTTCTTGTAGCTTTAGTTTCCCTGGGATTTTGGTTCATCCTGTCCTGTGCTTTGTGCTGCGGACATTGATGGAGAATTATCTGACTTGTCTTCATTGACTTGTCAGAAGATTTGTATGCCTTCTGCCCTTTGCTTCTAGCTTTGGCGGGCTTGATGAAGGAGTAGATGCCGGTGACCTAGATGTATTAGGTCGTTGGCGAGAAGTCATCGGTCCAGAGCTTTGTGCATAACGGACTTGTTGATGACAGAATCCTCTTAGTTCAGCCTCAGGCTTTTCATGAACTTTGGATAATTTCTTCGGTCCTTTGCTTTGTGCTTTCGCGGACTTGTTGAAGAAAAGTTCCTTCGATCCTAGCTTGATGCTTTACGGATTTGCTGAAGGATTTACAGGTTTTGGTTTCGGTTGATAGTACCAAACTTGGGTAGTATCTTGATCCTTAACCATTTGAGGAGACTTTAATCTGAGTCACTTGAGTTCATCAGATTGGGCGAGCTGGAATTTGACAGCTCTTCGTCCTCTGGTTGCTGAGATGGGGGTTCCTCTACTGCGGCCTTTCTTATGGCATGTTGAGTAGATGGAGCTGCCAGCGATCCGGCCATATTTGGGCGTGTTGGATCCGACCTCTTACACCCATTCAGGCTTCAGACTTGAGCTAGGGGAAATGTGCTTCCCAATGCTGATTTTGCTGAAGTTGATAGTTTTTGAGTCTTCCTTTGTGGTTGAAGATTTAGAGCCTACGCGAATTTGGTAGTTGCTCGAGATTTCTCCTTTCCATTGGAAACTTGATTCTCCGGTCAATTAGGAGAATTTGGTAGACTACGATCACTTGAACTTGTCGAGTCAAATTTGCCTTCGTACTTCCTACAGTCCCTACTGACGGGTTGACGAAGTGGGGGTTCCGCTACTACGGCCTTTCTTATGGCTTGTTGAGTAGACGGAACTGCCAGCGATCCGGCCATATTTGGGCGTGTTGGATCCGACCTCTTACACCCACTCGAACCTTAAGCTTCAGGCTGCTGAAAGACTTCAGGTTGTTCTGGCTCAATTTGTTAGTGTGTAGTTGCAAAAGTCTCTTTTTGACCTTTGAAATCTTGGTACGTTGGAGAAGGTGGCGTCTCGACCTTTTGAGGCTCACCTGCATACACTTTGAAAAGAATTCGTTGTATTCTTCAGTATAAAGGAATATTTGTGTTGGTGATTTTAAATATTTATTCGGGAATCTCGACATGCAGCGCGACGTCGACCCGAATAAATATTTAAAATGCCCCCTGTCTCGCAGGGACATTTCAGAATAGAATAATTTTGAGATTTTGATATTTTAAATATTTATTTGGGGATCTCAGCGCGGAGCATGATGTCAACCCAAATAAATATTTAAAATGCCCCCTGTCCTATAGGGAGATTTTGAAATGCATTCTTGCAACACAAGAGAATTTCAAAAATATAAAATGTAAAGTGTATATAGATATGCATGGAATACACAATACATTAAATATAAAATTTCCTTGAGTAATTTTATGCATGGTACTTTTTCAGGTGTCGACCGTTGATCGGCGGCATGGGCCTCTGACCGTGCAGATCGATAAGCTGGTAGGCTCCTCCTTGGTACGCCTTCTCGATGACGAATGGGCCTTCCCAGTTGGATACGAACTTGCCACCAATTCTTCGGTGTGGGATGATTGGTCTTCTCAGCACCAGGACCAATTCCCCTTCTTGAAAGGATCGAGGGCGCACCATCCGATCAAATGATTTTGCCATCCTTCCTCGGTAGATTTCTAAGTTCTGTTGGGCTTGCAGCCTGGCTTCGTCGAGTGCATCGAGCTCCTCAATTCTTAGGCGAGCATTCTGCTCTTGAGTAAGCTCATTCTGGATAGCGACCCGAAGAGACGGTAATTCAACTTCTAGTGGCAAAACGGCTTCAGCTCCGAACACTAGTGAGTAGGGAGTGGCTTTGGTTGGTGTTTTGTAGGTCGTACGATACGCCCACAATGCTTCTGCCATCTTTGTATGCCATTCTCTTTTATTCTTGGTGAGGATCTTCTTCAACAACTTCACCAGCGTCTTGTTGAAGGCCTCAGCCAAACCATTGGCTCTTGGGTTGTATATAGACGAGTAACGCCAGTCAATCTTATGACGATCTACGAACTTGTAGATTTTTGTACTTTTGAATGCTGTGCCATTGTCTGAGATCACGCGGCGTGGTACACCGAATCTGTAGACGACGTTGTGGGTAAAGAAATTGATTACGTGCTCGGACGTGACTTCCCTGAATGGAGCTGCTTCTGCCCATTTAGAAAAATAGTCTGTTGCTGCCAGTATAAAGCGGTGTCCTGCCGAAGACGGCGGATCTATTGGCCCAATTATGTCTGTGCCCCAACATTCAAATGGCCAGGATGCGATCGTTGGATGCAGTGGATTTGGCGGTTGATGAATGACATCACCGTGAATCTGACATTCGTGGCACTTCTTAGCGTGGTTGATACAATCTCTCACCATCGTAGGCCAGTAATAACCCATTCTTTTAATTTTAGTAGCCATCTTGGGACCTGACTGATGTGCTCCGCAGAGTCCTTCATGTACTTCTGTTACTACTTTATCAGCTTCTTTGGTCCCTAGGCACCTTAGCCACATTTGATCAAAAGCTCGCCGATATAGCGTATTATTGACAAACGCGTATCGCAATGCTCTTTTTCTAATTTGTGCAGCCAGAGATTTATCTATTGGAAGTTTGCTTTCTTTGAAGTAGTCGACGAATGGTTGCCTCCAATCGTCTTCGACTTCAACATCTAGGCAATCCAACCATGACTCTGAGAATCTACCAGTTCTTCGTCTTTTTACTGCTGGACGTTCCCCTGGTTGATTTTTAATAGTAATTTGTTTGGGGGGTTGAGGATCAACCGGGGCTGCATCCTGTTGGCTTGAACCTGGTATTCCCTCTGCCTGCGGGAATTGTAGGGTTGCTGGCTCTAAGACTCGGCGGTTTTCAACCGCAATGAATATAGGTGGCCTCTTATCCTCATTTGCAAGCTCCTTGGCCAGTTTAGCTAGACAATCTGCTTTTGCATTCTGTCCTCGAGGAACCTGAGTCATCCTGACATTCGGTATTTGTTTTAGAAGCTCAAGAGCTCGTCGGTGATAGTGGGCCAATTCAAGCTTGCAAATCTTGTAAATGCTCAGGACTTGATTTATCACAAGTTGAGAATCACCAAAAATTTGAAGATCTGTGATTTGGATATCAATTGCAATCTCCAGTCCTGCTATTAGAGCTTCGTATTCGGCTTCATTATTGGTCCGAGGTTCAGTTAGACTGAACGAGAATCTCATTATGCCTCCCTCGGGTTCTATAAAGACTAGACCGATGCCAGCTTGGGCCTTTGCAAGATTTGGAGGTTTGGGAGACTTGATAGACGATGCCCCATCAAAGTACATCTCCCAAAACGGTACTTTTTCTTCTTCCTCAACTTGCATGATTTGTTCATCTGGCAAATCATCATTGAGCGGAGAGTCAGCTGGGATTGGATGTGCGGCGAGGAAATCTGCCAAAGCTTGTCCCTTTACTGCTTTCTGTGGCATGTACACTATATCAAATTGCAGTAATAGCACTGCCCACCTTGCCAAACGACCTGTCAACGCTGGTCTTGTCATCAAGAACTTCAGCGGATCGATCCTTGATATCAAGGTGATTTTATGAGATAACATGTAGTGGCGAAGTTTTTGGACTGCAAAGATCAATGCCAGACAATGTTTCTCAATTGGAGAATATCGTATCTCTGCTCCGATTAATCTCCGACTGATGTAGTAGAGTGCATTCTCTTTTCCTTCCTCATTGTGCTGAGCCAGTAATGCTCCTAGGGACTCTTCTAGTGCCGCCGTGTACAGTATAAGAGGCTTCCCCGGAATTGGCGCTGCGAGAATGGGTGGATTTAACAAGTATCTTTTGATGCTATCAAACGCTTCTTGACATTCTTCATCCCACTTGAAACGAACGTCTTTCTTCATCAGTTTTGAAAATGGCTGGCACCTACCCGACAGATTCGATATGAATCGTCGAATGAAAGCCAATTGTCCTTGTAAGGAGCGGAGTTGACGGAGGCTTCTTGGCGGTGGCATCTCAATGCTCGCCTTGATTTTGTTGGGATCGACTTCTATGCCTCGATGACGAACGACATAGCCAAGAAATTTACCGGAGGAGACCCCGAAAGCACACTTAAGGGGATTCATCTTTAGATCGAACTTCCTGATTCTTTCAAACACAACCCTCAGGTCATTTAAGTGATCCTTTCGATTTATGCTCTTAACGACCAAGTCGTCTACATAGCATTCGACCTTCTGATGTATTAATTCATCAAAAATATGGGTCATCGCCCGTTGGTAGGTGGCACCGGCGTTCTTCAAGCCGAAGGGCATGACCGTGTAGCAAAAAATGCCGATGGGCGTTCTGAATGACGTATGCCTTTCATCCTCAGGAGCCATCTTGATCTGGTTGTATCCTGACGATCCATCCATAAACGAGAACATGTCATAATTTGACGTGTTGTCTACTAGGAGTTCGGATACAGGCAGCGGAAAATCATCTTTTGGACACGCCTTGTTGAGGTCCCGAAAGTCGATACAGATACGAATCTGTCCATTCTTCTTCTTCACCGGGACGATATTGGCGATCCAGTCAGCGTATTTCTCTTCACGGATGAAGCCCGCTTCTATGAGCTTTTTGGTTTCAGCAATCACCTGTTCTTCAATCTCCAATCTCATTCTTCTTGGAGCTTGTTTGACGGGTGCGACATCCGGTTTGATTGCCAACCTATGAACTGCTACCTCAGGGGATAAGCCAGGCATTTCAGCATATGTCCAGGCAAAGCAATCCCTGAATTCACAGAGGAGTTCTTTTATCTCTTCCACTTGATCTTCTGGCAGAAGGGAACTAATGAATGTTGGGCGAGGGTCATCCTCGGTTCCCAAGTTGACTTCTTTTAGTTCGTCCATAGTGGTTGCCTGTCCACCATCTTCAAGCTCTTCTGGTGCAGGCTTGGCCTCTAGAGGCTGATCATCGTAATCCTCAGCTTCGTAGGCTTCTTCATCAGGAACATCATTGGATTCAACTTCCCTGCAGGTGATGGCTCGGCAAGTCTCCTTCCGGATGCATTTTCGCTTGACGAATCCAATACCTTTATATGCATTCATCTCCTTCCGCCGCATTGGACGCGGATTCCTTCCATACCAGAGACTTAAACACATACGAAGTTGTCGTTTAGGGGTGGGAACATTGATCCACTTTCGCAACATTCTTTGAATACCTTTGGTATTAAACCTAGGTATCCTCGTAGGTAGTAATTCTTCAGAATCGATGAAGACATGGTCCCAATCACGATTCACTTCTTCATCCTTTCCTACGGAGTAGAATATATTCCCTGACTCGATCCCCTTTCTGATCGGAGGCAGATAAAGGGTTACAAGTTCTTCAACTTTATGCACATCTCGTTGAATTATTTCTTTAAAATACTGTAGGGGAATACGAGTGACTACGAGCACGCTATCTGAGATTGACAGGCTATCTATTCTTCTAGAGAATACCTCTTGTACCGTGTTCATATAGATAGAGTCGTAGTCATAGTCATCATTTGAATATGCGACCTCCCTACTCCATTCGTCCATCGAACGACATACTCTCTGGGATTTTGCGGGGGTGACATTATCTTCATCTGTGTCGCTCCCAAGGTGAGGTACACGTTTCCTTTCTTTAGAAGTGGTAGTGGTAGCTTCTTTGGGAAGAGTCGGCGTTGCCTTCTTTCTCCCCACCTGCTTCCTCTCACCTTTCTGTTCAGGTTGCTTTGCACTCTTTGGGTTAGATGCTTGAGCCTTTAGAGAGCTTGATAACTTTTGCTTCTTTGGCATGAAGTACTGCGCATCTTCATAGACTGTCGCTTCATGGACTGCAAAGGGCTGAATATCACCAGAGATCCTGAATTCTTCCCCATCCCTAAGGTACTTCATGCACTGGTGTAGTGTTGATGGGACGATGCCATACTCATGCAACCAGGGGCGACCCAGGAGCGCCTTGAATGAAGTGTCCGCATCAATCACATGAAATTTAGCTTCTGTATGGAATTCTCCAAATACAAGAGGGAGCATAAACGATCCAAGGGTTTTCTGCCCTTTTTCGTTAAAGCCATGTACCATAAGCTTATCTGGCCCGAGGTGCTCTACGTTGAGGCACAATGAACTTAGCGCTTTTAAGCTCATGAGGTTGATGGAGGATCCAGGGTCGATCAGAATTCGACTGATTACCAAATCGTCACTCTCTGCAGTAACATACAGAGGTCGATTGTGGTCTGCCGTCCCAAGCATCATGTCGTCCTCAGTAAAAGTGATGAACGGTTCATTTCGAGCTTGCAGGACCTCAGTCAAGTTGCGCTCAGCGAAGTACGCCTCATATCTTTCGGGGTCTTTGAGAGCCTGAATCAAAGTCTCCCGAAGATCCTTGGACATCACCAGAGCGTCGTATATGCTGAGCTGGGCAGGGATCTTCCTCAGATGGGATAAGATATTATAATCTATTCCCTTAACTGGAGTATATTTCTTCTTGGGATCCTCGGAGATAATGTCTTCGTTGACAACTATCTCTTTTCCCTTATCCTTATTGGATATTCCTTTCTTTGGCGGAGGTGGTAGTATCTTGCCACTTCTCAACTGCACTTGAGCGATCTCTTCTGGATCAGATTCATTTGACGGTGCATTTTCTTCAGAGTCTGCCATCGTCGCGTCTAGGGATTCATTCGTTGACTCAGAATCACCTCCCAGATTTACATGTCCTATCTGCGACGCTATGTCGGGATCAGATTCATCTGTCTTTGGAAAATGCAGATCCTCCTCTGAGCTGTAGTCCATTGACGATGTTGCCAGACAGGTTTCAACGATCATCTCTCTGACATATTTTTCTTTTGTCAGAGTTATTGGCGTTGCTGAAATGACTCGACAAACTTCTGTGGGAAGAGGATCCTCATCAGCTTCCTCTGCTTCGTCAATTTTGAGCTCTGGCATAAAGTCAACAAGCTTAATAGGATGCCTCGCGGTCTGGTAATATTCATCCAGACTATCTATAACCCTTTGGGTTGCTGTTTTCTTCTCCTTGGGCTTCTTCAGTTTTGTCTTCTTCTTGGAGGACTTTTTCTTTCCAGACTTTGCAGTTCCAACTTGGTTGGGAAACTGTTTAGAAGCAGACGCTCGCACCACGGGCAGAGCCTTGGGGTCTATCACCGGCTCAGTGGGAGATTTCCATTTTACACATGGAACTTCTTCAAGCTGTTTCAACATTTTCACAGTTTTCTTAGAGACCACAGTCTCCCACTGTTCTTCTGGAATCGGCTTCTTCCCTTTTCTCCTTTCTTCAATCGGGGGTACGGAAGAAGTCGTAACTACCCGAGTTGACTCTTTTCTGGGGTGAGTCAGCACATTATCGGACAATGTGAGCTCTCCTCTTCGATATTTTCTTTCAAGCCAATCTTTAAAGACATAGCAATCTTCGATTGGATGACTCATCACCCGATGATATGGGCAGTAGTTTGGGTCGCCACTATGTTTTGACTCCTCGGGTCTCTTGCACTCTGGCAGTTCTAAACCCGCTTTCAATGCTTGTCGAAATAACTTGGCGACACTTTCCCTCTTGAATGAATATTCCTTATTCATTTTGTCTTTGAGGGAGGGGAACGTTCGATCACCAGTCCCCGTTGTTTGCCTCGGGCGTTCTCCACCACCCTGATAAGTTCGTGGTTTATCATTACCCCCGAGTATCAGCTTCGGCTGGGGGTTAGGATTGTAGACTTGCTTAGGCTTTTCTTGATATTGCATCGGCTGCTTGCCTTTGTCCACGTTGTAAATCACTTGTTTCTCCTTATCAGCTCTGGAGAAAAATATAGAGTCAGCCTCACCTCTTCTAGCACCTGAGGCTTTAGCTTTCTTGGGTTTATCAGAATAAATTTCTGATTTTGACAAGTTCAATTTCTCAAACTTGGCCACTCTGTCCAGTAGATCCTGAAATGTGGTGATTGTAGCCATGCACAGGAATGGTTGCATCTTATCATCAATGTTTCCCATTAACAACTGTACGGCGTGTTCTTCTTCAAGTTGTTGTTCACATTTCATGCTTAGATTGCGCCAGCGAGTGATGTATTTAGTCACTGATTCTTCCTTCTTTCTCTTATTCAGAGCAAGGTCAGCGATCGTTATTTTCTCAGTCGCGCTGGCGAACCTCTTCACGAACATATTTTCTAATTCTGCAAAAGTCTTTACAGAGTCGTTTGGTAGTTCAGCGTACCATTCGAAAGCAGCTGCCGTCAAACTGCTAACGAATTGTCGGAAGAGTAGAGCGTCATTCCCTCCAGTGTTCCCGCAAGTGGCTTTGAATTGTGCTAGGTGCTGTCTAGGATTTTTATTTCCATCAAAAGCATTGAATTTTGGCACAGAATATCCCTTCGGGTATGGCACCTGATCGTACTCTGCCGGGTACGGGCGACCTTTACCCACTAGCTTCTCTGCCTGATCAATAGCTATAATAGCCCTGATCCTCTCTGTAATGATCCCTTCAAGCTGTGCAGCAGTCACAGGCTCGGAGGTACTTGCGATATTCTGCGGAGTAGGCTGACGAGTGGTATTCTGAGCCTCATGGCCACCTTCAGGAGTGTCTCGTACTCCTGAGACTTGCGGCACTTGGAAGTTTGGAGGATCAGGGGGAGGATTGGGTATAGAACCAACTGCAGCATTTCTCTGCATGATCTGCATCATTGCCGTCATTTGGGTCATCATCTCTGTCATTTTCTCATGTAACTGAGAGATTTCCCTATCCTTGGCCCTCATTTGACGTTTCATTTGTCTCTGCATTTCTGCGAGCGTGACGTTCTCGTCAGCAAAGGGATTATCCTCAGCCTCTTCTCGCTCTTCTTGGGAATGGACACCTCTGCCAGTGGTGGACCCGGCTTCATGGCATCGCCGATATACTTGTCTAGGCGGTGGTTGCCAACGATCGTCATCTTCATCATCGTCGTAGTAGGCCTCCTCTTCGACATTGATGTGTCTCACCATGTAGACCACCTCCATGTCCAAGGTGTTATTTACCTCTTCCAAGTCTTCTTCTATGTATTCCATATCTTCTTCTAGATTTTCTTCCATGTATTCTTCAATATTTTCTTCTCCCGTATCTTCTTCTCCTTCTTCTAGTACTCGGATCTCCGAGCGGCGGCGCCACTGGATCTCCGGTTCTTGGTTAGGCAGGAAGATCTCTTCGACCCGTGGGCTGCGGTCGAAGTTAGACTCTTCCTTGGGAGGAGTTGGTGAGCGACGGGATCCCCTGGAGGATTCTCCAAGGTGTCTACCGTTGGGAGGAGCGTCATCGTGGGCCTCCTTTGGAACCCATTTCTGACGTTGTTTGTAACTGAGGGCGGATCTCCGGGAAGCAGTACCAGATGTCACGCCCAGATCAGTCTTTCTTTCGTTCTTTTCTTCTCTGCGAGGCCTTGGCCTCCAGATTTGTTTTCCCTTCCACCGGGACCTTTCGGCGGTGGATCCCTGAATGTGTGGTTCAGGTGTCACACCCCGATGTTCACCGTGCGGGGTGTATTTTCTTTCCTTTCTCTCCACAGTAAGAGACAGGCGCTCTCTTGGTGGAGTTCTCCTGGCTTCGACCCTCAGTGGCCGCTGGTACCTTCTCTTTTTCAGTCCTCTCTCCTTCACGGTCTTCAGGACTCTGTAGACTCGAGCTGAGAGAGTTTCAGGCTCCTTCTTCTTTTGAGGAGGTGGGACTTCAGGCTGTCGGTCCCAGAACGACTTTTTCAGCTCTCCAGTTGAGCTGTTTCTCTTTACCCACCTCAGGTCAGTGAACTTGTTCCGGGTAGGAACGTTGGATATATGCTCTGGAGCAGGCAGGTTCGAGGGATGCACAGGCACTAATAGCTGCTGAGCTCGGAGTTCAGCATTCATCTTCCTTCTCTGTCTCCTGGTGGGCCTTCCTCCAGATGAGGAAGCCTCAGAAGTGTTCTTCACGGGTGCGGGCAACCCGGTTGGCAGATGTGTGGTGTTTGTCGTCACCACGGAGATCCTTCCTCCGGCTACAACCCTTTTGGTGGCCGGGATTTCTGGCTGCGACAGCCGTTCAAACACAGAGATCCTTCCACGAGGATTTTCAGCAGCAGCAAGTCGTTGTGCCGGCAGGTGCACACGACGAGTGGTAGTTCCAGCAGAGTGTGGCCTCCTGGCAGGCCCTTCAATATTTCTGCCATTCGTAGGAATGGCGGTGGCCCTTTCAACGACAGCAGGGAAGTCAATGCTACCAAACTGGATGGTAGCTCCAGCATTCCCTGTCTCAATGATAGCGTTCGCCAGTTGGATCCTGGCTCCTTGTCCCAGCTGGACAGTCATTGGTGTGTTCTGTAGATCCATCTACACAAATGAAAGGTAAGGGTTAGTGATCAAAATTTGATACATCACCCCACACTTTCAAAAATGCAGAGACTTGCACAGAATAGAAAACAAAAATAGATAACATTAGCGAGCAAATTCAAATAATATAAATTTAAGATACTGCTAAATACGTTATCCTGATAAGTTTGTTTTAACGATAATTTTGAAAATTCAAAATTTTGATTCACTGAATGATCGTTTTGAGAGATTCAAAATTTTAAATCTGCGTTGATTTGACTGCTACGATAGTACTGAGATGACTAGCCAAAGATGGAAAGAGAAACCAATCCCCAGCGGAGTCGCCAGAAATCTGTGGGCTCCGAAAATTCGGCCCCGGCCTCCGCCCGACCTTTTATGCTTTCTTTTCGGGGGGAGTTTTAACGAACTAAGTTCCGGGGTAAATTTTGGAAGGCAGATGAGATAGTAGATAAGACACTACCCAGAGATTTCGCCCTCATTTTGCGAAGACTTTAAGATCTGAGTTCTGGTTTCCTATAGGCGCAAGCCCCTATAGTTAATTACCCCTCCCGGTAACGAGAGAGAACTTTCGATTAAGGCTAGTCGTCAATCAGATACGTAGAGATACGTGGATCTGGCATATAGTAGCAGCAATAGGTTGGGAATGTTAAAATGATTGGAAGTGTTTGATATTTAAAATAGAAATTTCACCATCTTACACTTAAAGCAGATGGTGGGGGAATGGATGATAGACCCGATCAAGATCCCATGGTTCCGTCGTCCCGGGCCATCGTGGTCCCTGGTCTACTTAGTCAGAGGAGGTAGTCGACCCAACCTGACAGAAGGATCCTTGTTGGCAGCCATGGGTTGCTTCGTCCAAGGGTACCTTGTAGACCCGGGGTGGGTATTTGCCTAAGGGGACAAATTTGAATCCACCTTAGCTAACAGAGGGCTTTGTGCCCTATCGATCATATCCTATTGATTCATATCTCAAGGATTTGATGCCATTGGGGAGCATACGGGCTCTGGCCATAACCATAATATAATGGTGCCATTTGGCGGCGACCACCTGGTTCAGAGGGCCCCGAATCATAACCGTTTATCCTGCAGTGCCATTTGGCGGCGAAACTGCCGGTTAGAGGACTCGTACCACGTCCTTGCTGGCAGGAGATTGTTTGAGAATGGATCCTAGTGATATTTTCGACCAGGCATTAGCTCTTTGTGAGCTGCAGTTATTTTCAGATTTGTCCACCTCGGCAAACTGTTGCGGAGGGTGGATGTGTTTTGCTTTAAATGTTTGATGATTTAATTTAAATTTTAAATATTTTGGGATTTGGGATTTTGAATGATTCTTGGAGTTTTGGTTATTTGTGGAAGTTTGTGAGGCATTTAAAAATATTTGTGTGGACCCCTCCGGTTGAGATCTTCAGTCAACGCGGCCATCATCGGGGTGACCTTGAAGTCACTTAAAAATATTTGAGGTTTGAGGGCATTTTGAAAGTGTTTGTGAACCCCTCCGGTTGAGATCTTCTGTCAACGCGGCCATCATCGGGGTGCTTGGGATTATTGATATTTGTGGATTGAACCTTGTCAACTCTGTTTACCTGCTAACAGAGAATCGGGTTTTCGTAGGCTTCATGCCCTTTGTTAGTGAATTCTCTTGATTGTAGGCTTTGAAGGCCTAATATAAATGTATAAAACAAATATCTCGGTCGACCTCGCGACCGTATATTTATTTAATAGTTCGAGCCGTGTCGACTCCTATCTACCCGTATAGGAGGGTCGGGCTCGGACTGGAATTCACTTATTAACCCGCGCAGCATCCCTAGACGTCACGTGTGTACCAATAACACGCTCGCCAGGGCCCATGCAGGTGTTTGGGGGTATTTTATAATTATTCATTGAACATTGTCTACTCCTATCTGCTTGCATAGGAGGATCGGGTTCAAATCTATTGACCCGCGCAGCATCCCTAGACGTCACGTGTATACCAATAACATGCTCGCCGGGGCCCATGCGGGTCATGATTATATTTTCCCCTTTTAGTGTACCTATGTGTATACAAATTAAAGTGCACACGTGCAGGGGTATTCTTGGAATATTTGTACACGCCTTCTGTCCGCTTGCATGAAAGTTGCGGATCCGGTGGCGTGGCGCAGCAGCTCGTGAACTGAGTTGTTTGCTGCTTTGTACAGGCAGACTATCGTGCACTACTTGTTGCTCTCTGCATTTGGATTGTTGTGCACCAACGAATCTCCTGCTTTCGTAGAAGCTTGTTGGGACTTGCATTCACTGCATTCTTCATACATCTCGCTGTGGTTTTGATCCTCACAATACATCCACTATTATTACAGGTAGATGTATTCATTTGTAGACTGAAATTAACTTCAGGATACTGCATTTACTGAAGTCTTTTTGTATCTACCCACGAGTGACATGTTTTACATATATCTGTACTCGTAGAGAGGTTGTATGAATTGCAGATCTTCTGGGCATTGGACATTCAAAACTTGGTTGAATTGAGACTCATTCACTTTATCCCTGAAACCACTGATTTGACCTGGTTTTCTCTCCCCAGATCTCGCATAGAAACTAATAGGCAACTTCCTAATTATGCCATCTTCATTATTTTGTTATTGGCTTAAATAAGGAATTAGCCGCTTCAACCTTGGACGTCCGCTTTCCCAAAGATGTCTTATACTTTGAAATCAGTGGACATCCTTAGAATTCCTTGCCATTGGATGTAGGCATGTCATTGCACTTTTCACTTGACTTTTACTTATGAATATGTCATATTTCCTGTATGTCATTTACCTTTGGTCGCAAATGGGCCTTAATCATGCTTATGATATTCTGATGTATCAGCTCGTGTATATGAAACTTGCATATTTCAGCTCTCCTTCATTCATCACATTCATGTTGGCTAGTGCTTGTGAAACAACAAATCATACATGCCAAAGCCTTGCCATGAGTTCTCCCTCCCTTCATTGATCTTTGTTTGCATAATCCAATCTATTGATTATGCTTTGAGAATTCCACCAAGAGTCTTTTATTTGGTTGTTGACATTCATTTGCATTTGATCTCCTTCGTCGTTGTGTCTTCTTGGAATTGAATTATTGTTGATGAAAGAGAGGACACTGTATTCCTTGTGTGCAACAGTTGGTAGACCATCCGGTTCATTGTATGTTGACTCTCGGCGTTCATAGACACCTATTGTATTCATCTACGAGCTAGTTTTTGTTCATTGGAAACTTGCATTTCTGCTGTCGTAGTCTTCATGAGTCAATTGAAACATCTATTAGGAGTCTTGTATAGTAGTCATTCGATTGGGGTGATGATTGATGCTATTCATTATTTGAGGACGAGGCATGTTCAGCATTACAAGTCAATCATCATGTTCAGAAGTCATCCTTCGAAATCAAGTCTGCTATGTTTCACTTGAGTCTTGCTTGCAGATGTGTTGCAAGTTATGTTGAAATCCACAAGTCTTTTATTTGATTGTTGATGTCCAAGTTCAAAACATGAGTTCAAGTTCTTGTTCAATGTTAGAAATGAGCTTAAGTGTAGTCGCCTGTTGTTCATTTAAGTTCAAGCTCAGGTCCTCAACTAGTTCACTTGAGTTCAAAGCGCAAGTCCTTTGCTTGTGTTTATGTTCACTACACTTGGCCATTTTGGATTTGAACTTCTATATTTGCTCAAGTCAAGTTTGAATTCAACCCCTTTGGTCATCCGATTCAAACCAAGTTTCAAATTGTTTTGAATTCAGCTCGAGTTTGTCATTCGCTTAGGTTCAAATTCTGCAAGTTCTTTATTGTCCAAGCGTTCAAGTTCTTGTCCAAGTATTCGTCATTTGATTCAAGTTTAGGACTTCTGCAAATGTTCAAATCTTCTTGCCATTTGGTTCAAATCAAAGTTCCTTGTTCTTCACTTGAGTTCGAGTTCAAGTCTCCTTTGGTTCAAGTTTAGGTTGAAATTAGGTTCATTTGAGTTCATTTAGGTCCAGAAGCCCTGCTTGTTTAAGTCTAAAACAGGTTCGAGTTTGATCTTCTGTTCACCCGAAATTTCGGCAGCCTCCCGGCGTCTCCCCCGTTTAGGGGAAACTACGGAAAACTGGGCCTTTCCCACCACGCTAAGAAAAGCGTGTATGGTAGGTGCCCTCTTTTGAGGACACCGCGGCCGTGTAAAATCTTCAATCCCCCACCACGCTACGAAAAGCGTGTATGGGTCTTCGACAGCACCTGTTTGAAAAACACAGTTATTTCCCCGCGAGCGGGTACTTATGAATATCCCCACCACGCTAAGAAAAGCGTGTATAGGGCTCACCCGCCTCGCCGTAGGTGTCGCACCGGGTTCCCTTCCCACCACGCTAAGAAAAGCGTGTATAGGCGGTTTGCCGGCCCGACACGAACGCCGAGGATAGGATTTTGAAGTGATTACCCGCTTCGTCGTAGGCGCCGCACCGGGTTCCCTTCCCACCACGCTACGAAAAGCGTGTATAGGCGGTTCGCCGGTGCGTCGCGAACAACGAAATGAGCTCTCGAAGTGATTACCCGATTCGTTGCAAGCCTCGCGACGCACTTCCTCCCACCACGCTAAGAAAAGCGTGTATAGGTGGTCGTTTTGTCGCGCTGCGAACCTCGAGGCGGGCTCTCGGAGTTTTAGGGTTAGATGTTTATACCTTGGCGACCGGCGGTGGTTCGTACGTAGATCGAGGCGAGGGAAGAAATTGTATTTTTTTTTTATTTTTATTAAATTATAATTAATCATTAATTATAATTATCCCTAATTAATTATGTTTATTTAATTATAATTAATTAGAGTAATTAATTATAATTATTATAATTAATTACAATAATTAACTATATTTAACTTTAATTAATTAAAATTAACTAATATTAATTAACTCTGATTAATTAATTAATAATAATTAATTGTAATTAAAAAAATAATAATAAAAAAAAAATAATTACAACTAATTAAGATTAGTTTTAATTAAATTAATTATAATTAATTAACATTAATTATAATTATTTAATTAAAATTAACTTTAATTAATTATAACAATCATAATTAATTAAAATAATTATAATTAAGATTAATTAAAATTAATTTTAATTAAAACTAAATTATCCCTCTCTCTCTCTTTACTCTCTCTCTGGCTCGGCATGCTTAGGGGATTAGGCCGAAGAAGCGCGTGTAGGGATAAAGTTACCTTCACGCAAGCGAGCTCCTCTCCTTGCTCCCGATCAAAATGTCGTAACTTCCTACCCGACGGGAAGGGAACGTCGTCTGGGATGCGGAGTCGGACAGCAACGAAGGAGGCGGGTCTAGGGCAGGAGGTAAGGGGATGCTCCTCTTCTCCCTCTCTCTCTCTCTCTCTCTCTCTCTCTCTCTCTCTCTCTCTGTGTAATGATCGGGAGGACCGAGAGGTGGAGGCGCCAGGCAGGAGCTAGGGCAAGAAGAGCTCGATCAAATGAGGAGTTTTGGTCGTGGCTTGAGATCTATGGAGTTCGGGTCTGGCGGAGTCGAGAGGGAGGAAGGCGTCGGAGTAGGAGTTCGGGAGATTGCGAGACTTCTGCGTGTGGGAAGGAGTCGGAAGAACGAAGGAGAGAGTTTTGGAAGCTCGTGTGTGTTTTTGAAGAGGCTCCATTCGGCCTCCTTTTAACGACGCCAAGGAGGGCGGGGGGTCACGTACGCGACAAGACCTGTATTCGGCGCCGTTTACCCAGGGTATGGGCACTGTAGCATGCGGCTTGAGCGAGATTTTTCTACAGAAAATCGGGATGGGCAGCTGGATTTGCGGCTGAGGTATTTTTATATACTTCATTTTTTTTGTCTTCTTTATTTTGGCTGTAGAGTGTAGGTCAACAGTATTTGTAAGTGGAGCTTCAAAATATTAACACAGAGTGGGCTAGGGGTGTAAACGAGTTGTGCCGAGCTCGAGTCATGCCTAAGTCGAGCTCCACTCGTCAGTCAAATTGTGAGCTTGAGCTCGGCTTGTGGCAATAAAGGCCGGCTCGCAAGGTTGCTAAAAATTGCAGAAGGGGTGGTGATCGCTGCCGAAGAAAAAGAAGTGGGTCACTTTTTTTGTAGAAGAAGAAGCGGGTCGCTTTGCTATCGAAGAAGAAGAAGAAGTGGATCGCTTTGTTGCAGCTTTTTCTCTTAAGAAGATGGTTTGAATGAGAGTTTCTAGAGAAATTAAAGAGCTGCCACTTTTTCTTCCTTGGGAATAGGACAACAATTCATTTTGATGTTGCATTATCCATATAGTAGGGAATAAACAATGGTGGACAGATCCATGAGTAAGAAGAAAAAAGAAGTTTGGTTGAAGATATTCAAAACACCTTTCATATTTCATTTTGAAAATAGGATATCATTATGTTGTTCCAACTTGATTATTTTTCACTTAGTGAAGGAAGGGATTTTGCTCTAAGTTGGAAGGATGGGAATGGGGTAAAAGAATGCGGGTAAATCTCTTTGACAAATGAATGAGTTTAGTTGTAGGAGGTATAGCATGGAAGTGAAATACGAACATGAGGTTTAACTATAGTTGGGTTAGGTATGCACGTGTGAGGGGTGGAATGTATGTGCTTTCGTGGGTGGGGGATGATGGTGTTGATCACTTTTATTTTGTAGACACTTTGGTAAGTGGGTTATGATGGTGTTGGTATTTGTAAGTGGAGCTTCAAAATATTAACACAGAGTGGGCTAGGGGTGTAAACGAGTTGTGCCGAGCTCGAGTCATGCCTAAGTCGAGCTCCACTCGTCAGTCAAATTGTGAGCTTGAGCTCGGCTTGTGGCAATAAAGGCCGGCTCGCAAGGTTGCTAAAAATTGCAGAAGGGGTGGTGATCGCTGCCGAAGAAAAAGAAGTGGGTCACTTTTTTTGTAGAAGAAGACGCGGGTCGCTTTGCTATCGAAGAAGAAGAAGAAGTGGATCGCTTTGTTGCAGCTTTTTCTCTTAAGAAGATGGTTTGAATGAGAGTTTCTAGAGAAATTAAAGAGCTGCCACTTTTTCTTCCTTGGGAATATGACAACAATTTTTTATATATATATTTTTAAATTGCTGCAACATGTTACAACTTTATTACTCATTGGATGTTGTAACTTTAATTATTAAAGCTTTTTTGTAAACGGTGAAAAGAATAATTTTTTTTTTTAATTACTAACAATTGTTACGAGTCAGCTTGCGAGCTCATGAGTCGAGCCTCGTCAAGCTCGAACTCGAGCTCTTTTAAGCTCAAGCTTGAGTTCAAAGCTCGATAAGCTCGGCTTATGAGCTCGTTACCGAGTCGAGTTTGAGCTGGCTCACTAGTCGGCTCAACTCATTTACACCCCTAGAGTGGGCACACATATGGGTAGATTTAGGGGCCTATGGGGGCACAGGTGCCTCACCCCCTTTTAATATATATTATGTTAATATTTAATTTTTATTAAAATAGAAACATAATTAATCACCTTTATTCTTTTAATCTTTTCTTTATAGCTCTGATTTTTATATGAAAATAAATCATATTAGTATATTATAATCAAAATTTTATCATGATAAATTAAAATTTTAAAATTTATTTTAAGATAAATATTATATAAGTTAAAAGAGCTTATTTTGCTATGACTATTATAAAAAATCAACTACAAAAATAGAATAGAGATTAATGGATAAATGATATTTTAATCACTTATATTAAGAAAAAAATATTTGATTGTATTGATAATAAAGTAATCATTTAATTCTTTTAGGCGTTAAAAATTGTAATTTTTTTCATATTGTATTTTATCTTTCTATTTCTTAAGGGATTCATGTCATTATTATTCGACAAGTTTTACGCTGGCTGTCGACTACCTAACGCAACCCTCCAATTTTCTCATCCAGGACTTAGGACTTGGCAACAACAGTGTTAAATACAATGAAGACTAAAAAGCTGCCAGATGAGTGGAGAATGAGTGTATTAATCCCTATTTTTAAGATAAAGGTGATGCACAAGATTGTGCGAATTATAGAGGAATTAAGTTAATGTTCATACTTTAAAACTATGGGAACGAGTTATGGAGCATAGGTTGCGGCGTGATACTAATGTTTCTCAAAATCAGTTTGGATTCATGCCAGGTAGGTCTACTATGGAAGCCATACATTTATTAAGAGGTTTGATGGAGAAATATAGAGAGAATAAGGAGGATTTACAAATGATATTTATTGATTTAGAAAAAGCATATGATAAAGTTCCAAGAGAAGTGCTATGGAGAGTTCTTGAAAAGAAAGGAGTTAATAACGCTTATATTCAAATCATTAAAGATATGTATGCAGGAGCTATTACTTGTGTTCAAACACAAGTGGTTTGACCAAGTATTTCTCTATTTCGGTTGGATTACATCAAAGATTTGCCTTAAGCCCATATCTTTTTTCTTTAGTCATGGATGTTCTCACTAGACATTTGCAAGAGGATGTACCTTGGTGTATGCTTTTTGCTGATGATATTCTTCTTGTTGATAAGACTAGAGAGGGAGTTGAAGGTAAATTAGAATTGTGGAGGTCAACCTTAGAGTCTAAAGGTTTTCGCTTGAGTAGGTCTAAAACAGAATATATGGAGTGTAATTTTAGTAATAATAGATCTAGTAGGGGATTGTGACTTTGGCCTATCAAGTCATTAATAAGAGTACATGTTTTAGATATCTTGGATCTATTGTTCAGAGTAATGGTGAAATAGATGAGGATATTATTAGTAGAATCCAAGTTGGATGGTTGAAGTGGACGAATGCATCAAGCTTATTGTGTGATAGAAAAGTACCCCTCAAACTTAAGGGAAAATTCTATAAGATGGTGGTGAGACCTGCAATGCTTTATGGTGCCGAATGTTGGCCATTAAAAGAGAAGCATAATTCTAAGTTAAGTGTTGCAGAGATGAGGATGCTCAGGTGGATGAGTGACTTTACCCTTAGAGATAGGATATGAAATAAGCATATTCGTGAAAAGGTTGGAGTAGCTCCAGTGGAAGATAAGATTAGAGAGAGTCGTCTTAGATGGTTTGGTCACATAAAACGGCGGCCTCCTGATGACCCGGTTAGGAAAGTAGAGGTCTTAGATTTGACTTATGTTAAGAAAGGTAGAGGTAGACCTAAAAAGATTTGGTTAGAAAATATTAGAAATGATATTTCTTTATTAGATTTAAACGAGAATTTGACTTTTAACAGGACACAATGGAGAAAAAGGATTCATGTAGCCGACCCCACGTAGTGGGATAAAGGCTTGATGTTGTTGTTGTTGTAGTATTTTATCTTTCTAAAAGATGAAATTTAAATAATTTTTTTTTTTAAATTATCAATGCCAGTCTCAAGCACAAATGAAAAAAATGTTAAGGTAATATTTGAAAAATCTAATTTGTGCTCCCATTAGAACAAAATTCTGACTCCGCTGTTGGGCACACACCTGGATATGACAAACATGTTGTTTGGTATCTTTAAAAAAATAACCTTTGACATCCCCCAAATATGACATTGAACACACTTTTTGCTTTTAAAACCTAATCTAATCCCAAAGCATTCTTACTTTCCCTATCCATCTAGGACTTTATCTTTATACATTAACTTATATTTTCATTTCTCTCTCTCTCTTTTTTTTAATTTGCTCATCCTTTGGCCTTGTATTGATAAATACTTTATTGTCATAATTATGTTTCAATTTATATTTATATAAGAGGGAGAGAAAGATGTTCCAGTCTTAGCGTTATGAGTTGATCACATGATGAGCAGTGACTTTTTTAAAAGAATCTGCTTCAGCCCATTTAGAAAAATAGTATATTGCATCTAATATAAAACAATGTCCAGCAGATAATGGTGGATCAATCGATCCTATTATATCTATCCCCCAGCATTCAAAAGGCCAGGATGCTACAGTGGGATGTATCAGATTTGGCAGTTAATGTATGATATTATCATGAATTTGACATTCATGACATATATCTGCATGATTGGTGCAGTCTTTTACCATTGATGGCAAGTAATAACCTATTCTTTTGATTTTAATGGCCTTTTCAGGACCTGATTGATGTGTACCGCATAGTCCTTTATGAACTTCGGAAATAACTTTATCAGCTTCATCTTTCCCTAGACATCGTAGCTACATTTGATTAAATGATCTTTGATATAACTTGTTGATAAATGCATATCGCAATATTCTCTTCTTGATCTGCATAGCTAATGACTTATCTGTAGGGAGTTTGCTTTCTTTGAAGCAGTCGATGAAAGGTTGCCTCCAGTCATTTTGCTCTTCAATTTCTAGGCATTCAAGTCAGGATTCAGAGGCTCTACTAAAATTTTTTCTTGTAAATATTTGAGGTTTATCTGGTTGATTTTCAAGAATAATTTATTGGGGAGGTTGAGGAATAACCGAAGTTATATCATGCCGGTTTGAATTTGGTGACCCCTCTACCTGTGGGGAACACAGAATTGCTAGCTATAGTACTCGACGAGTGTTGACACTGATTAGCACTGGCTCGTCATTCATGCTCACTATTTTCTTAGCCAATTTTGCTAAAAAATCTGCTTTTCTATTATGAGCTCGAGATACTTGAATTAGTGTAACATTTATAATTTTCTTCATGAGCTCGAGGACTCGTCTATGATAGTAAATCAATCCGACTTTATCAATTTTATAAATACCCAGTATTTGATTTATAATGAGTTGAGAATCACCAAAAATTCTGATGTTTTAAATTTTCATTAAAATAGCGATTTCGAGACCCGCTATTAAAGCTTCATATTCTGCTACATTGTTGGTTTTGGGTTTAGTTAAACCAAATGAATATCTCATTATTCCTTCATTAGGTGCTATAAAGATAAGACCTATGCCAGCTCGAGCTTTGGGAATGTTCAAAGGTTGGACAGGTTTAATTGACGATGCACCATCAAAATACATCTCCCACATCTGTAACTTCTTTTCTTCTTGAATAACTAGGATTTGTTCATTAGATAGATCGTTATTGAGCGGCGAGTCTGCAGGAACGGGATGCATGATAAGAAAATCTGCTAAGACTTTCCATTTTACTGCTTTTTGGGGGACATATGTGATATCAAACTGCAGAAGTATCACTGCCCACCTGGTTAGGCGACCTGTCAACGCTGGCCTTGTCATCCTATTTAAAATGAACATCCTTCTTTATCAGTTTTGCAAATGGTTGACATCTGCCTGATAGATTTGAGATAAACCACTGTATAAACGCAAGTTGCCCTTGTAAGGAACGAAGTTGACGGAGACTTTTTGGAGACGGCATTTCGATAATTACTTTGACCTTGTTAGGATCAACCTCAATCCCTCTATGTCGTACAACGTACTATATAAACTTTCTTGAGGAAACTCCGAAAGCACATTTGAGTGGGTTCATTTTGAGATTGAATTTTCTGATCATTTCAAATACAATTATCAAATCTTCAAGGTGATCTTTTCGATCTATACTTTTGACAACAAGATCATCCACATAGCATTCAACCTTCTGGTGGATAAGCTCATCAAATATATATGTCATAGCTTTTTGGTATGTAGCTCTAATATTTTTCAAGCCAAAGGGCATGGCTGTGTAGCAGAATATGCCGATAAAAGTCCCGAAAGAAGTATGCTTCTCATCTTTAGGTGCTATTTTGATTTGATTATATCCTGACGACCCATCCATAAATAAGAATATATCATAATTAGATGTATTGTCAACTAGCAATTCTGATATTGGAAGTGGAAAGTCGTCTTTTGGACACGCCATATTAAGGTCTCGAAAAGCGATGTATATGCGGATTTGTCTATTTTTCTTTTTCACTGGGAGGGTATCAAAATCCATTCGATAATTTAATTTTGTGCTTGGTGGATTTTTTTATAGGTGATTTTGTGATAAGGTAATTAATGAGTAGTACCGGAAGCAAAGTGATTATCCTAGCGTTGGATTTATTTGTCTTGGAAAACATATGATTGAGTGTAATAAGAATTGGTGGGTATCAAGGGGAAATTATGTGCTAAAGGTATCATGGAATTGTTATATATATGTACGATAGAGTAATAATGCAGTAATGATTTTTATTAGAAGGATTTGCACAGTGACCAAAGTGTTCTTAATCATAATAGGATTGCACCAAATATTTATATTAGCTCTTTTTATTATTCTGGCCATGAAAGTGTTTTTACAAGCTATGCAAAGTGTCATATTTTGATTATTTGCAAAGGACATAATTTTGATTGATGGGATCATTTTAGAAGTGAATAAAAGATTTAAGATTAGTATAATAGGTATTGAATACATGAAATTCAATATCATTATTAATCAATATTAATAGAAGATAAGTAATACCTAGTAGTGTAATCCAAGCTTATTGGATTTATTTTATGAAAAATGCCGATATAGATATGGACGTAACTTATAGAGTATAAGGAGAAATGTTTCAAGAGTAGTATGAGAAGAGTATCATTGAGAGTTAAGGTAAATTTAATAAAATTTTAGACTTTTAGTTAGAAGAACAATATTCTATACGGATCTGAATGTTGTGAAAATGAGTTACATCCAAAAGCTGAGTGGGGGAAGTATGGTGTCATGTTGAGTGTGGAGCAAGTAAGGTGTTAAGATGAATGTGTGTTAACCTTAGAGAGGATTAAGTAATAAATAATTATAATAGAAATATTGAGAGTAGCACCTGTTGAAGATAAGTTGGTGAAAAATAGACTAAAGTGATTTGGCCATATATAGTGAAGAAAAGATATGCCAATATGCATATAAGCGGTGATAATATTGAAGGATTATGAGGAAGAAGGGGTAAAAGACTAAATGTAACGCATGTAGACGTGCAAAAAGAATTGTGGAATAAAGTTTTGAACTCGAGCTGCACTCAACATGGAGTTGAGGATTCATAAATCTGACATAAAAAAATTGACCGTTATATTTTTTGCTTGCAGGTCGTAGTGTTGCTTTTCCAGGTTATCCATTGGGTTCTGGTTTGACACCTGCTGCTGCAAATGTAAGCATGATTTTTTTTTTGTTTTCTGTTTTTGTATGTATCAATTTACATTGGTTTTGATATATTGCAGTGTCTTGAAATCGATCTATGTACACCAACTTAAATATTTTACTAAAAATTTGTCAAATATAGGAAGCTTGATTACTATTTATATGTATGGCTGTTGTATGTATGTTGTTTTTCCTTTGACTGTTTTCTATAAGTTTGAAAGGTCACTTTCAGGAGTTAGGCCTGCTGACTGGGACCCCTGTGGGAACTTCACTGATTGATGCACATGCTGGTGGTGTTGGTGTTATGAACAGTTTGCCTGATGCAGATTTCCAGTCTGGTCTGTTAACTTTCAGTTCTTGAAATTAAAATTAATAAAATTCATTGTTACAACTGTGTAATGCAAGAAGTCAATCTTATTGGATGGAGTCCATGTTCTGCAGCTGATAAGACGGATATAAGCCATCGCTTGGTATTAGTTTGTGGGACTTCTACTTGCCATATGGCCGTCTCAAAAGATAGATTATTCATTCCAGGGGTGTGGGGACCGTTCTGGTCAGGTATATTTATGTTCCTTCTGATTTTAGACCCAAAATTGTTCATTAGAACTTCAACTTATTTTGTTTTCAGGTTCTTTAATTATATAGTCTTTTATTGGCCTAAGATTTCAGTCCTTTCGGTTAACACTGCCACAATTTGTGTGGTTGTATAGCAATGATACCTGAGTACTGGCTTACAGAAGGTGGACAAAGTGCAACTGGAGCATTGCTAGATCATATTGTTGAGAACCATGTTGTTGCCCCTATTCTTGCTAATCGGGCTGCTTCGCAAGGTATACTTTCTTTCTTTTCAACTTGAGGAATGCATATTAGAAGGTTGAACTTTTCCCAGGGCCGAATCTCTTTTATAATAGATGAACTTGCTTTTGTTATTAATAATTTCTTCAAAAATTCAATAAGCTTGATGACACTGTCACTGTTTTTCACTGACTAGGTAAATCTGTGTATGAATTGTTGAACAAGATCCTGGAATCAATGGTGCAGGAAATAGAGGTTCCATTTCTTGCTGCATTGACTGAAGAGATACATGTGCTTCCCGACTTCCATGGAAACAGGTATGACATGGTGAGATGTTTTTACTGTGAGAAAGAATTATATAGTGTTTTTATGAATCTGATTGTATTTGTTAATTCTGATTATATAAGTTAGATTTTTTCCCAGTAAGAGTTGGCTCTGTTTATTTAATTTTTTTCTTGTTCTTTGTAAATTTTAAGTTTTTTATTTATTTGTCCATCACAGCTTATGTTTTGGTACATGGAATACTCACATTAAGATGGCTTGCTACTTTTATCTGCTTACGTAAATAAAAAAAAAAAAAGAAAAGAAAGGGGGGCGATTTTATAAATCTCATGCTCTTTAATTGATTAGTAAACTTATTTGTTTCCATTTGAAAATATTCATGATCCACACCACTGGGTTTAAACATGCCTCCAATGTAGCAGTATCTGTGGGCTCCGAAAATTCGTGCTTTGGCCTCTACTCGCCCTTTTTTTTATTGACGGAAGAGTTTTTACAAGACTAGGTTCTGGAGTAAATTATTTGAAAGCAGATTGAATTTTAGATAAGACAACTACCCAGAGATTTCATTCTCATTTCGCGAGGAATTTATAATTTGAGGTCTGGTTTCTCATAGGCATAAACCCCCATGATTAATTACTCCTCCCAATAACGAGAGAGAATTTTTTATTAAGATTAATCATTAGATAGGCACTAAGTACCCAACGTATAGTAACAACAGCTTTAGGGATTAGAAATTGAATTTTTAGAATTTTGAAATTTATCACCATTCACTTAAATGCGTGGAGGAATGAGGATAAGTCCGATCAAATTCTTATGATTCCACCTTCTTGGCCATCGTGGTCTCTATTCTACTTAGTTAGAAGAGGTAGTCGATCAATTTGATCAAAGGATCCTTGTTGGCAACCATGAGTTATTTTATCCAAAGAAATCTTGTATATTTGAGATGAATGTTTGTGTAAGAAGATAGATTTGAGTCCACCTTAGTTAACAGAGGGCTTTATACCCTATCAATTATATCCTATTTATTCATTACTCAAAGACATTAACTATTGAGAAACATTCGGGCTTTAGCTATGACAGTAATATGGTGGAGTCATTGGGCCAAACCACCCAACCAGAGGGCCTCAGTTATTATCATTTATCATATGGAGTCGTTGGGCCAAACCACTGATTAGAGAACTATGTCATAACCATTTACCACATGGAGCTGTTGGGAAGAACCATAGGTCTTTATGGAGTCATTGGGTCAAACCACTTATTAGAGGACATCTGTCACGTCTTTACTAGTAAGAGATTATTTGATAATGAATCTTAGTGACATTTTCGACTAAATATTTCACTCTTTGTGAGCTGAAGTTATTTTTAAATTCATCCTTCTCGATAAGCAGTTACAGAGAGGATGGATTTTTCCTTTAAGCTTTTAAGGCGATTTAATTTTATTTTAAATACTTAAAAATGGATAAATATCAAACGTAGAATTTTGCTGAAATTTGAGCCTATGAGTAGCTATTTTTAGAATTTTGGGGCATTTAAAAAATATAGACTCCTCCGATTGATATTTTTATTCAACACGGCCATTATCGAGGTTAATCATGTGTTGACCTCTACCAGATAAGCCAAAAGAAACAAAAAAAAAAAGAAAATAAAAAATGCCTAAATGATTACATACATGCTGCTGCCCACGTCTTTGCTACAGTACCCATCTCGATCCTCTGCGGAGAATCCTATCGTAGCTCTGTAACGGCTCCAAATACATGTCTTATCTCTCGCATGCGTGCTCTTCCTCGAATCAGCTCTTCCTGTCTTTAAAATGCAGGTAAAACGAAGCCAAGGGCTTCGGTCATTCGTTTCTTCCCTGCATACCCCACGATGCTTCCAGCTCCTCATAGACTGAACCCCTCTTCCTCACGCCTTCCTACACGTAAAGCTCCGACCCCTCTTCCTTCTCCGACGAAACCCACGGCCAAACTCCCGTAAGAAGCCCCAACCCACGAAGTCCCTCGGACCTCCATGCCTACCCTCACATCCGAGCTCCAATCCCGCAGCCTCTGTCAATCCCAGCTCCAACCAGTCCTAAACCTAGCTCCGACTCCCCACTTCTTCAGCTCCTGCGCTGTTGGCCGACTTCACTCCACCGGCGACATTTCTTTCTTGTCGCACGCTTCTTCGGCCAAGTCCCATAAATCCACCGAGCAAAAAGGGAAAAATGGAGGATTTAACTCTTTGTTAGATTTAACTATTCCCTAATCCTATTCTAATCCAGTGAAAATCCTGCTCAAAATTTGTATAAATCCTATACACATCATGCATAATTTTTTTAAATTAAAATTAATTATTTTTAATTATAATTAATAATAATAATAATAATTAATTCATTATATTTAATTAAAATTAATTATAATTTAATATTTTAATTATATTTAATTATTATTAATAATGATTAGTTTTAATTTAAAGTATAATTAATTTTTATTATAATTATGGTTAATTATGTTATTAATGATTAATTATAATTAATTTAAAATTAATTATTTTAAATTAATCTTATTAATTATAACTAATTATGGTTAATTATTAATGACAATGAATTATTTTTAAATCATAATTAATTATTATTATTATTAATTAATTATAATTAAAAAAGGAGAAAGGAAATACAAATGTTTGTGTGCCTCGATCTACGTGTCGACATTGCGCAGGTATAACCTCTCAGCCCTAAAACTCCAATAGCCCACTTTCATCATTTGCGGCGCACCCGAAAATCGCCCATGCACGCTTTTGTCAGCGTGATGGGATGGGACCCCGGTGCGGCGCTTACGACGAGGCGGGTAATCACTTAAAGCCCAATTTCGGCGTTCGCGGCGCACCGGAAAATTGTCTGTACACGCCTTTATTACGTGTGGTGGGATAGGAACCCGGTGTGACGCCTACGGCGAGGCGGGGTTACTCATACGTATCCTTGAGCGGGGGAAAGCCAATTGTGTTTTCAAACAGGTACCCTCGTCGGCCCCCATACACACCTTTATTACGCGTGGTAGGAATGAAGACTACGGCCGCGGTGTCTACGGACACCTACCATACATGCCTTTATTGCGCGTGGTGGGAAGGCCCAAACTCTTGGTTTTTTCCCCTAAACAGGGGAGACGCTGGGAGGCTGCCAGATTTTACATTGAACATGGGACTTAATTTTTGACTATATAGAGCTTGAGTTTAACTTGGATCACAGGGAGCTTGAGTAACAAGGAACCTAAGCCACTAAATAGGGACTCAAACAAACGTATTTCCCTCCTACAAATGAAAGAGATTATTGTGCGTAATAATGTGCTTTGCAAGCGAACATTAATAGATGATAATCAAATGAAGGGGAACAACAGCTTGATTACAAGTGATTATAGAAACTTGCCACAACTCACTTATGAAAGACGACGAATAGCACATAGTAAACACTGGCTCGTTATTGTAGTCAACAATAAATAATCGCCTAGCAAATGTGCCAATTCCTTGCAAGCACCGCTCATTTACAAGTGATAATGAAAGCTCTGACAATTGATTTCTACTTAAGATAATCGCAATGCACAAGTGAGTGTTGATGAACTGATGAAGAGCTCGTGGTGCAACCTACTTGCAATCAATAATGTGAAATCTTAAATAGATGTTAAAGGTCTTCAATGAAAGCAAGTTTCAACATACAATGTGCTATATATATCAACAGGCATGGCAAATCTACAATATATGCGAGCATTCACAAGCAAATTAAGAAGACTTATCATGCACATAGTGGTCCACATGCAAGCAACAACAACCAATATGCTTGAAGAAGTGGATGAACGCAACAACACCCTACAATCCGTATGCAAGCAAGAACTATAAAACCACTATAGGCTTGAGTACCTACGAGCAGATATAAAAGGAATTGCAACAGATGTCATGTAACAAACACCACGACACTCTAACAGGCGACAACATTCTGGTGTCAAGCAAATGTATCAATTTCCTATGAACTATCATAGGAGACCCATCACATGCGAATAAGGGCATTTACAAGCAGATGTAGGAGAGCTCTTGCTCATATAGAAGCCCAATCAAAGGTGATGGCAAATAACATGTGGTGGATGCTAAACCGTCCCATGGTCAGTAACCACTTGGTATTAGTCAAAAGCACCAATTCCCTACAACCGGAAGAGACCGATATACATGCAAATGAATGTCAACAATCAAATAAAAGACTCATGGTAGAATTCTCGAAGCATACAAATTTTAATCAATAAGTTGGATTATGCAAACAAAGATTAATGAAGGATCGAGAACTCATGCTAAAGCTTTGACATGCATGATTTGTTATTTCACAAGAATAAGCCAACTTGAATGTGACAAATGAAGGAGAGCTGAAATATGTAAGTTTCATATACACGAGCTGATATATTATACTATTGCAAGCATGACTACAACCCATTTGCAACCAAAGGAAAATGACATACAGGAGACATGACCTATTCACAAGCAAAGGTTAATTGGAAAATGCAATGACATGTCTACATTCAATAGCAAGGAATTCTAAGGAATGGCCACTGATTTTAAAGTATAGAATATCAGTAAGGACACAGTCATCTAAGGTTGAAATGATTGATTCTTTATCTAAACAGACAGCAAAAATGATGATGGTGGCATAATTAGAAAGTTACTCATCGATTCCTACACGAGCTCTGGGAAAAGAACGCCAGATCAAATCATTACTTTCAAAAAAGGAGTGAGCCTCGATTCGACCAGATTCTGAACATTGAGTTGGCTAAGATTATTGAGGCTTGTAGGCTTCTTGATGGACAGTGGTTGTGCATCTTACATGCCATCCACAGGTAAATGCTGAAAGAACTATGACAAAGACGAGCTTCTAAGATTCGTCGTAGAAGACCCGTCGAATATCCAAAAATGCCCCCGCACATGCACTGTAATATGTATGCACAAAAGTACACAAAGGAGTAAGTGCAATCACAAAACCTGCATGAGCCCCGACGAGCGTATTGTAGGAACACACGTGGCGTCTAGGGATACTGCGCGGGTTAATAAATTTGAATATGATCCTCCTAAATAAGTAAATAGGAGTCGATAAGGTTCAACAAATAATTATAAAATACCCCCAAACAATCGCATGGGCCCCAACGAGCATGTTTTAGATACACACGTGATGTCCAGGGATGCTGTGCGGGTCAATAAACGAGCCCAAGTTCGGGCCCGATCCTTCTACATGGATAGATAGGAATCGACACGGCTCGAACTATTAAACATATATACAGTCAGGGTGTCGATCTGAATATATGCTTTATACGTTCATATTAGGCCTTCAAGGTCTATAACAAAAGGAAAGTTCACCAATAAAGTTCTGAAGCCTACGAAACCTGATCCTCTATCTATAGCTCGACAGAGTCGACAAGGTGCAATCCATGAATGCAAATCTCAATCAGAGGGGTCTATTCCAAATAATTCAAAATGCCATTCGAATACCCAAAATTCAATATTCCACAAAACTCAACATCTCAAAATCTCAAAATCACAAAAATATTTAAAATTCGAAATTCAACCATCAATCACTTAAAGTATAAAATCCATCCACTCTCCGTAACAATTTGCCGGGTGGACAAATTGAAATTTACTTCAGCTCACATAGAGCTAATACCCAGTCGAAAATATCACTAGGATCCATTTTTAAATAATCTCCTGCTAGTAAAGACATGGTACATGTCCTCTAACCGGCAGTTTCGCCGCCGCATGGCACTACAAGTGAACGGTTATGACCCGGGTCCCTTTGAACCGAATGGTTTTGCCGCCAAATGGCACCACGAGATAACGATTATGACCAGAGCTTGTACGTTCCTTAATGACATCAAATCCTTGAGATATGAATCAATAAGGTATAATCAATAGGGCACAAAGCCATTTGTTTGCTAAGGTGGATTTAAATTTGTCCCCTTAGACAAACACCCACCCCAGGTCTACAAGGTACCCTTGGACGAAGTAACCCATGGCTGCTGACAAGGATCCTTCTGTCAGGTTGGGTCGACTAACTCCTCTGACTAAGTAGACCAGGGACCACGATGGACCGGGACGACGAAACCATGGGATCTTGATCGGCTCCATCATCCATTCCCCCACCATCCGCTTTAAGTGCAAGATGGTGCAATTTCAAATTTTAAATATCAATTCTCCAACCATTCCAAGCCCATGCTGCTACTATATGCCAGATAACACGTATCTTTATATATCTGATCGACGACTAGCCTTAATCGAAAGTTCTCTCTCATGATCGGGAGGGGTAATTAACTATAGGAGCTTGCGCTTATAGGAAACCAGAACTCAGATCATGTGGGCTCCAAAAATTCGGCCCTGGCCTCCCCATGTTTGCTTTTTTGGGGGTTTTAACGGATTAAGTTCCAGGGTAAATTTTGGAAGGCATATGGGTTTTTAGATAAGACACTACCCAAAGATTTCGCCCTCATTTTGCGAGGACTTTATGGTCTGAGTTCTGGTTTCCTATAGGCGCAAGCCCCTATAGTTAATTACCCCTCCCGATCATGAGAGAGAACTTTTGATTAAGGCTAGTTGTCCATCAGATACGTAGAGATACGTGTTATCTGACATATAATAGCAGCATGGGTTTAGGTATTGGAAGTATATGATATTTAAAATAAGAAATTTCACCATCTTGCACTTAAAGCGAATGGTGGGGGAATGGATGATGGACCCGATCAAGATCCCATGATTCTGTCGTCCCGGGCCATCATGGTCCCTGGTCTATTTAGTCAGAGGAGGTAGTCGACCCAACCTGACAGAAGGATCCTTGTCGGCAGCCATGGGTTGCTTCGTCCAAGGGTACCTTGTAGACCTGGGGTGGGTATTTGTCTAGGGGGACAAATTTGAATCCACTTTAGCTAACAGAGGGCTTTGTGCTCTATCGATTATATCCTATTGATTCATATCTCAAGGATTTGATGCCATTAAGGAACGTATTGGCTCTGGTCATAACTGTTATCTCGTGGTGCCATTTGGTGGTAAAACCACTCGGTTCAGAGGGCTCCGGGTCATAATCATTTATCCTGCAGTGCCATTTGGCGGCAAAACTGCCAATTAGAGGACACATATCATGCCCTTACTAGCAGAAGACTGTTTGAGAATGGATCCTAATAATATTTTCGACCAGGCATTAGCTCTATATGAGCTGAAGTAAATTTTAATTTATCCACCTCGGCAAACCGTTGCAGAGGGTAGATGGATTTCGTGCTTTAAGTGGTGAATGATTGAATTTCAATTTTAAATATTTTGGGTTTTGGTATTTTTGGATTTACATGGGTGTTTGGGTGAAATTTTGAAAATATTTAGAATTAATCCCTTCGGTTGTGATCTCCATTCAACACGGCCATCATCGGGGTGTATGGGGTTACTTCTATTTTGTGGATTAAACCTTGTCGACTCTATCGAGCTGTCGACAGAGGATCTGGTTTCGTAGGCTTTATGCCTTTGTAAGTGAATTCTCTTGATTATAGGCCTTGAAGGCCTAATATGAATGTATAAAATAAATATCTCGATCGATCTCACGATCGCATATTTATTTAATGGTTCGAGTCGTGTCGACTCCTACCTACCCACATAGGAGGATCGGGCTTAAACTTGAATTCACTTATTAACCCGCGCAACATCTCTGGACATCACGTGTGTACCAATAACATGCTCGCCGAGGCCCATGCGGGTTTCATGATCATACTTGCCCCTTTAGTGTACCTATGTGTATAAATATTACAATGCATGTGCGGGGGCATTCTTGGAACTTCTGACGGGTCTTCTACGGCGTCTTGTAGAAGCTTGTACTTGTCATAATATCTTTTGTGTTCACCCTTAGATGTCATGTCGAGTGCACAATGGGTCTTCTACAGTGGATCGTAGGCACTTACATTCCCCATAATCATTTGGCTTTTTATTCGTAGATGATATCTAGCCTGTATGACGAGCCTCTCACAAGGGCCCGTAGGTGTGTTTGCATTTGTTATACTCATTATGCATTTTGTTACGGTCTTTGGTCATTGCGGTACATCTACTATTATTGCCTGTAGGCAGATAGATGTATTCGTTCACGGACTGAAATTGACTTCAGGATACTGCATTTACTGAAGTCTTTTTGCATTTACCCACAGGTGGTATATGGTGCTCACATTTGTATTCGTAGAAGACTTGTATGTCTTGCAGATCTTCCTAC
This sequence comes from Dendrobium chrysotoxum, assembly GCA_019925795.1. Taxonomy (NCBI): domain Eukaryota; kingdom Viridiplantae; phylum Streptophyta; class Magnoliopsida; order Asparagales; family Orchidaceae; genus Dendrobium; species Dendrobium chrysotoxum. Next base: position 74,109,134 of record CM034314.1, read on the forward strand.
AACAACCTACGGGTATTTGTATCTGCTGTGTATCATTCTCTTTTACTTGCAATAGACTGCCATATTCGTTGACTACTGAATGGTGGTTGATTGTAGAGGTGATGTGTCATTCACAACTTGTTGCTTACCACTTGTGTATGTTTATTATTGTGCGTATGATGCATCTTCTATCGCTGCCAGCAAGCGCTTTTATCTGATACAATCTTCTACATTGGCGATGTATTCAGCAGCATTGCTTGTAGATAAGATCACCTCGCTTATATGCAATATGTGCATTTGCACTTGTTATATGTCCTTCATACTTCATTCACAAGTGTCCCTATCAGTCCCATTGCTTGTGAGCGTTTCTACTTTAACATACAAGCAGGTGGTTATATGCATGAGCAGTCTTTTATCATTGCTTGTAGGCACTATACGTATCCTTTGTAGTGGACCAATATTTCTTGCAAATTGATCTCACAAGGAGACTGATGCGTTGGTCTCAATGTTGGCTAACGTTAACTGTAGGGGGATCACATCCCATTTTGAGCTTAATGTCTCTTTGGTAGATCAACGCACTCATCAAAAACTCTTCCTTCTTACTACTCATGAGCCACTCGATCTTGTTTACAAATGACATGTATGCATATCCGTATACATAGGGAATTGGTCATCATTGCAATGAGTCGTCGGGTGAGTTATACCCATCACCAGTTCCTTCATACATGTTGATTGATGAACGGCTGCGTTTGTCACCTAACTTCTTATACACATTGATCAGTGAATTGCCACATTTGCTTGTGTATCAATTTTCAGTGTTTGTTGATACATGTTGACTTGCATTAACTATGGGAGGATCGCACTCCAACTTGCACTCGTTTGTGGGTCACTTGGAATTGTCCAAATGCTGTTTCATTAAATCAAAGTCTGGTCCCAAGTGTTCCATTCAAATTTGAATTCTTTGAATCATCGTATATCACTTGCACTTGTTTGCATGTTAGTGTTTGTTGCATTCGTTATACATCCTTATGGCTAATGCAACTGCCCCAAATCCATTGATTGCATGAGTTTCATAATCATTTGTGAATGGGTTATGCTTCTAGAAGTTTGACACGTTGACTTGTAAGTTCATTTTGAAACTTTGGTCATTGCAAGTATCATGTTTGTTGCAACTTTCTTGATGTTGCCTTGCCTACACCTTTCTTGCATTGGTTTGTGGGTATGCTGCATTCATTGCACGACTTCTTGGTAGCCGATGCAATTATTTCAGACCCATCCATTGCTTAAGTTTTCATTGTCACTTATGAATGATGCACAGAAACTTCAGTTATCATGAATCAAAACCTGCAATCTTCCATTGATATCACATTGTTATCTTGGGTTGCAAGTTTCATTTCAAGTATTTAAACTATCTTTCACTCTATTCATTGGATGTCCCAATAATAGTTTACTCCACTGTCATTTGTTTAAATCGAATTCAAATTTGAATCCTGTGTACTTTAATTATTGGAATTCATGTGCATTAAGATCAAATTCAAGTCTAATTTGAATCAAGTTTGATTTGAGTTTGAGTCCTTTGTGTTTATTTGAATTCTTATAGTTATCATTCAAATCAAATCATTGTCGATTTTCCACAAGTCCACTGTTGTTCAATCAAGCTCAAGTTCCCTGTCATTGAATTCAAGCTCAAATTCATTTGAGTCTCACTTGGTTCATGTTAAAGCAATCTTGCTTAATTCATTTCAAATTTGATTTAAGTTTGATTTTATATTCAGGTCATGTTTAGAACGAGTTCAAGTATTATGCCATCTTGTAGAGTTCAAATCTTGTTATTTCATTTAGTTCTAATTCAAGTTATAGTTCATTTGTATTCAAGTACCTTGCGTTTCAAACGGAATTTCGGCAGCCTCCCGGCGTCTCCCCCGTTTAGGGAAAATTACAGGAAACTGGGCCTTCCCATCACGGCTTATAAAAGCGTGTATGGTAGGTGTCTTTGGACACCGCAGCCGTGTCTTTATTCCCACCACGCTAATAAAAGTGTGTATGGGGTCTTCGACGGTACCTGTTTAAAAGACAGTTGGCTTTCTCCCCACTCGAGGGTACTTATAAGTAACCCCACCTCGCCGTAGGCGCCGCACCTTGGTCCCATCCCACCACGCGCAATAAAGGCGTGTATATGTGGTTTTTCGGTGCACCGTGAATGCCAAAATAGAGTTTAGGTGATTACCCGTCTTATTGCGAGCACCGCGATGCACTTCCTTCCACCGAATTACTAAAAACGTGTATAGATGATCGTTTTGTCGCATTGCAAGCCTCGAGATGGGCTCTCGGAGTTTTAGGGCTAAAGGATTATACATGCGCGGAGTCGGCACGTAAATCGAGGCGAGGAAAGAATTTGCATTTCTCTTTTTACAATTAATTATAGTTAATAATAATTAATTAACTAATTATAATTAATAATTAATTAATAATAATTAATTAATCATAATTATAATTAAGTAATAATAAAATATAATGAATAATGAATAATTAGATAATTATGATTAACAATTAATTACTAATTATTAATTAATTATAATTAGTTAATTAATTACAACTATAATTAATAATTAATAATAATTAATTAAATAACTATAATTAATAATTAGTAATTAATTATATTTAGTTAATTAATCAAAATAATAATTAAATAGTAATTAACTATAATTAATAATAACAATTAATTATAATTAATGTATTAACTATAATTAATTATAAATAGCAGAAATTATAATTAATTATAATTAAAACAAATGAAATCCTTCGTTCATCTTCTCGCCGCCAGATTTACAGGATTAATGCAAGAATTGAGCAGGATTTTTGCAGGTTTTGAACAAGATCTAAGATAAATCCTGTTAACATAGAGTTTAACTCTCTTAAACAGAGAGTTAAACTCTCTGTTTCAAGCGACTTGGCCGAAGAAGCACGTGAACAGGAGATGGCTACCTTCACGAGCTCCCGTCACAACTTCCGCTCCAAATGTTGTAACTTCCATTCCGACGGCAAGGGAAACACCGTCGAAGGGGGAAGGACAGCAGGTCTAGGGCAGAGGTAGGTTTGTTTGATTGGGGCGGGAGGTAGAGGGAGATTTCGGCTATGTATAGGAGGTTTGCAGCTTCAACAGGGAAGAAGGTCAGGAGCAGAGATGTTGTCGGATAGCTGCAGATCAGAGTCGACTGGATCGCAAGATCCGACTGGAAGCTAGACTGGGTCGGAGAGTTTGGTGCGGCTGGGGTTTCGGCTCAGTGGGGAGAAGGCGGGCTGATGTCGAAGTGGAAGAAGGGCTCGAAGAGGTGTGAGTTCGGAGGTCTCAAGGGAATCGAGAGTAGCGACGGGGGCTCTCGTGCGTGGAAGAAGAAGCGAGGAGAAGGCTTCGTCTGCCTTTTATTAACGCGAATGGGAGAAAATCGGAGCTCTTGTCCAAGCATGCGTGAGAAGACAGTAGTCGGCGCTGTTTGCAGAGTCGTAGGACGAGACACTATAGCTGGCGACGAGATTTCTTTGCAGAATTTGCGGGATGGGCAGCCGGCTTCGTGCGGCTGTCGCAGAGGTATAAATTTTTTTTGGGTAATACACAAAGGTCAACAGATTATGAAGTCCTCATAAAATGGGGGCGAAATCTCTGGGTAGTGTCTTATCTACAAACTCATCTGCCTTCCAAAATTTATCCCGAAACTTAATCCGTTAAAACTCTCCAAATAAAAAACAACAGGGGAGGTCGGGGCCAAATTTTCGGAGCCCACACCATGTCCACTTGCCTATTTATTAATAAAGGTTCTCAATTTGGGTGTGATTGACTTTCAGGGTTATCGTAGAAGTATTGGAATCAAGATTTTGAATTTTAATAAGTGGATTTCTTTGTAAGAGACTTTGAAGGTCTAATGTGAACGTATGAAATCAAATATTCCAGTTAATTCAACAAGCATTAGTCCAAAGAATTTGTATTTTACTGAGTGAATTTTTCTTATAAGAGGTCTTGAAGGCCTAATGTGAACATATAAAATAAAGTACTCTGGTCGACATTACGACTTTATATTTATTCGGTGATTCAAGTTATGTCAACTCTGATACATTTAAGGAGGAGGATCGGACTTGAACTTAGGTTCTTGCACAGTATTCTCAAACCTTGGGTTTGAAAATTTAGCATAACAGTTGGAGCACATGTACGTAATTTAAATTAAATTTTTAAATATTGTGTCTTTTAACACACTTGTATGATATATGTTTGTTTTAAAACTCATTTATCATGTTTTGGTCCGTGTAATATCCTAAGATGTTACACTTTCTTATTAATTTGCTCGTCGGGGCCAATGCAGATATGTGCTTTTTAGTGCATTTTGCATAATGCATAGACATGTTTGTATGATGTGCGTGATATAATTGCATGATGATGGTGCATTTGCACATTGCGTTGGACACATGCATACTTCATTTGCATGTTGTTTAGGATGCGTATATGTTTCATTTGCAAATTGCATGTACGTTTGTATGATGTATTTGTATGTCGCATGTATGTTTACGTAATGCATTTGCATGTTAAATGTATATTTGTATTGTATGCATAATGCATTCATATGTTGGATATTGTACATGCCTGCATGATCCTTTTGTATGTTGGGTGATGTGTTATATGTTGGTCGTATATATGCATGATGCATCTGTGTAGAATATTGTGCATTGAGTATTATGCATGGGTGTACTTGGATGTTAGGTAATATACATGCGTAATACTTGTATATTGAAGAATGCACATGCATGATGCCCTTGTGTATTTTTTAATACATATGCATGCACTTGTACACATGCATGTTGTATTTGTATGTTGGTTATTGCATATGCATGCATTTGTATGTTGGATACTGTACATACATGTGTATGTACGTTGTATATTATATATGTAGGTGTATATATGTCAAATATTGTATATGCATACATTTACATAGTAGGTAGTGAATATGCATGATATGTTTGTATGATGCGTTGCATGTTCATAATGTATTTGTATGTTAAATAATGTGCACATACGATCCACCTAAAGGTTGGATGGCCATCGATGCATTTGCAAGATGTTGTCGCACAATCGACGGTTTACATATGTGCTGCTTAGTATACTTGTTGGGTAGTACACATGCATGTTGCATTTCTATGTTGGGTATTATATATGCATACATTTGTATGTTAGATACTGTACATGCATGCGTATGTACATTGGATATTATATATGTAGACATATGTATGCAAAATATTGTATATGATTACATTTACATGTTAGGTAGTGCGTATACATGATATATTTACATATGGTGCGTTGTGTGTTTACAATGTATTTGTATGTTGGATAACGTGCACATATAATGCATTTGCGGGTTGGATGGCCATCGATGCAGTTACAAAATACACTCGCACAACCGACAATATACATACGCATTGCTTAATATGCTTGTATAGTACACTTGTATTTGTTGATACATGTTGAGTGGTACACATGCATGTTACATTTGTATGTTTGGTACTGTATATGCATGTTTTTATATGTTGGGTATTATACATGTGTGTGTATGTATGTTGGATATTGTATATGTAGGTGTATGTATGTTGAATATTGTATATGCATACATTTACATGCTAGGTAGTGCATATGCATAATATGTTTACATATGGTGCGTCGCAGGTTCATAATGTATTTGTATGTTGGATAACGTGCACACACGATGCACTTACGGGTTGGATGACCATCGATGCATTTGCAAAATGCACTCGCAAAATTGACGATATACATATGCACTACTTAGTGTGCTTGTATAATATACTTGTATGTCATAGGTGCATTTGCACAACACACTTTGGACACACATATGAGATATTTTGTTTTGATGATTTGATGTGTCCCACATATTTTAGTGAACGAGTCGTGCAACCCATGATGCACAATAATATGCTTTTTTTTTTTAAAGGCATGCATTCACGAGGCGTATGACATGTTCACGGGATACATTGGAGTCCCTTTTTGCTTTTAGTAGCTAGAGTGTACGGGTACCTAGGGTTTTTGTGCATGTGTGACTTGCAACATGTATATAAATTTCATTTTATTAAAGATGATTTATTTGAGATAATTATTGTGAATACATGAATCTTAGACGGGGCGATTGATCGCATAAGCACAATGTCGTAGGAGCACAAGTGATTTTTATATTTTCAAATTACTCACATCTCGCATTTAGGCGCATTAACACTCACATAGGGTATTCGATGCAACTGCATCAAAATTATCTCTTAGCATGCCTTTCACATGCATGTCTTCTGTCTTTTTGTGTTTGGATTTAAGCTAGGCGAGCCCCATAGCCCGACGTTATTCCCACGTAGAAGGATGCATCAGGGAGTGTTGCGACTTCCCACCACACCATGAAAGATGTGCATGATCGATGTTAAGTGACACAGTGACTGTAGAGCGAGAAAGTGGATGAGAGTGTGGGAGAGGAAGGAGGAAGGGTATAGAGAGAAAATGAGCTCTCTCTCTTTTTAGAGAGAGAAATAATTTTATCTCTCTAAGGGCCTATTTGGATGCAGGATTTTGGCTAGATTTAGGCCAAATTTGAGCTGAATCCTGCCAAACACCAAAAATACAAAGTTAAATCTCACAATAAGTTTAATCTTTGCTTCACAACATTTTCGCCATTTTTGCCGTAAATCACGGATTTCTTAAATCCGACTTTTTGTGGATTTTGTAAATCCGAATGAAGAAGCGTGCGAAAGGGGAGAAAATATTGTTACCTTCACGACAAACTCTGGCACAACTTCTGATCTAACATGAACAATGTTGTTGAAGGAGGTGGACAAGCTTCGACTCTTTCAAAACTCTACTTCACATGAAGCAGAACAACAATGAATAAATGTAGAAGAGAAAAGCAAACTCTAGACAGGCAATGACAAGCGACTCGTTCAAAGCTCTACCCCACATGAACCAGCGAAGCTAAAGAGGGAAGCTCCATCTCACTCGAACGTCAACGAAGAAACTAGATCCGCTATGAGGATTAGATTAATTCTTAATTTCTTAATATGCAATAATTTAATTTAAAATATAAATATTTAATTAGGTGATTAGTAGTGTAAATATCAATTAAATAATTAGTTAGTAAGAAAATAAATAAATAATTAATTAGATAATTATAAGTATAATCAGTAATTAAAAATTTATCAAAATATTATATAAAAAATTAATGAAATTATTAGTGTAAAAAGTAATTAAATGATTAATTATTTTAAATTATAATGAAATAATTAATTAGATAGTTATCATTATAATTAGTATTGAAATACTTATTAAAATAAAACCCTAATTATAATATTCATAATTATAATTTATTGATGTTAATTAAAATTAAAATTAATAAATAACTCATTTAAAACAAAAATGTCATATGATTTAACTGCTTTAAATCCTGAATAACATTGTCAAACAATCTCATAGGATTTGTTAAGATTTAATATATTTTTTACTAAATAGTTTTTGGGATTTAACTCTCTCAAGATTTAGTAATTCAAAATTTAGATGATTTAGGAAATCCTATTTAAATTAAATCCTACCTACCTGCATCCAAATAGGAAAGAGCAGTTTAAGGGCATCTCCAATCGAAAAATTAAAATTTTCACTTCAAAATGTACTAACAATCATATCAAACAGTAATTCATCTCCAACCAAACTTCATTTCTAATGTGATTCTGACGAAACTTAGTAGATGGAGGAGGAAGGGCCGCTCGACTCGTCCGGGATTAAGGAGATGGAAGACGAGCGCCAATATTGGGTTTCTGAATGGTGTCACACTGTTCACAGCCAAGATAAAATGCAAAAATGTGTTTCCATTTGGCTATTCGGGTGGACGCTCGTCAAAACTGCTAATAGGCGAATGACGTTCAGTTGGAGATGTCATAAGGGTTGTAGAGAGTGGATTTGAGAGGATATTCCCTCTCTTTCTCAGATTTTAGTGAGAGAAAGAGGGAAGGGATAGGTCTTGGGTTTGAAGGAGGGAGATTAGGGCTTGGGGTGGAAGAAGAAATTGGAGGAAAAAGAAGACGAGAGAAAAGGAAGAGAAGAGGAAAAAGTAGGAGAGGAAGTGAAGAAAGGGGCCTTCCCCTTCGCCTGCAAGAGAGCGAGAGGGAGGGGGGTCGTGCGATACTTGTGTGCGTTAGGGCTACGACTTGAGTGGGTCGGCTGAGTTGGGTTGTGAGGTATTTATTAGGAAAGGATTTAGGGTTAAGTGCATTTAGGAAATTTTTTTATTTCACTTTTTTTTTAATGCTTAAATTAAAATTAAATAATAAATATTTATATATATTAATTGTGCCTTTATTCGCTCACCAAATTCTCGTCGTTCACTGACATCAATGCTGCCTCAATCCGCACACATGAAATTTTATTTTTTGCCGATCTACAACCCCGACCAATGTGGGTGTCAATATTAGCTATTTCAGTTGACTTGAAGGCATCAGCGCTGTTCGTTTTGCGAAAGGATGCTATTTCGGTGATTTGGGTTTTTTATCGACGTGCGTCGGGTGATTCGTGCGACGGTCATGCATGGTCGTTTAGACGCTGGAGCTGATATTGAGGTCAACAATATCCATTAATCTTTCACACTGTTAATGTTCCTAATTAAACTGTGAGCTCATTTAATAGGCTGAATCAAGTAAAAAGGGTGAAATTCATTTTATCCGTGTTGAAAAAAAATATTTTTTTGTCCGTATGTGTGCTGTATAACGTGTCATGTTCTCTTTTGCAGTATATGTATGTGTTCATGCATGTTGCATGTTTGTATTTGCATGCATCTGGCTACAGGTATGCTTTTTCTCGATCTGAGCAATTATGTGTGCATAGTATACTATTAGTATGCATGTGAGTGTGCATGAGTTAAAAAACTGATTTTATAGCCTTCCTTTTCAAGGATATTTTGTTATCTATTGTGCGCGTGAACATTTTCTTTTATAAAAGTTGCCCATACTTTATGGGCGCAAAGACTATGCAGCATCAAGCCGTGTATGTTATGGGTCCAACTCATTCTGTATCGAGTATGCATGCATTAACTGACGGATTTTATAGCTTTCCCTATTAAGGATATCATGTTATTCACATCGTCAGTGACTATATTTGTTTATAAGAGTTGCCCATACTCTATGGTGCAAAGGTCATTATGCATCATCAAGCCACCTAAGTTGTAGGTCCAACTCATTCCTATCAAGTAGTTTTATAATATTAAATGTGCCATTTGGCTTTGCTTAGGCATCTAATATAGACCAAGGCTTATGAGCTGGCTTGGCGTTGCCTGGTTCTAAGTGAGGACGATTATACAGAGTAAATAGCTTTACCGAAACAAGATATTGCCCACCAATGATTAAATGTGCTTAAGGGGATATCGGAGCTCAATTTGCTAGGAGTATAATGCAAAAGTTCAACTAAATAGCGCAATCAATATTATTCTTTTTTCTATAAACTCTTGTTGAGGCAGCTTGATTGCTATTAAGCATTTGCCTACATATCCGAATCATTCCTACTAGTAAAATACATTTAATGTAACTAATGATTGATAACTTAGTGCACTGCCATATGCTTAAATTACTTCTTATGGTTGCTCTCTTGTGCAATGCAGTGTTTTTAATGCTTGAACTGTTGATGTCATGGAATTGAAAGAATGCTTCAGTTTGTTTTTTATGCCTGCTTGAATTTACTTAATCAGGTCACCAATTGGGGATGCGAAATCGCGAGGTATGGTTTGTGGTCTAACGCTAGACAGAAGTGAAAGACAGTTGGCCCTTCTTTACCTTGCCACACTTCAGGGAATTGCTTATGGTACACGTCACATTGTGGAACAATGCAACTCTCATGGGCATAAGGTATGAATTTATTCATAACGTTGGATGTGCTAACATCTGTTAATTTTACCTTTTCTTATGTATAATACTTCATGTATGACAACTTTTGTTGAACTACTGCAGCATTGACAATCCTCATGTAATCGGATAAAGGCTTCATGTTGTTGTTATTGTTGTATTGCAGCATTGACAATTCATATCACATTATTTGTTTTTTGTTAAATTTTCTGTGAAATGTATATTCCTATTCCTTTATCGAAACAAATGGAATGGACTCCAGAATGACTATGATGCTAGCAGGATTTTATTGAAAACCACTCCAGGAGAGGCTTCTCTGGCCCTTTTTTGTGGCGGAGACGGCTTTTCAAGTTTGGCAGTTTAGGAATGCTAGGAAATGGGGAATGATGATTCCTTCTTGTTTCCGAGCTCTTAGTAGTACCCTGGCAGTTAAGGATTCGCTTCTTTACAGTTGGTCTTAGTTTCAAAGATTAATATATTTTGCGAGGAGAGGGTTCAGTTTTATCAGTTTATTCTGATAAAAGTTTATTGCAGTGTTGAGAAGTGAACCTCTATACCATTCAGAGTTTGCTTGTAGATGTAGTGTACTGCAAAATGCAGCATATTTTATCATTCTCCAAGGGAACCGGGTTTCAACTCACCAACTTTGCTTGTGATTGTCTGTGAACCAGTTTACAATTTGGTTATATAAGTCCATTTTTCTTAAATATTATTGGAAAGGAAAACGAGTGGTATGCCTATGTTTAGTAAAATGCACATCTTTGTTGTTTTTTCGTGGGGGGGGGGGGGGGGGGGGGGGGGGGGGCAGCGCGTCCAAACATGCATACAACACATACGCGAGACTCGAACCCAAAACCTCTTAGTTGGGAGCATACTGTTTGACCATAAAATGCATATATGAGATTATCAAAAGCTTAAGTAAAACATGCACACAACACATACGCGAGACTCGAACCCAAAACCTCTTAGTTGGGAGCATACTGTTTGACCATAAAATGCATATATGAGATTATCAAAAGCTTAAGTAATAAATGCACACAACATATACGCGAGACTCGAACCCAAAACCTCTTAGTTGGGAGCATACTGTTTGACCATAAAATGCATATATGAGATTATCAAAAGCTTAAGTAATAAATGCAATTTGTTGTGGATAGGGTTTGTTTTCCATCATTTTTTACTGATCTTCTCATCTTTTGACTACTCTAGTCAAACAGTATGATCCAAAAAAGTTATTTTTTATGGATTGAAGTTGTATGGTGATGACAATGGTTCCTCCATTTCCCTTGTATATAATTTTTAAAGTTTCTGTCCATCCGCAGATTGATACACTCCTTGCATGTGGTGGATTAGCCAAAAACCTATTGTATATCCAAGAGCATGCAAATATAGTTGGTAAATCTGCTCATCCTCCTATTTCTTTGGCCTAAATAAATAATAATGTTATATTTTAACTTGCATAAATTTCAGGTTTCCCTGTCATTCTCCCGAGGGAAAATGAGTCCGTTCTTTTGGGTTCTGCCATTTTAGGAGCCGTTGCTGCTAAAAAATACCCCACCCTTCATGATGCGATGAGTGTGTTAAATGCTGCGGGTCAGGTAAATTAATGCTTATGTTTGGGTTACTACCATGGTCAAATGCAACAGTTGAAGCTTTCACGCTTTTGCCTATTTACAAGTTCATTGAATCCATGATCTAAAAGTCAATTGATAAATAGTTTAAAGTGCAAGCTGAGACATGACCGCCCTGTTTCTTTTGACTGAATATCTTGGTCCATCTTCTTGTGCTAGATCATTACTTCTCTAGTCAGCTCTTAATATGATTGTTTCTTCCAGTAACAATCCTATTTTCAATCTACTATCATCATGAATAATAGTCTTATCAAAACTATTTGGGATTGGCTCTATAAATTTTCATTTTCCAGCTTTTGTTGAGTGTTGCCTGAGATATTCAACGTATTCTTAGCAAATTGTTCTTTTCCTTTCTAATCTTTTGATGGATTTTTCTACCCATTTGACGAGTATTTTTTCTATCTTTTGTTGCATTTCATTAACTCAATATTTGTTTTATTAATTTAAAGTCATCTACCTTTTAAACTTTTTCTCCATTATTTTAAGTTCTCAATTATTCCAGCAATTGTCTCACTGGCTAGACCTATATTATTTGTGCGAAAATTATACAAAAATGGTACCTCATTTTAAATATCCTACATACAAATATCTATAAACAATGCGGAAGAATATCGACTCAATGTTGATCCTTGATATAATCACTGTAGTTGAAAACTATTTCATCACTCCCAAATTTTTTATAATTAGCTGGTGTTTGTCATATGTATCTTTAATACTTTCTATATATTTTAACACATCTTTCTTCTTTAATGTTAAGAAAGGTAGAGGTAGACCTAAAAAGACTTTGTCGGAAAATATTAGAAATGACTTTTCTTTATTAGATTTAAATGAGAATTTGACTCTTGACAGGACATAATGGGAAAAAAAAAATTCATATAGTCGACCCCATGTAGTGAGATAAAGGCTTGATGTTGTTATTATTATTGTTTTTGTTTCTTCTTTAATTAGTACTAAATCAGCTCTCGTAATGCATGATCGTGTCTTTGCAAGATCAATAAAAATTATGTGAAAATTTATTGTTTGAATTATATTTTTTTGGTTAATTGTCTAAATATAAGAATTTTCTTCATGATTTGTTTTTCCGCCATGAAATCAAATTTATTATTCAAGATTAACATAATTTTTTTCTAAACTCTTGTTCTATTACTCTCATTGCTTTATTATATCGCGATTTCTTTATAATTAGCATAATCTTAAACATCTTGTCTATTCTTAAATATTTATATAAAAATATTTTTTTAATCATTTGCATTCTCTCATCAGATTTCAAAATCTCACTAAAAAAATATGTTAACCAAACTAATACAGTTTCCTCTCAAGTCTTTAAATTTCAATAAATATCTCATTTGAGATTAAAATTCTGCATAAATTTTTTTTTTCCAAGCTAACACGAGTTCATTATAAATATAGTAACATGGATTCTAAATTGTGGCATGGCAGGTCATCAATCCTTCGGTGGATCCAAGAGTGAAGAAGTATCATGATGTCAAGTATCGGATTTTCCGATCTCTCTATGAGCAGCAGCTTTCCTATCGATCCATGATGGCTGAAGCCTTGCAGCAGCAATAGAAGGTATAGTGATTGCTGCCTAGCTCCTTTCTATCAAGTCGTGTGGCAGCAATAAGAGTGTTGGGCTGCTTTCATTTGTTGCAAATCGCTTATTTTTATCATGTTTTCCCCTTATGCTACGAATTAAGACTAAATGTTCTTATATTGACGTTGAAATAAAAATTGACACTTTAGCTTCGTTTGGGGCGGCTTTTTTATTACTTCTTAAAGCAGCTTTTTAGTAAAAAAAAATTAATTTTGTATTAGAATGCTGCTTTAAGAAGCAGTAAAAAAGTCGTCCAAAACAAAGCCTTTGTTAAGTTGTAGATTTAGGGTTATATTTGGGATAGTATTCTCCTTGTTTTGCGTTTCAGATTGTAGAGGCACTTTATTTAACACTATTATATTTTTGTTTTTCAAAAATCTCTTTGATGGATGTATACCTGTATATGAGGAATCACCATTTGGATGAGTTGCAGGAATTGAGAAAGTTCACTAAAGGATTGTAGGTCAGGCTAACTCGTCTCAGAGGAGCTCACCTTAGAGGAGCAGGATTGAGAGAGGCACTCACCCCCAACAGTATTAGGAACTAAGAAACTTTATAAAAGAGATGCTCATTTATTCTAACTCATCAATAGTGACTTGCCTGGCAAATTGACATCTCTAACTTAAAAGATTATTTGCTAAAGTCACTCCCTAGAGCCATTCAACGAATGTGCTCGCCAGTGGTGTCTCAAGGCTATATTAGAGATGGTTGTCAATGTGAAGCCATAAAGTTCTATTCACATGTTTGTAACAATCAAATTATATATTATTTTATTATTCATTAGATGTAGCATCTTATGTAACTTTTTTAAATCTATAAATACGGGGTTAAAAAACATTTTGTTTGGACTATTATTTTGATCTTTCATAGAGTATGAAATTCTAGAGCTCTTCTCCTTACTCGCTCATCTCTCCTTTTTATTGCTCTATAATTCTAGTTTACTTTTATGAGTAGGGTTAGGGTGTCATTCATAGGCAAATTTAGATATAACATTTTGAAAGGTGTAGTGAGCATGGACTTGATGCTATTAACTAAGAACCAAGCACTATGAGAGGTAGAGCAATGTGATAGGGAGAGATCAATCAATATAGAGAACCAAGACTTCACAACTTATTGTCAACTCGTGGAGATGAATGAGAGGTGCATGTGGATGATCCTAGGGACGTTGGAGCAAGTTCTTATGGAGTAAACATGCTAGAGGTTTCCTCGAACTCAATGATCCAAAGGGTCCGATCTAGTTCCAGGGCATTGACCCCAACACATGGCATTGATGAGACTTTCTATCCCAATGCCTGCTATGTAAAAGCTATGGGAAAAGTTATAAATGTGTGGAAAGAAGTGATAGCTCTAAGTAGAGAGAGTAAGATTAGAGACTATTGTGCTAATTGAAGAAGTCCTAGTTGTTAAGATTGTGATGTCCCAGAATCTAAATTGAAAAAATTATTCTTTTAATAAATAACAACCATAACTATCTAATTTTTTTTTCCAATCTAAATAGCAATATAAATAAAATTATTGATCAAAATATCAATATGTACATTTATATTATTTCTCCAAAGTCCATGTATACTATTTAGGATCTATATAATTATATCATAACTATTATATCATGAGTATAAAAGAATAATTAAAATAAAAAGGAACAGAACTTGAAGAATCCTGATCAGCCTCATAATCTTGATCCTCTGTCTTGATCTGAAATCATTTAATCACATATAATGAGCTAAAAAAATCCAGCAGGTTACTAAAACCTACAACTGAATTCAAAGTACGGTAGAGAATCAATATGCATGTCAGTAGTCAAATTATAACATTTACATTTATATGATCATTAAATCAATGCAGAAGTAGTAAAATTATATAGTATGAAAGACAATAAATCAGTATGGGTGTTAAATCACTAAATTAATTATCGCATCAATACTACAATCAATAGAGAAATCATATAAAACGATAAAATTAAATCATCGATAAAGACTATCGAAATCAAATCAATATAGTAAAATCATATAGAAGTATATACATACTATCCAATTATTTTATATTAATATTAAATTAGTATTTTAATCACATGTTCAGTATATCATGTATATCACGTGCGCAATATATATATCATGTTTTTTGTATTAATGAGTCGGTAGCAATGTTAATAATAAATTCGTACATTAGTAGTAATAATGCCTTAATAACATGCATTTCAGTAGTCACACTAAACAAGAATTTTGGCTATCAAGATTTTTTCAGTGTCATATCAGTATCAGTAAATTGTTGGCTTAGTAAACAGAGTCGTCACTCTTTGCTCGTCGGTATAATAATCATCTTCTTATAACTCACAATTAGTGTATCACGTGAATCGGTCGCGGATAACACTAAATCACATATTTAAAAGAAAACCTATCAGCCTACCATCTTATATAAGTCAATCAGTCTCCAACCAACGGGTTAATCAGTCTTTACTTGTCTTTTACACACATTATTATCACAGTATTATAATAGTAATCTTAATCACATATCTACATTCATTTTTAATATATTACAGTAAATAAAGCATAATTGAGCTTAATTTAAAAATTGTCAAAATGTCCTAACATAAGACAACAAAAACTCTACTGAGCAAAAATTCACATTTTTAAAATTTAATCAAATTACTAGATATCGTATAAAATAATATTCTGAAGTTTTAGTTGAACTAAATCACTATTTTTAGACTTTAAAATAAAATTTTGAATTGACAAAAATCTCTGTATTTTCAAAATCACTCTGTAAAAAAACTCAAATAAATACTCAAAACATTCATAATCTCAAGCTCTATAATATATAAAAAGTTACGTGGTGAAAGTTTTACCAATGCAAAATTATCATCATTTTTTTGTAACGGAAATACAAGTTTGATAAAAAAAATATCAAAAATATAAAATCCTTGAAATAAAAAATCGGGTAATAATTATTTACAGTGAGACGAACAAATTTTTCAACAAGCTTGACAGACGAAAATCGCTCTACGACCACCAAATCTTAGTCTTTTTTTTCTTTCTCCTCACATTCTCTCTTAAAATCTCTAATCATTTATCTGTTATGCCATTTGAAGAAGAGAAAAGGAATTAAGTTTATAATGCTTAAGATATTTTATAATAAATAATATAATAATAATTTAATTTAATTAATTTTTAATATAAAATTCATATAAATTCTTTTGGGGCTTTAAAAATTATACAAAAATTTTTATAAAATAACTCATTTTATTTAGAAAATTTTGATAAAATCGGTGTGCAAAACGAACACCTGACGGTTCTAAAATCCTCACTTATACTAATAGGAGTGCCCAAAAATTATATAAAAATTTGTGTAATTAAAGCACTATAATATCAATGTTATAGCAAAGACAATTTCAAATTTGACTTATAATGACTCAAAAAAAAAATATTGGACTAAGTTAAAATACAAGCTATTACAATTTACCAACCTTAAAGAAAATGCCATCCCCGACATTTCCCTTAAGAATTCGGGCACAAAATCGGTATAAATAAAATTCGTACGATTAAAACTCAAATCAAAATTAGTCAAAGGATTCATGTCGAATCAATATTCATTCTCTATCATACAATCACATGTCATTCATATATGCAATCAATTATATTTGCAAAATAAAGCACCTTAATTTACCCATTCTATCTGACGCACAATCCATTCATATAGCTCTGATAATAATTAATTCTTCCAACAACTATGCTCTGATATCAATTATGATATCCTAGAATCTAAATTGAAAGAATTATTCTTTTAATAAATAACAGTCAGAGCTATTTAATTTCTTTTATCAATCTAAATAGCAGTATAAATAAAATTATTGATCAAAATATCAATATGTCCATCTATATTTATTTATGTAAAAATCATGTACTCTATTTAGGATTTTTATAATCATATCATAACTACTCTGTCATGAGTATAAAAGAATAACTAAAATGAAAAGGAATAGAACCTGAAGAATCCTAATCAGCCTTACACTCCTAATTCTTTATCTTGACCTGAAATCATTTAACCATATATAATGAGCTAAAAAGCCCAGCGGATCACCATAACCTACAACTGGATTCAAAGCACGATAGAAAACCAATATGCATGTCAGCAGTCAAATCATAACAGTTGCATTCATATGATCATTGAATCAGTGTAAAAATAGTAAAATTATATGGTACGAAAGATAATAAATTGTGCGGGTGTCAAATAACCAAATCAATCTTTATATCAATACTAGAATCATTAGAGAAATCGTATAAAGCGATAAAATTAAATCATCAATAAAGACTATCGAAATCAAATCAATATAGTAAAATCATATAGAAGTATACACATACTATCAAGTTATTCTATATTAATATTAAATCAATATCTTAATCACATGCTCAGTATATCCTATATATCGCATGCTCAGTGTGTATATCATACCTTTTGTATTAATGAATCAACAACAGTGTTAATAATATATATATATATTAATAGGAATAATGCCTCAATAATATGCATTTCAGTAATCACACAAAACAAGTAAGAATTCTGATTATCACGGTATTTTTCAGTATCGTATCAATATTAGTAAATCATTGACTCAATAAATAGAGCGTCACTCTTTGCCCATCGGCACAGTAATCATCTCCTTATAACTCTCAATCAATGTATCTATGAATCAATCGAGGATAACACCAAATCATATATTTATAAAAGAAAGCTCATCGGCCCACCATCATGTACAGATCAATTAATCTCCAACTAACTAGTCAACCAGTCTTTACTTATCTTTTACACATTATTATCACAGTACTATAACATTAATCTCAATCACATATCTACATTCATTTTCAATATATTATAACAAATAAAATATAACTGAGTTTAATTTAGAAAGTGCCAAAATATCCTAACGACATATAACAAAACTCTACTGAGAAAAAAATTCACAATTTCAGAATTTAATCAAATTGCCAGATATCTTATAAAACAACATTCTGAAGCTTTAGTTGAACTAAATCACTATTTTTAGACTTCAAAATAAAGTTTTGAATTGATAAAAATTGTTGTATTGTCAAAAACACCAGGTAAAAAATCTCAAATAAATACCCAAAACATTCATAATCTCAAGCCCTATAACATATTAAAAGTTATGCAGTGAAAATGTTACCAATAAAAAATTATCGTTATTTTTTGGTAATGAATACAAATTTGATCAAAAAATATCAAAAACACAAAATCCTTGAAATTAGAAATAGGATAATGATTCCTTACACCGAGTCGAGCAAATCTTCTAAAAGGCTGGATAGACAAAAATCGTTCTACGATTTTCAAATCTTAATCTTCTTTTCTTATCTCCTCACATTCTCTCTTAAAATCTCCAATCATTTCCCTGTTATGTTATTTGAAGAAGAGAAAAGGAATTAAGTAAAGTTTATAATGCTTTAAGATATTTTATAATAAATAATAATTTAATAATATAATTTAATTAGTTTTTAATATAAAATTTTTTTGGGCTTTAAAAATTATAGAAAAATTTACATAAAATAACTCATTTTGTTTAGAAAATTTTGATGAAATCGATTTGCAAAATGAATATCTGACGGTTTTAAAATTCTCACTTATACTGATAGGTACAAATTTCTTAAAGATTTACACAGTGCCCAAAAAGTATAAAAAAATCATGTAATTAAAGCACTATAATATCAATATTATGACGAAGACGGTTTTCAAATTTAATTTAAAATAACTTCAAAAAAAAAAATATTTGACTAAGTCAAAATGTCAGCTATTACAGAGGTGCCCCAAAATGAACTTTCCAAATAAGTGCCACCTTCAACCTTCAACCCATAACATTGGGAGAAACTTGTTAAGCTCTCTGGGATGACATTAAAGTGTTCGTATGGACAACAACTAAAATATCAGTAGTAAACATTAATGTTGCTTATCATAAGCTAAATTAAAAAATTATATAAAATTTGAGGAATCACAAAAGTAATATCAAAATTTGCGTGAAATTAATTATTAGTAGAAATTCTGATATTACTTTCATGAGTCATCAAATTTTATATGTTTTTTCATTTAATACTTTTTTATGAAAATAAATTAATATTATGGACAAAATTTTTAAAACTTGATACAATTTTTTTGAATTCCCAAAAAAATATCCACAAAATTTAATTTTTTAAAATTTTAAATTAAAAATGAATTAATCAAATATATTATTTAGACTAATAAATATGATATATATCACTATTTTAAAATTCTAATAAAAAATTATTAGATTTTTTAATTACCCTAAACAAGAAATTTGCCTATCCCCACCCAAAACTTCTTATGTTCACTTTTTTTTCCACCCCACCATGCAACTTCCTTAAAACTTTTTTTTATTAAGTTTCAGGTTCACCTTTGTGAAGGAAAAACAAAAGGCGAGAGGAGAAAGCCGAAGAGGAAGAGGCGAAAATGGAAGAGGTCACGACCAGTTGCTGAGGGAAAAGAAAAAAAAATATTCTTTAAGCCTATTGCTCATTCAAAGGGCAACTGGCTTCAGCCAAGTGCTGCTCCAGCTGGCATCAGTTGCCCTTTAAAAGGGCTACTATAACTACTCTTGAATTTCTGTTTTTTTTTTTTTCATACCTATTTATTTGATTTCATTTGCAATCATAATTATTTCTAAAATTTGTCGTTATTCTTATTATTTTAAGTAAAAGTCATATATGCAGAACTACACGGTGAAAGCTAAATATGATTATATCAAAACATTCAGAATGATTTTGAGAGATTAAAAAAATTGCTTAAAGTCCAAGAAAATACATTTTTATAAGATTCCAGAGAGAAATATCTAGAAATCAAAATAAGAAGTAAGGTCAAGATCACATACAACGAGATGAATAATTTTCACAACTAGCACAACGGAAAAAAATTACCCAAGGTAAATTTTCTCTTTCTTCCTCCTTTCTCCCCCGTTCTCTCATCTCTTCTCCTAGGCTAAAGTAGATGAAATGAGGGGGAGGGGATGGTGATGAGGAATTTAATGAAAATGAACATAAATATTTTATTAAAAAAATAGTTTTAAGGTACTAGTGCTACAACACTACCTACCCAACACTATAGTGCTCTCCCATAGAGAACCCAGTGCCACTTAATCCAAAAGCCACAATACAGAGAGAGCAGCATCGTCGTTCTCGCCAACATAGCGCGAAAGTGCTCAAAGCTAGAGAATTTATTTAAGCAAGAAATCATGTTAGGTAATGATAATTGGGTGAAAATGAAGGTCATTACATTTTCCACCCTGAAAAAGAACTTTGGATGAATGATCAAGCAAGTTCTTGGCTCTCCTTCTCTCTTATGAAGGAATCAAGTTAAACCCAAATAAAATGAAGATGATCTTGGTGATGCCATCACCGAGAACTTCATAGAGGTGTAAAAATTAATTGGGTGAGTAACCAAACTCAATTGGTTCATCTCCAAGACAAGTTAGGTGCTCACAATTATTCAAAGGCCTCAAGAATGCCAATCACTTTGAATGGAGCAAAAAGTGTGAAGTCACCTTCCAAGAATTGAAGAGGTTCCCATCCTCACCATTGTTGTAATAGAACCACGTTGCTTGGCAAGAAATTAGTCCTTTCCTTAGGAGTAAGCAAGGACACTGTAAGCTTGGTCTTAGATTGAGAAGAAGGAAGTAGTCATTGATTTATCGTGTAAACAAGATGCTTTGAGGAGTCGAAATACCTTATCATGGAGAAGCTAGTATAGGCCATAATAGATGTGGCTCAGTAACCCTGACCTTATTTCTAGGGCATTAGATCCAAGTCATCAATGACCACCCGCTCGAGGTCGTACTCGCTAAACCCAACCACTTCGAGTGACTATTAAAATTGGTTGTTGAGTTACCCAAGTTCCATATTATATACACTTTGAGGATAGCCCTCAAAGCTATAGCACTCATTGGCTTCCTCATTGACTTTACACTTGTGGATATCTAAAAGGAAGTAGTGAGTGAATATGAATAGATGTGAATGCTATACATGAATGGGGCATCATGTGAGCAAGGAATTGGAGTCTGCATAGTTTTGAAGAGTCCAACATGGATCATACCAACACATGCCATCAATATTAGGTTTTAAGTCACACATAATCAAGCAGAGTATGAAGTCCTAATCATTAAATTGAAATTTACTATCGTGTAATTGGGATAAGTCATCTTGCACTATATTCTGACTCAAATGGTAGTTAATCAAGTTAATGGGGAGTACAAAGTGCAATATGAAATCCTACAAAAATATATTTTTAATAAAGGTGCATATTAGCCGAGTTGAAAACTTCAGTATAGTGCAAATCTTCAGGGAATAAAATCAACTCGCTAACTTACTCTCTTAAGTTGGAAAACCTTGATGGGCAACCTATCCTCAAGTTATATCATTCCAGTGTCAAAGATAAAGAAATTATGCTAGTTGAACCTAACCACTCAGTGAGTTAGGTTTATTCCTAAATCGAGTATTTGATAACGTGAAAGTTCTTTTCCTCCATAGTTGACTCGTGGAGATTCAAAACCAAAGCCATCCAATATATCTTGATGAGAGATGAATTTGGGGACTTCCTTAAACATGATGAGCATAAAGGAAAAGAGATAGAGCAAGTCCTAAATGAAATACACTCGGGCGAGTATGAGAGCCACTATGGAGGAAGAACTCTTTCCCATAGAATCCTTGGATAAGGATACTTTTGACTAAATTTTCAAAATAACTCCGAGATTCTTGCAATGCAAAGTTCACCCCAATGTAGTTGCATCCCTCACATAAGTTGTAACCTATAACTAGCATTTGGCCATTTGTAATTTGGGGAATGGATCTAATAGAGCCAAATCTTCCTTCGATCAAGCATAAGAGGTTTATCATAGTGGTGGTGAACTACTCCAAATATATCGAATCAAAATCCCTACCCAAGATGAGTACATAATCTACTAGCAGAGGCTACTGAAGACTATCATTATTAATAATCGATTATAGTATGATGAAAATATATTAAAGAATTTTGCCAATTCAATGAAATTACCTACGTCTACCATCCTTGGACAAATGGATAAGCTATAGAGACAAAAGGCAAATGGGTGGTGGTGCAATCGTTTGTCCTACAAACATTAAGAACCACGCCATCCTCAATGATATGTCAGACTCCATTTACACTCTCTCATAAATATGCTACTAGTTGAGTGAGAGTGGCATAACAGGTGAATATTGAACATCACAAACTTTGAAAAGGAGCTTACAAAATGGGAAGAAAGTTACAAAGAAGACGTAAAAACTATAGTGGACTTACTGAAAGAGCTTTAAGTTCAAGTGTTATTAAACAAGAAGTCAAAAGGAGGGAGATGAAATACTACAATGCGATCATTAAAGAAAATGTATTTCACCTTGGACCTTAGTGTTTAAGTAGACACATTAAATCACTCATCTGTACTAAAAAAAATTGGGTTCAATTTGATAATAGCCCTACATCATCAAGAGATAAATTGACCTTAAAGCATATCAAGTGCAAGCTCACTTCCAAAAAAAAAAAAAATGCGTAGGAGTTAGAGTGCAAACAACTTAAAAATCTTTGAACATAAGAGAAGGCCCTACTTGTTTAAACTTTTTTACCATATATTCATCCTACCATACTAATAAATTGTTAAAACCTTTTCAACCAATGAGTCTATGTGACCAATAAACTTAGAGAAATGATATGCTTTAAATATAAGATAGTGAAATATAAAACAAATCCATTGAGTATGCTTGAAAAAATTGACCTCATTATAAATAAAAAAAAGTGTTTAGAATTGAAAATACCTCATTAAAATTGACCTCGAAAAAACTTGCCTTATTAAAGTTGTCCTACTAAAGTATTTATCAATATTCTCCAAAGAGAAGTATTTATAATTTTCCTAATTTTAATTTATTCATCTAAATGGAATAAGATCAATTTTATTTTCTTTTTAAAATTTATTTAAAAATATAATGATACTTATTTTAAATAATACAATATTGTCTAAAAAATGATTATATATATATTTATTATTTATTATTTTTATTTTCACTTGATTGAATCCCTTTATTATTATTATTATCTAAGAAAATAAGAAATAACATAGGGACTCAGACATACAATATATGCATCAATTTTCGCTCGATTGAAGCCCATTACTTTAATGCGCATCTTTTCAAGAAAAAACTGTATGTAAGAAAAGAAGAATTTTCACACACAAAAAAAAGAAGAAGAATCCCAACGAGAGAAAAAAAAAAACAAGGAAAGAAATGCTTCAGCAGTCTTCCTAGGCTAGTTCTTCCCTTTCACTTGGCCTGGCAGAAGCTGCTTCTCTTACCACCTTCATCCATTTTTCTTTCGCATCGTTTCCTCCCAAGCATGAGAAGTGCTCGGCGATCTCCTCCCTGTCTTGATCCTCCTCCTCTCTTCGATTATCTTCATCCCCATATACCTTAAGTAAATCAAAATAAAGAAAAAAAAATCCATAAAAATAGAAACAAAAGAGACGGACTTTCAAGAACTGTAGGAACCATGGGATTTAACTGACCTTCCCATCATCATGAGAGTAGCCTGGGGGTTGGTCCCGGGCGAGGCAGAGAAGGTGGAGCCGTCGACAACCCGGAGAGATCCGATCCCCATTACCCTGTGATCGCCGTTCACCACTTTTCCGACCAAGCAGCCGCCATGGTAGTGCCATATGGTCGACACGGTGCGGCGGCAGAAGTCCGCCATAGCGGCGTCGTCGGAACGATTGCGCGGAAGGGAAGCACCGACGTAGCGGAACTCCCTCCCGGCACCGCCGATCCACCAATCGGGGATACGAAACTCGTCCATGGCGCGGCCGTCAAGAACCTGACCGATCCGCCGGAGTCCAACCACGCAGCGAGCAAGGTCGTCCGGGCTCGAGAAGTAATTGAATCGAACGACGGGGGTGTCGCGGACGTCGAGGGTGTCGAGGCGGAGGGAGCCGACGGAGGAAGGACCGGGGATCTTCTCGAAGAGGGTGGCGACGGTGAGGTAGATAGGAGATGAAGGGTTGTGGAGGAAGACTGAGCGAGTCGGGGAGCGGAAGGGGACGACGTTTGAGGCCGCCTCGAGGAAGGAGGAGCCGTCGGAAGGGATGCCCACCACCTGTATGAGGGAATGATCGAGAGGAACAGGGGGGACGATGGAGATGCCGTTCCTCGGGTTGTCGTATAGGAACTGCCCAACGTTCGGATGGTGAGCGACGACGGGGATTCCCCATGAGGAGAGGTACCGGCGCGGGCCAATCCCGCTGAGAAGCAAAAGCTGTGGGGATCCCAGTGCCCCTGCGGATAATATAACCTCCCCTCCAGGTCTCGTCTTCGCATAGTGGTGTCGGCCGTACTTGTCCCGGTAGACCACGCCGATCGCCGACGTAGCCTGGCTCCGCCGCTGTGATGTCAACCCTGGGCATCGGATTTGGATTCTTCAATAAAAGGAAGAGATGGGAAAGAAAAGCGGGAAAAGAGGCGCGGACCGTATGGGGAGTTAAAGAGGATGCGGTCGACGGAAGCGCGGAGGGCGACGCGAATGTTGTCTGGAGAAGCGAAGTTGAGAAGGTCGGCGGCGGAGTGGCGGCGGCCGAAAGAGTCGAAGGTAGAAGCGCCGATCTTGGTGCCGGGGAGGTGGTGGACGGAGAAGCCGTTGTAAGGGGTGATGTTGGCGTCGAGTAGGCCGTCGCGGACGGCGGATTGCCAGCTTCGGACATGGGGGCGAAATGCGACGCCGCGTTCAACCCAGTCGTAGGAGTCGTTGACGAGGGCCATGTCCCAGGAGACGGTGGATGAATCGAAGAATGCGGGGTGGGCGCGGCTGTAGAAACCGGCGTTAATTGCGCTGCTGCCGCCGAGGACGCGGCCGCGGGAATTCGGAACGCCGTCCTCAGAGACGAAGGATTGGGCAGGGGAGTCCGGCGCGTCGGTGTCCACGAGGGCGCGAAGGAAGCCTTCTTGGCTAGCAAGGGAAGGGAATTCTGGCGGTGCGCCGCCACGCTCGAGTAGTAGGACTCGGCGAGACTCCGAGAGTGTGGCAGCAAGGGGGCAGCCGGCGGTGCCGCCGCCCACCACGATGTAGTCGTAGTATGCCTCGAAGGGGAACATGGACGCGTCGAATGTGAACCGCATATAATCGGGCTGCCCTGCCATGGCATCCAAGACATCGAAATGGAGATAGGATCAGCAAACAGAAGAGAAGTAATAAAGAATTGAAAAGAAGAGCAGGGGAAGGAGGATTGAGATGCATACCTAACTGCGGAGATTCTTGTCCATTGGAGAAGAGGGTGAGGAAGAAGACGGAAAGAACGACGGCAGGTAGCATGACAGAGGATATCTCCGTCATTTTCTTGGAGAAAATCTTCGGAAGATCGGGGTGAGAGCACAAATGGAGAAGAAGAAAAAAATGAGAGGAATTCGGTTGGATTGGATGAGTGAGTGTGCGTTTGATTGCCAGAGAGATAGAGAGCGCGAGCGGGTACAGGGGATATATGAGGGGAAAAAAAGATTCTACGACGCAAGAAACGGGAAAAGATTGTATTATTTTAATTTTTAATATATCTAATAATTTTTAAATTTATACCAAATATCTCGTAATATTCTGATATAAAATTTTTATCAAATATGTTATGATTAAGTACTATATCTTTGCCCAGAAGTTAATCACTTTATTATCATTTCTACAGCAACAGCCACAACCTAAGTTATTCACTTAGGTGAGAAAGGGAGAGTGGTTTATTGATGCTACAATTATTTGTGAGTTTTAAGAACATTCCTGGATAGGGCTGCAAGTGAACCAAACGTTCGACAAGCTATTCGATACTTGATTCAATTA
The DNA here is from genome assembly GCA_019925795.1 of Dendrobium chrysotoxum. Classification (NCBI taxonomy): domain Eukaryota; kingdom Viridiplantae; phylum Streptophyta; class Magnoliopsida; order Asparagales; family Orchidaceae; genus Dendrobium; species Dendrobium chrysotoxum. Next base: position 74,135,138 of record CM034314.1, read on the forward strand.
AAATTTATTTATGATCGTTTAACTAACTAAACAAACAAACTTGAATAATATTTTAAATACTCGATCCTTAAATAAACAAGCTTGAACACTAATATGTTTGGTTCATCTATGTTCACGAACAAAACCATTTGAAATTCGTGAATAAGCTCGACATTAAGCTCGATAAAAAGTTCAATAAAAGCTCAATTCGTGAGGCTGACTGTGACATTCAGTAGTTCATTAAAGAAGAAAATCCAGTAGTTCATTTTGATTGCTTAGAATGCTGGAAGACTAACTTCATATTATTGTTTGTTCAATATATTGTTTGCTAAATATGATCACAAACATAGCTCGTTAAGGCTTGTTTGTTTAAAGCTCGATAAGCACTAAACAAACCAAACATTAACACCCTTAATTTAAATGAACAAAACATGAACACAAACAATAAAGCTCAAATCAAACACGAACCAAACTTGAACAGACTAATGATAAACGAGCTCAAACATGAACACTCACATATTCGGCTCGACTCGGTTAGGGCTGCAAACGAACCGAGCCGAGCCGAGTATGTGAGTGTTCATGTTTGAGTTCATTTAATATCAGCTTGTTCAAGTTTGGTTCGTGTTTGTTTGAGCTTTATTATTTGTGTTCATGTTTGGTTCATTTAAATTAATGAGTGTTCATGTTCGGTTCATTTAGTGCTTATCGAGCTTTAAACAAACGAGCTATAAACGAGCTCTACTTTTAGATGTTCATTAACTTAACAAACGAGCTTTATCGAGCTTCCTAACAAACGATTACATCGAGCATGTTCGTGAACATATTTAACGAATTTTTTTAAACGATCAAACAAACACGTTCATGAATATATCTATGAACAAACACATTTATAATAAAAGCAATTGTCTATGTAAAATGAAAATAACATTAATCAATATGAAAAATACAGTGCTCATTATTATTTACTTTAAATTTTATTATTTAACAATAATTATATCATTATATTATAATAAACTTATATTATTGTTAATTATAAATTAAATACTGTTATTAATAAATAAATGATAAGTAATAATATTAATGAGAATTAATCGATTAATATCAATTAATATATAATAATAGCTTATTTATTAAATATATATAATAATAATAATGAGAATTAATGGATCTTGATGTCAAATATTAAACATTAATCGAGTTCTTTGTTCACGAGCTTCTTATCGAGCTTCATATCGAGTATGTTCATGAGCTTTAAACGATCATGTTCACGAACCTAATCGAGCCAAACGCATTGTTGTTCAAGTTTGTTTATTAACACATCGAGTATTTACGAAAGTGTTCAAGCTTGTTCAACTAAGTAATTGAACGATCACGAACGAGCTCTTATCAAGCCGAGCCTCGAGCAGCTTGTCGAACGCTCAGTTCGCTTGCAGCCCTAGACTCGGTTCATTTGCAGCCCTATCCCTGAAGGCCATTTGAGTATTTTAAATTTTATTATTTATTTTATTTTATTTTATTCATATATGAAAAAATATATTTTTGATATTTTAAAAATATATTTTACTTTTTTTTAAAATATTTTGGTGATGGCAGTTGATGGTGCTACTACCAAAGGTGGTCATCATTAGTGATAGTAGCCAACGATCATAACAGCTGATTGTGATAACATTTTTAAAATATTAAAAATAATATATTTTTTATTTTTAAAATAAAAAAATTAATATAACTAAAAAATGTACTAAACAAATATATAGATAAAAGTGATTTTAACGTATATTGACCTGGAGTGCTCAAATATCCTCCTCTTTTTTTTCTGCCTGAAAGATAATTACTGAGGCATTTGCAGTTAGTGTTATTATAAAAAAAATTCTTAGAATGCTCACCTATTAGGGAAATTATTCCGTCCAGCGTCCGGACCGTCCGGATTATAATGTAAACACTGTGTACAAATAATATATACGACTTTATACATACTATTTGTGCACAGTGTATACATCTAAATCCGTACGTTCAGATGCCGGACGGAATAATTTCTCCGGCTATTGAGCAATGCAAGATAAGTAGTAAAGCCAAAGAAAGCTCAATATCTAAAGTAACGTGCTATAGGATATTAAGGGTATATTTGATACGGCTTGTAATATTTTATAAAATTATTTATGAAATTACTCTGGAGAAAATAATTTAGTTATGATGTTTGTAGAAAATAAAATTTTATTAAAAATTCTAAAAAATAATGAAAAAGTAATTTAAAAAATAACTAAATAAAATTATTGTTATTATCCGAAAAGCAAAACAATCAAAAAAATTATTTTAAAGACGCCCCAAGTAGGAGCATAAACACAAGAAGAAGAACATAACTCATAATTTTACATATTCTATGTTGGGAAAAAAAAAAAACAGAACATAACTAAGAATATCAAAACAGCAGCAGAAACATGCGGAAATATTTTTGATAGAAGCAAATATATTGGGAATTTTTGAGATGGCCATTACAACTTTTTATAAAGTGATTGTCAAACTACCATGGAGAAAATAAATTTTGAAAGTTAATACAGAAAACAGTTTTCTAACATAAAAATTTCTAGAATTCAATGAAAAAATAATACACATAAACTGTGATTGCAGTCTGAAAAATAAAATAGTAAGAAAGCTATCTCAAATAAAACCTTAGCCGGACAATGCTGCGGTTGGGGTCACCAAGATTGCCATGGTTGCAAAATAGAACATACATAACTCCCAGCATTGCTCCAAGATATCTGCACCGGTATAACAAATGAATGGATTATAGCAAATATTCAAGATAGGTATATATGTGCTAAATCAGACGAGCAAGGGTATAATTTCAGAAAATCAGGAGCAGCTCACAGGCAGTTCATTTACGTTTAATGGATCACAAATAACAAACCTCAACGATTCGATTAAAAACAATACTGAAAAGGCATTGAACTATTTATAACATAAAACATATCCAAATAAAACACAGATGTTTAATAACTATCATATCAAAACTTAAACTTGAAATAACTTTGCAAGTAACCCAAATGCTTGATATGTCATAGACATGTAGAAGTCGATCATTCTCATGAATGTTGTTGGATGAGTTACTTTTACACCCACTCGTATTCTATTGTGAAACAAGAGGGTGATTGAGGATGACCTTCGGCCCACTAAAATTTTGGATAAACCTTTTAGTCTTCGTCTGGGACGGCTTTCTTACTATTTCTTAAAGCAGCTTTTTAGTACAAAAATTTTAATTTCTTAAAGCAGCTTTTTAGTACAAAACTACTTTAAGAAGCAATAAGAAAGCCGTCCCAAACAAAGCCTTAGTAACTATATGAAATAAACAAGCTTAAGCTATAATAGCATCTAACAACACAACATCAAGCCTCTATCCCACTACGTGGGATCTCCATTGTATTTTGTTATGAGTTAAATTCTCATTTAAATCTAATAAAGAAAACTCATTTCTAATATTCTCTAATCAAGTCTTTTTAGGTCTAACTCTAAAATAAGCCAAATCTAATACATCTACTTTCCTAACCGGTTAGTGGAAGGCTGTCATTTTATGTGACCAAACCATCATTAAGAATAATAAGCTTGGGATAAGCAGTCTACTCAATTTAAATCCTAACTTTGCTGCCCATGTCAGTGCAAGCCAAAGCCCTTCCAATCCCTGTCACTAATTCATCTTTATGGCTCCAACAACTCAAACGGGAAATCCTACAATCATATCTAATGTGACATCATTCACCAAAAAAAACTCAGGCGAGAATATATATATATATATATATATATATATTACTTTAAAAATTCAAAGCATATGGTTAGAAATATAAATCACCCAGCTGGCTCAGTAAACACCTTATGCACTTCACATCATACTACTGCCAACCAGAACGAGGCCCTGGGGTAGCTGTAAGACCGGCCTTTTCATCGTCATTGCCAGCAAAAACAAACATAAAAGCCAAATAAAAAAAAGCTGATAAAGGCTGACATTGATCATAAGAGAGAAGAAGGAATATAGTTTTAGGAGATGGTTAATTTACCATTTTCCTTTGAGAGCACAATTTGATTGGTGCATTGAGAATTCAGAATGCGCCGAACAGTTCGAAGTATTTGCTCCTTTTAAAATTTTTAGCCCGTGATGCTCCTTCTGCTTATTCCAACTATTAAGCTACTCCTTTTTAAAAATTAGCCTTTTCTAAATTGGTAATTACATATTAGCATAAATCCAAAAACTTTAACTCGAACATGAGTTCTTAGCATTCACCATCTACTTCAATAGAAGTAGCTTGTGCCAAATTGGAACCCAACTTTGTTGGGGCCTGAGTTCCAGTAAAATCGAGTAACAATCACAGCATAAAGTGATGATGATATTATCAATTCATAATATTAATTTAATAATGCATCTATTTTACAGAAATGAAACAAGCTCAATCAATAGCATGTATTGCCTCAGATTAGAGTCTCAAATAAGAAACAAATTAGTAGCATACGTACAACTCTTTTCGTGTCTAGGGATGAGAAGGTAACTCGTCAAACAACCCAAAAGATGCCGGAATGAAATCTTTCTGTAGTCGAGAAGCCTTATTGAGCTTACCTTAGATTTATCGCATCGCAGAGTTGTTAACCTCCAGCTCAATTAGCTCCTCCTGATCCTTTGCTTACTTGTTTGTTCGGTCACCACCACAGGAGGTCGGACGGCGTCGGGATGGAAGAGGTTTAGGGTGGCTAGGTCGGCCGGACTGGAGGTCTGTCTGGATGGGGGTCGAGGCCGGCAGCAAGGTGGCTCGAACAGGACTAAATCGGGGCGGCTTGAAGGCTGGCGAGAAGGCTGCCGCTGTGGTCGGACCTACATGGGCTGGAGTCGGCCGGCGTCAAGAGAAGCTGGGGACCGGCGTCCGGAGGCGGAGTCTTGCAGCCCTACGCGAATAAGGGCTCGTTGCATGAAAACTCCTCTCCATAGTGAGGCTTGCGTCTTGTGGAGGGGCAGAATCGGCGGCCTGAGGTGGAGATCCCGCTGTGAGTTGAGGGAGAAAGACATACAAGAGAGCCCCTTAGACAGTGAAGAAGAGATCTCCAAGGGAGAGCGGGTTTGCGGCCCTCTCAAGTCGGTAGAGAGGAGTCCCGTAAGCAAAATTGACCTTTGTCCTTTGTTTCCTGTGAATGGCAAGGGACTGGCGGCTGCTTCCTTGTGAGAGAGAGCTGGCCGTGGATCTACACTTAAACCGGCCTTGGGAAATTAAAATGAAGCCCTATATTTGACGATCCCGATTGAATCTGATTTACTAAATCAACCATTGAATATAGATCTGCCTTATTTGTGATGATATGAAAAGATATGGGATAAATTTATTTTGTATTTGAGCCCGATTTGAATAAGATGTTATTCTTTATTATATATATATATATATATATATATATATATATATATATATATATATATATATATATATATATATATTAACTCTAATCATTAATTTTATTTTAATCTGAATTTAATTTATAGAGTAATAATAATTGATTCGAAAAATTATCTTGATCGGGCACGAATCTTGAGGAAAAACTCAAGTTGGAAAATTCAAAAATTAATTCGGAGATCATTTAAACTCCGATTTCAGCAAGCTTATAGTCGAACTGAGCGTCTCGGAAATACGAATCCAACAACACCAAATTCGACTCAATCCGAGCCCAAACGAGTCCAAACCAAGTACCCGAAGCGCTGTTGGAAGCATCAAACAGCAATTTGAGTTACCAAACGGCCTTCGATTTTGACGAGCTTATAGTCGAATCGAGCATCCCGACGAGACGAATCCAACGAGCCAAAGATCGTAGAATTCTGATATCATTAAGACCTTCGAATGCTTGATAAACGGTTCACGATCAAGGGATTCAATATCGGCCGTTCATCCGGATCACTCCTTATTTGCCCTTGATCCCTCATCTATTTACGGGCTATGCCACTCCAGAAAAATTATAAATAGCCCCTCATTTCTCTTAAGAGATGACTGAAGCCAAGAAGAGAAGAAGAGAAGGAAGAGAAGAAGAAGAGAAGAGAAGTCTAGGAGGGAACAGCTCCTCCTCGACCACCGTCGGAACACCACCGAAGCACCACCGGGCACCCGAGGGACGCCGGAGCTCTGCCCGACACGGGAGCAACATCGGAATTCTGCCCGACGCCAGAATTCTACCCGACGCCCGAGTGATGCCGGACTTCTTTCCAAGTAACACTGGAATTTTGCTCGACACCCGAGTGACGCCGAAACTCTGCTTGGCCTTGTAACTGATACTCATTGTAATCTGATCGTCCTGAATTTAAAGGACAATTCAGCCTTGTGTATTTCAAACAACATTAGTGGAACTTTTTCAACTGGGCGTGGCCCCGTGGTTTTTTCCCTTTCCAGGGTTTTCCATGTAAAAACTCTGGTGTTACTCTTTCAATTCTGTTTGTGTGCTGGATATACGTATAACGCTGAGATGAAAAGTTAAATCTATCGCCGCGTATATTTGAGTCCGCAACAGTTTGGCGCCGTCTGTGGAAAACTTATCCCACAACTTCAAGTATTGCTACGATGGTCAACAGGCGTAGTAGTCGCCTCATAGGAGTCTCCCGCTCTCACTCTCATCAATCCAGAAATCAGTCTATGGATCATAGACGTCCAATATCTGCCTCTTTATACCCCGGGGGGCAAAACGCACCTGGAGAGGGGACCTCGGGACCCTCCCTAGAAGAGAGAATTCGAAAAATGGAAGAATCTCAAAACGAGATCCTACAACTCTTGCGAGAGACTCGACAACCGACCCTAGCACCTCAGGAGGAGGTTCGTCTCCCTCGAGATCCACCACGTGTCGAAGCTGTTCAAATCAAACATCTTCAAGACGAGATTCCTCTTCCTCCACTCAGGAGGCGTTCGCAGTCGCATCAAGATAATGAACTCGCCGATACAGCAAGTTCTACCCATCCTTCAGGTCGACAATCTCGTCTTCCTCAAGACCTCCCTGAGGAGCTAGCCCAACCTCACATTGCTGAGCTCCATCACAATACCCTACGTCACGAACTGCGATGATTGGTTCGAGAGGAGTTCCCTACAGGAGGCGTAAGGCAACCTCTTCGTCGGTGGGACTTCCAGGAGTCGTCACCCCTGACGGAATCCATTCTTCAACACCCTATTCCGGCTGGCTTTAAGCTACCAAGCATCGAGTCCTACGATGGGACATCCGACCCGTACGAGCACATCGACCATTACAGGACCATCATGCATATTCAACAAGCCTCAGACGCACTCCTTTGCCAGGTTTTACCTGGCACTCTTAAAGGACAAGCTAGAACATGGTTCTATTCACTTCCAACCGGAACGATCCCCACATTTGTCAAATTGGCCAAAGTATTTGTCGAACAGTTCGTAGCCAACCGAAGAATTACTAAGGATTCTTCTCTTCTCTCTGGGATCTGTTAGAACGAGGGAGAAACATTAAAAGAATATTTTCAACGGTTTTCCACCGAGGCTCGACAGATTCCGGGAGTGGACCCAGAACTGCTCCGAGGGGTCTTCCTTGGAGGCCTTCGTCCTGGTCCTTTCTATTCGGCACTCATGCGGGACACAGTTCATTCATATGCTGACCTGATCTATCGTGTAGAAGCTCAGATTTCCGCTGATGAAGCCATTAATGCTCATAGAAAGCAATTTGAGCAAACAACTGGAAAGCGTAAGAATGCCCCTACAATAGAGGAGTCATTTTCGCAACGAAAGAAAAATTCATCTCCTAGACCCCCAGTATCACAACGCGAGTTCCGACATGAAAAAGAGTATACGCCTCTCAATGCAACTCGAACCAACATACTAATGGCTATTCGAGATAAAGAAAATATCAAGTGGCCTAATTCTTTAAAGCCAAATGTTGGGAACCAGGAGCAATATTGCTATTTCCACCGTAGTCGTGGACACACTACTGAAGCCTGCAAGCAACTCAAGGATGAGATCGAGAGGTTGATCCGACAAGGATATCTTCGACAATTCATCCAAAACTCACCTGCTCGAGATGAAACTAGTCCAACTGGGGGGCAAAATCAACAACAACAAAGACAACAGTTGAATAATATTCAAATGGTTGGCGAGATTGAATGACCATGCACTTTGTGTAGTTGTATTAGTAATGCTACTTGTTATGTGTCATCGTGTATCTCTTCTATGATAAGTAGGATGTCACTCTAATGTCCTTAGTAGTTCTACCAAGTCAAATGATGTGGTTGTCCCTATATGTACAAGGGAACTATTGTATTATCTTATAGTAATATAATGTGTTGTTCGTCCAATTCTGATATTGTCTCTTTCTTTAAAAAGAATATAAATGACAATGAAAAACTACTGACAAATATAGTCTCTTTATCCTTGATTCGAGAAATACACAATCTTTATTGTGTCTCAATCATTAGAAGATCGATCCCAGGGGGATTCGATTCGACCTCTTCCATACAGGTTAACATCATCGAGCAAAGGCTCCGACATACAACCTTGGATAGGTCTCACATCCTTGGTGGATTCTCTCGACCTCTTCCATACAGGTTAACATCGTCGAGCAAAGGCTCCGACATACAACCTCGAATAGGTCTCACATCCTTGGTGGATTCTCTCGACCTCTTCCATACAGGTTAACATCGTCGAGCAAAGGCTCTGACATACAACCTCGGATAGGTCTCACATCCTTGGTGGATTCTCTCGACCTCTTCCATACATGTTAACGTCGTCGAGCAAAGGCTCCGACATACAACCTCGGATAGGTCTCACATCCTTGGTAGATTCTCTCGACCTCTTCCATACAGGTTAACGTCGTCGAGCAAAGGCTCCAACATACAGCTTCGGATAGGTCATATATTCTTGATGGATTCTCTGGACATCTTCCACAGAGATTCTTGGCGGGCAAAAAATCTTCGAAAGAGCATGTTGCACAATATATCAACTCATGTTTCAAAGATGCAATAACAAGTTTTCAACTTCATATAAATATTATTGAAATTATATTACAAAAGATTGTACATCTAGTTCACCTTTGCAAGAATTTAAAAGTAAAAGGTACACTGGTGACATTCATACAAGCTAGTATCATCAAGCAACAAGCAACTTTAACACAGTCAAATATCCTTGGTGGATTTAAGTGACTTCTCCCTTATTACACATAAGCATCTCCTACAACTGCTCCTTCAAAGAAAGGACATAACTGGATCATCATCAGACCTCCACTCAGTTGATAGTGTTAGTATATTGCCAGAATGTTGGCATGTCACACTACTTCAGCCCCTTGATTCAATAATATTTGATGTTGGCACACTTCAGTATGGATGAATATTGCCTTAACACAATGCCACTGGACACCCACCATCATCGGCCCTTTGTCGGATATCTGTCGGCGGTCCTCTACTTCATCTCAACCATCATCGGATTCTTGCTCGATTGTGAACCATCATCGGCTTCTCGTTCAACTATTGATAGCAACACCCTTGAACTCTCTCCTTCTGCTCCCCACTTGGTCGTTGACTGCTAACAGACTTCCACCCGATCGTTCATCATCGAAAAACTTCTGTTAAAATAGCATCGAAATTCTATTCGATGCTGAGCTTCCTCCCGTTGCTGAAGTTCTGCCCGTTTTAGGACTTCCGTCGGACTTTTACCCGACGCCGAGCTTCCTTCCGTTGCTGGACTTCTTCCCGGGACTTTCATCTGACTTCTGCCCGAAGTCGAGCTTCCTCCCATTGTTGGATTTTTGCCCGTCGTGGAACTTCTGCCCGCTGACGAATTTTCGTCGGAGTTCTACCCGATGCCGTACTTCTTCCCGACGTCGGACTTCTGCCCGTCGTCGGATGTTTGTCGGGCTTCTACCCGACACCAAAATTCTACCCGTCGTGGGACGTCGTCGGATGTTTGTCAGGCTTTTACCCGACACCAAAATTCTACCTGTCGTGGAACTTCTGCCCGCTGACGAATTTTCGTCGGATTTCTGCCCGACACCGTACTTCTATCCGACACCGGACTTCTACCCATCGTCGGACCCTCGTCGGACTTCTACCTAATGCTGAACTTCTTCCCGACGTCTGACTTCCGACCATCTTCAGACTCCCTCCAACTAACATCTCACCTCCACATGATCTCTTAAAGGAGAGAAATTCAAACTCCCATTTCGCTTCCCTTCCTAAAAAGGAGAAGCGACTAATTTCTACGCAAAGAGAGGGGTGCCGAGTCGAGTGGGGAAAGTCACCTACTTAAAAATGACGGAAGGCCTCAAAATGCCAGAAGCTAGAGGGGAGAAGAGGGAAATTTCTAACTCCTGTACAAGAGGAGGGGCGTTGTCTCAAGTAGGAAAAGTCACATACTGAATAACAACGGAATGCCTCAACTGTCAGAAAGCCAGAATGAGAGAAAAAAGAGAAGAAGTCGCTAACTTCTGCGCAAAAGGAGGGGCGCCGAATCAAGTAGGGAAAGTCACCTACTTAAAAACGGCGGAAAGCCTCAGAATGCCAAAAGCTAGAAGGCCAGGAGAGGAGGAAGAAAGGAGCATTTTGTCCCCTACCCCAAGGGGTGTATTTATAGGATGAAAAATGGAGAGAAAGAGAGGGAAAAATTAAAAAAAGAGGGGGAAAATGTTTGAAAATTGGAGGGAGGATGCTTCTAGAAGAAAGTTCGAATTTTTCTGAATTTTTCGGAATTTTTTGGAATTTTTTCGGATTTTTTCGGATTTTTTAATCCCTGTGGGCCCCACAAAAAAAAAATAATTAAATGGGGCAACTGCCGCGCGCCCGAAGGGGCGCGCCTGTTGCGCGCGCTCCCGCGCGGGCGCCGGCGGCGGCGGCTGCCGGCGGCCGGCCAGCCGGCCCGCCGGTTCGGCCGCCTACGTGTTACCGCGCTCCGATTTTGGGCCCGGACAGTCCAAATTCGACGTTTTTGGGGTCCCCGGACACATTTTTCGACGTTCCGGACTCAATTTTGACACTTTCAGAGCTCAACGGGGCCTCTATGATCAAGTTTGAGCAAACATTTAATTTTTGGAACGCAAATTTTTGCGATTTTGCCAAAGTGAAAAGCCGACACATATATTTTTGGACTCCTGGAGCTTTGACGTCCAAAAATAGGGGGGCAACTGATACGTCATCGAAAAATTATCTTGATCGGGCACGAATCTCGAGGAAAAACTCAAGTTGAAAACTTCAAAAATTAATTCGGAGACCATTTAAACTCTGATTTCAGCAAGCTTATAGTCGAACTGAGCGTCTCGGAAATACGAATCCAACAACACCAAATTTGACTCAATCCGAGCCCAAACGAGTCCAAACCAAGTACCTGAAGCACTGTTGAAAGCATCAAACAGTAATTTTAGTTACCAAACGGCCTCCGATTTTGACGAGCTTATAGTCAAATCGAGCATCCCGACGAGACGAATCCAACGAGCCCAAGATCGTAGAATTCTGATATAATTAAGACCTTCAAATGCTTGATAAACGGTTCACGATCAAGGGATTCAATATCGGCCGTTCATCCGGATCACTCCTTATTTGCCCTTGATCCCTCATCTATTTACGGGCTATGCCACTCCAGAAAAACTATAAATAGCCCCTCATTTCTCTTAAGAGAGGACTGAAGCCAAGAAGAGAAGAAGAGAAGGAAGAGAAGAAGAAGAGAAGAGAAGTCTAGGAGGGAGCAGCTCCTCCTCGACCACCGCCGGAACACCGCCGGAACACCACCGAAGCACCACCGAGCTTCCGAGGGACGCCGGAGCTTTGCCCGACACGGGAGCAACATCAGAATTTTGCCCGACGCCAGAATTCTACCCGACGCCCGAGTGACGTCGGACTTCTTTCCAAGTAACGCCGGAATTCTGCTCGACACCCGAGTGACGCCGGAACTCTGCTTGGCCTTGTAACTGATACTCATTGTAATCTGATCGTCCGGAATTTAAAGAACGATTCAGCCTTGTGTATTTCAAACAACACTAGTGGAACTTTTTCAACTGGGCGTGGCCCCGTGGTTTTTTCTCTTTCCAGGGTTTTCCACGTAAAAAACTCTGGTGTTACTCTTTCAATTCTGTTTGTGTGCTGGATATACGTATAACGCTGAGACGGAAAATTAAATCTATCGCCGCGTATATTTGAGTCCGCAACAGTTTGGCGCCGTCTGTGGGAAACTTATCCCACAACTTCAAGTATTGCTACGATGGTCAACAGGCGTAGCAGTCGCCTCATAGGAGCCTCCCGCTCTCACTCTCATCAAACCAGAAATCAGTCTATGGATCATAGACGTCCGATATCTGCCTCTTTATACCCCGGGGGGCAAAACGCACCTGGAGAGGGGACCTCGGGACCCTCCCTAGAAGAGAGAATTCGAAAAATGGAAAAATCTCAAAACGAGATCCTACAACTCTTGCGAGAGACTCGACAACCGACCCTAGCACCTCAGGAGGAGGTTCGTCTCCCTCGAGATCCACCACGTGTCGAAGCTTTTCAAATCTAAAATTTTAATACTTCATGCATATCATCCATAATTAATTTTGATATCAAATATATCACTCATATATTTCATTCCTTCCACTCATATCATCCTATGAATTTTAATATTTTTTTTATTTGCACCCATATTTATTCTATAGGTGGTTGGCATGAAATATTAAAATTTTAAATATTAGATATGTAAATAGTATAACATAAAATGGTATGTATATAAATCCCCCAAATAATATCGATATTTATTATTTCTAAAATTATTTTTGTGATGGCTATATAAGATATAACCTTTAATAACATTATGGTTGCTCAAAGAAAATAGTTGTCAAAACATATCTTTTCAAGCTCATCATCTTTCAAGTAACCACTTTCTTCATCATAGTTGTAATTAGTTTCATTATGGCCTATTTATTGTATTTAATTGTTGTTAATTCATACAATATGTGTGATAATAGTGAGTGGATCAATTTTATATGGTAATGATTGTCATTATGATGATATATTATTTCAAGAAAAAAATAAAAAATTATAACACAATAAATCATAACTCGGATAAGAAAAAGTTCAATCACAATAGCTATAATATGTATAAATTTGATACAATTTAATATAATCAAAATATTTATAGCACAATAGATTATAATTTTAATATGATTGAGTACAATCACAGAAGTTATAACACAATAAAGTATAACTTTGATTCAACAAATATCAATCAAGTGCTTGATACTAATGAAACTAGCTTCTTCTCATTCAACTTTCTTTACCCAAGCATATTATTTTGTAAGAGAATAGTAACATATGTGAGTGTAGTGAGTGTGGCCACTCTCATTGCAAGATGAAAAAAGATTTGACTAGTCGATGTAAAGCTGCCCATACAAAGTACCCTATTATTTATTGTTGACTACATGGTTGCCAAAGTTATTTATGTTTGATAAGATTGTTGAACACATGATTTGATATGCTACAAAGAAAACTCTTAAAGGAGGCACGACAAGAATATTAACCGTCTCTGATGGAGTATTATGCCAGAATTATGTTACATTCCATTGAAAAAAATAATTTTTGACAAAAATATATTTGTTGTTAAAAGATGCGTAGGAAAGAGTTTCTGATGTTTTTTATTCACTGGAAAAATTTTCAAAGGATTACCGTTTGGAAAACCGAGGGAAAACCCTACATAAATAAAAATGCTAGAAAAAACACTGTTTATAGAATTACCCGCAGTTATTATTGCTAGTATTTCTATATGTTTACTAGCAAATCTATCTATCGGAGTTCTGGCAATATGATTCGTCGGTAATACCAACTAATAATTAAAGGGATATATTTCACTGATACAACTTTCAAAAATATTTCAATGTTTTTTTTTCACTAGCTTGCATAAAAAATAATAAATTGTTATTATCGATCATTTTTCTATTGAAAATCATCATAAACTTATAAGAAATTGAAAATAATAATAATGTCAATATTATTTCTCATCCAAACCAATATAGCAAAATATATTTCATATATTCACATAAATAGCACATTTAAATAATATATTCCTAACTATTTATGATGATAGCATGTAAAATATATGCAAAAGATGCAATCTAAAATACAATTGTTTATGAAAAAATATTACAACATTAAATGTTTTGTTGTTCTTCATAAATAGAATATTCATACACAAAACTAATCCTCGTATGTTTACTCTCTCTCCTTAGCCATTCGATCAGTCCTATTGCTAATTCCATTGCTCCATGAAACCCCTCAACTCAGCTTGCATATAAGCATGTTGTGCATCTCAGCTTACATTATGGTATCCATATTCCTTTCTCTATTTGAGAAGCCACCTTCCTACTCAGTAATTTCTCAGTATTATTGTCCATGAAGCCTAATAAGGTGAAGGATTGTATTTCATATGCACAGACTTATGCACATAAGCAATAAAACCTCCCCTTTGACATTCCTCCTACTGCTTGAGACTATAAATTATACTTTGAGATTGTTGCATTATCCATCAAAGAATCCCTCACCTGCAGAAGGCTGACTTCACAACTCTATAAGCCCTATATATTAATCCTCCTGAAACATATATATATATATATATATATATATATATATATATATATATATATAAAGCATTTATATTATATTTATTAAATATTTAATACTCACATATGCTTTTTGTGATTTTAGCACTATTTATTCTCCTAACGTTGATATGTTCACGTATCTAACTCCAAACTAGTAGGTTCGCTTTATAGTACTTGCTTTTACAAAAGTAAATACAAAATTCAATGCTTGAAGTTTGAAACATCTGAAAAATAGTTAGAAAAAATATTTTATCAAATGACTATTATGCTCAAGTGAAGAGTTGAGTCGCTTACATGGAGGGAGCTGCCCATGCCTTCACAGTCACTAGCCTAATTCTATTTATTCTACTCCCTCTTCCAGACATAATCATGGCTGCCCCCACCTTTGTACAATTCAGTCAAAACACTCTCACTTATTCATAGAGGTCTCTGACCCGACTTATGAATGACGCAAACATGTCTGATAAGCTAGTTAACCCCCATTTATAAAAAGTTTTCTTAATTTTATCATTATATTGAGGGAATCATCTAAAGTTTTTTTTTTGTAAAATAAAAAATAAGTCATGATAATGATTGAAGTTAAATTAATTAAACCATAATTATATAATGACACCTCATTATCTCAAATTTGCAAAGCTACTAGTATTTTTCCATAATATATAAGGAGTATTTGCTCTTCATGATGTCTTTGATCTTATGAGTGGGCTGTCTAGATGTGTACAACTTGTAGAAATAAAAATCTTTTCATACTAGCAAATTTTAAATGTTAAGGCAATGAAAAACATATGTACATATCATCATCATGGTCAATATAAATGTAGTAGTTAGAACCCTTTGAACCACCCTCACATCCCTGTTGTGCACTTATAGAAGGCCCGATATAATTAGGTTGTGGTTGAGGTGGACAATGGGTAGGCATCTATTCATATACTTTGTTTTAATATTGAGCATCCTAACTATGATAGATAATCCAAAATGAGTAGTGCAACCATTCAAAAGTGGTTGTTGAGCTTCACATAATAAATCATTAAAGTTTTATGCTTCAATATTAGATGGCTCTTCTTTATGTTCTCCAAGGCCATCTCCAACCGAAAAGCTCAATTTTTACTCCAAAATGTAGTAACTTATCTCCAACCGAACTCCATTTTCTAACACCAAAAAAAGAATATTTTGTGCATATTCTTTCTCATAATTTATTATATATATATATATATTAATCATATATTTATATTTATCAATTTTTTGGATTAAAAAAAATAACAGGTGAACAATGCAACGCCAATATTAGTGTCGCACTATCCACCCTCACTCAAATAGCGATTTTTTTGGCAATCAAATGGAGCAAACCTGTGACGCCTAACACTCATTTGGCGTTCGGTTGGAGACGCTCTAAATGATGGGCTAGCTGCATTAAAGACCATCTATTTGTATCTCTTAGTAATTTTCTCATATATTGCTATGCAGCTTATCAAAGGACCATATTGGAAGTCGAGATATGACTCATACTTTTAATGTGAAGTCTAGAACCAAGAATTTTGAATGCAACCTCAATGATATAAACAAAGTGTAATCTCATTAGGTATAAAGTACACTTAATTTTTATGCTTTGAACATCGAGATCTAAACTTTTCGTCCAATAAAAATGTGGACTGTTGACAAGCCAGATAGATAAAACATTCGACTCTCTTGCTGAATTTTTATGTTATTCTTTTTTTGTCCAAGTAATAACGGCCTATCATACATTCACACTCTTTGGCTTCAAATTTTCATGTATACGCTATATTTAAAGAAAGTAATAATTTACAACATCCAATTTTAGCTAACAAGAGATAGTCTAAATTATTAATTTGATATATTATTTCACCAAAACTAATGCAATAATAATGTAAACTTTTCCAACACTAATGCAATATAAGAAAAAAAATTTCAATATCTATCATGAAAATTATCTTAAATCCTAAATATAAAATTATTACTAACACAATACTAAAGTGAAATGTTCTTGTAGTAATACAATACAAGATAAAAATTTCTAAATCTAACCTAAAAAATACCAGTAAATCTAATCTTAAATATTATTATCTTTTTTAAATATACTACTCATGTGAAAGAAAACAAAAATTTAAATAAAATTTTAAGAAAAATTAAAAATCTAAAAGTTTCAAAATCTATTTTACCAAAATATAATTGATAAAATCTCAAAGGGATTGAAATATTAATAGAGAGGAAGATATACCTTCAAATCCTTGTAGAAATATATAAATTTGATGAAAAATAGCTTAAAATAGAAGGAGATAATGATGAACAAATCTGCAGGAAATTCAACCAGTAAAAGACCTTTCTAAAACATTGGTAACTTTACCAAAACTTCCATCAGAGTTATCGATAGATTTAATTCAGCTAGAAATTGCACCAAAAAAGATATTTATCCCTACAGTGAGAGCTAACTCAATTATCCCTATAAATTTGATGAAAAATAAAGTAAAATAGAAGGAGATAATGATGAACAAATCCACAGGAAATTCAACCAGTAAAGACCTTTCTATAACATTGGTAACTCTACCAAAACTTTCATTGAAGTTATCGATGGATTTAATTCAGCTAGAAATTGCACCAAAAAGGGTATTTATCCCTATAGTGAGAGAGCTAACACAACCTCGCAATGGAGAAGTTTGGAGATACTTCAATCTTTCCCAAAAAATAAAAATAAAAAATACTTCAATTGTACTTATCTAACATTTGCTTTAGAGCTACAAAATATATGAATTTATATTTATGAAAATATATTTAATTCCTTTGGGCAGTCTAATATATAGAACATACACATGTTGGCTAGTGCTTGTAGTAGTCAACAACATGCCGTGGTAGTACATGAAAAACTCATTCATCTTTTTAACATTAATCATGCCAGTTTCTAAGTCCAACAACAAATTTAGATGTCTTCCTATGGTTGCTTGTTGTTGAACTTAAAATACTATTTAATGAAGGAGTAAATTTCATATGTGATTTTCTATTATATGAATGATTAGTGATTTTCATGCATAGGCAATGTTATTTAGATGGAGCAACCATGGTTGATTGGCATTTTCTTTATTTTATAGAGGGTAGCAAAGCATTCTACTTATAAAATAGTGGAAAAATAAGGTTTTTTTTTGTAGCCATAAATAATTCTCGACAATGAACCACCCATCAAATAAAAGAACAAGTTCAAGAAATGTGTTATTTAGTTTGATCATCCTTTGCAGAAACTTATAGGGGAAGATTTATTCTTAAAGGTATCTTCCTACTTGAAAATTAATTTGGCAAAGGTAGTGGAAAGCCAAAGACTTGACAATGTTAGGCAAAAGGCCAAAGCTTGAGATGATTGAGCTTGATGGGAAGAAGTTCAAACCTAAATTGTCATGCACATTAACAAATATTGGGAATACTATAATATTTTCTAAGTGTGATTGGTATTACATAAATAGAAGAGGATTATATATTGATTAGCATGGACAAATTAAAGTTAAGTAAAAATCTTGCTTGCTAGGTTAATGAACCATTTATATATAGCATAAATGCATCAATGATAGTATGTAAGATACCCATCGAAACTTTAGATAGAGTGTATGGTGGGCATTATGTAAAATAGTTGCAAGAATAGTTGATTAGTAGGAGATGCAAATTTAGTTGAAGATTAGAATAGCAATTATTAAGAAAAAATGATATGAATGATAGAGCCTATATTCCCATCATCTAAAGTTGATGCTCATAGAGTTTTTGTATAAGAGGGAGTACTTGAGGATGTAACAATCTTTGGTAATTTGATTCCTACGAGAAAGAAAAGTAAGGGAAGAATTACATTTGCACAATTAGAAAGTGAAGAGTTTGAACCACTAGTCTCTGTAGGAAGTATAAACTCCACTATGTAGATGATCATGTTGTAGGCTGCTAAAATCCCTCATTATTTGTTTAATATTAAACTTCATATTTTATTTTATCATTAATGTAATTCTGCTAATTTTTTTTTCTCTTATGCAAGTTTGAATAAATAATAGTTCAAAGTCAAGCTAGCAAATGGGGATCCTTAAATTAGAGGTATTGAGTAAACCTTCATCTAGCCAAGGGGACGACTAATCTTCAGATAGAGCAAGCATGATCAATTCCTAGTTTCCATCCACATTTTAATGAGAATGTGCATAAAATGTTTGTCTTTCTTTTCAAATTATAATTTTAACAAATCTATTTAAGACTATAATTGTAAAATTTTCAAATGTGTAATATTGATTACAAAAAGAAGATGGGTAATTTTTTCATTTAATAACTATTTTAATTAAAATAAAATTATACTTTATTGATCATATAGTAACCAAATATCTCATTAAAGATTGGAGGATGCCTTCACACACCCATATCCGATAATATTTTTTGTTTCAAATTAGCATATGTGGCAACTCTTGCAATAGATTGTCTTGTCACAATTATTTTCCTTCAAGTTAAAGTGCTTCATATAAACGCTTAAATGGAGATTCATCTTTTCCTCTTTTCTGAATATGCTAAAACTGCTCTCTGCATTTATTTTTTACCATTAATAATTTTTACAATTCTTGCATGCATGAACTATCATTTTCATAATGTATCTCTATAATTTTCACATTCATGCATGCCACTCGATTAAATGATGATACCTCCATATTGGGAAATATCTTTCATTTTCCAAAGTTTCTCGAGAATCATACAACTACTCCATTATATATACAAACCCCCTAATCTGGACTGTAAGAAATTATGAAGATCGTAATGGAGGACGAATAACTGCCATCTTGGGCGCAAAGAGTATTTAATATTAACCAAGGAGTCGACCTCCAAAACTTATCTACCAAAACATTCATAAGAGTTATCAATAGATTTAATTCAGTTAGAAATTGCACCAAAAAAGGTATTTATCCCTATAGTGAGAGCTAATACAACCTCTCAATGGAGAAGTTTGGAAATACTTCAATCTTTCCCAAAAAATAAAAATAAAAAATACTCCAATTGTACATATCTAACATTTGCTTTAGAGCTAAAAAATATATAAATTTATATTTATGAAAATATATTTAATTCCTTTGGGGAGTATAATATATAGAACATACATATGTTGGCTAGTGCTTGTAGTAGTCTACAACATATCGTGGTAGTGCATGAAAAACTCATTCATCTTTTTAACATTAATCATGCCAGTTTTTAAGTCCAACAACAAACTTAGATGTTTTCCTATGGTTGCTTGTTGCTGAACTTAAATACTATTTAATGAAGGAGCAATTTTCAAATGTGGTTTGTAATAATATGAATGATTAGTGATTTCCATGCATAAGCAATGTTATTTTGATAGAGCAACCATGGTTGATTGGCATTTTCCTTATTTTATAGAGAGTAGCAAAGCATTCTACTTATAAAATAGTGGAAAAATAAGGTTTTTTTTTGTAGCCATAAATAATTCTCGACAATGAACCACCCATCAAATAAAAGAACAAGTTCAAGAAAGGTGTTATTTAGTTTGATCATCCTTTGCAGAAACTTATAGGGGAAGATTTATTCTTAAAGGTATCTTCCTACTTGAAAATTAATTTGGCAAAGGTAGTGGAAAGCCAAAGACTTGACAATGTTAGGCAAAAGGCCAAAGCTTGAGATGATTGAGCTTGATGGGAAGAAGTTCAAACCTAAATTGTCATGCACATTAACAAATATTGGGAATATAATATTTTCTAAGTGTGACTGGTATTACATAAATAGAAGAGGATTATATATTGATTAGCATGGACAAATTAAAGTTAAGTAAAAATCTTGCTTGCTAGGTTAATGAACCAATTATATATAGCATAAATGCATCAATGATAGTATGTAAGATACCCATCGAAACTTTAGATAGAGTGTATGGTGGGCTCTATGTAAAATAGTTGCAAGAATAGTTGATTAGTAGGAGATGCAAATTTAGTTGAAGATTAGAATAGCAATTATTAAGAAAAAATGATATGAATGATAGAGCCTATATTCCCATCATCTAAAGTTGATGCTCATAGAGTTTTTGTATAAGAGGGAGTACTTGAGGATGTAACAATCTTTGGTAATTTGATTCCTACGAGAAAGAAAAGTAAGGGAAGAATTACATTTGCACAATTAGAAAGTGAAGAGTTTGAACCACTAGTCTCTGTAGGAAGTATAAACTCCACTATGTAGATGATCATGTTGTAGGCTGCTAAAATCCCTCATTATTTGTTTAATATTAAACTTCATATTTTATTTTATCATTAATGTAATTCTGCTAATTTTTTTTTCTCTTATGCAAGTTTGAATAAATAATAGTTCAAAGTCAAGCTAGCAAATGGGGATCCTTAAATTAGAGGTATTGAGTAAACCTTCATCTAGCCAAGGGGACGACTAATCTTCAGATAGAGCAAGCATGATCAATTCCTAGTTTCCATCCACATTTTAATGAGAATGTGCATAAAATGTTTGTCTTTCTTTTCAAATTATAATTTTAACAAATCTATTTAAGACTATAATTGTAAAATTTTCAAATGTGTAATATTGATTACAAAAAGAAGATGGGTAATTTTTTCATTTAATAACTATTTTAATTAAAATAAAATTATACTTTATTGATCATATAGTAACCAAATATCTCATTAAAGATTGGAGGATGCCTTCACACACCCATATCCGATAATATTTTTTGTTTCAAATTAGCATATGTGGCAACTCTTGCAATAGATTGTCTTGTCACAATTATTTTCCTTCAAGTTAAAGTGCTTCATATAAACGCTTAAATGGAGATTCATCTTTTCCCCTTTTCTGAATATGCTAAAACTGCTCTCTGCATTTATTTTTTACCATTAATAATTTTTACAATTCTTGCATGCATGAACTATCATTTTCATAATGTATCTCTATAATTTTCACATTCATGCATGCCACTCGATTAAATGATGATACCTCCATATTGGGAAATATCTTTCATTTTCTAAAGTTTCTCGAGAATCATACAACTACTCCATTATATATACAAACCCCCTAATCTGGACTGTAAGAAATTATGAAGATCGTAATGGAGGACGAATAACTGCCATCTTGGGCGCAAAGAGTATTTAATATTAACCAAGGAGTCGACCTCCAAAACTTATCTACCAAAACATTCATAAGAGTTATCAATAGATTTAATTCAGTTAGAAATTGCACCAAAAAAGGTATTTATCCCTATAGTGAGAGCTAATACAACCTCTCAATGGAGAAGTTTGGAAATACTTCAATCTTTCCCAAAAAATAAAAATAAAAAATACTCCAATTGTACATATCTAACATTTGCTTTAGAGCTAAAAAATATATAAATTTATATTTATGAAAATATATTTAATTCCTTTGGGGAGTATAATATATAGAACATACATATGTTGGCTAGTGCTTGTAGTAGTCTACAACATATCGTGGTAGTGCATGAAAAACTCATTCATCTTTTTAACATTAATCATGCCAGTTTTTAAGTCCAACAACAAACTTAGATGTTTTCCTATGGTTGCTTGTTGCTGAACTTAAATACTATTTAATGAAGGAGTAATTTTCAAATGTGGTTTGCAATTATATGAATGATTAGTGATTTCCATGCATAAGCAATGTTATTTTGATAGAGCAACCATGGTTGATTGGCATTTTCCTTATTTTATAGAGAGTAGCAAAGCATTCTACTTATAAAATAGTGGAAAAATAAGATTTTTTGTGTGTCCATAAATAATTCCTGATAATGAACCGCCCAACAAATAAAAGGACAAGTTCAAGAAAGTTGTTATTGAGTTTGATCATCATTTGTAGAAACTTTTAGGGGAAGATTTATTCTTAAAGGTATCTTCCTACTTTAAAATTAATTTGGCAAAGGTAGTGGAAAGCAAAAGACTTGACAATGTTAGGCAAAAGGCCGAAGCTTGAGATGATTGAGCTTGATGGGAAGAAGTTCAAACCTAAATTGTCATGCACATTAACAAATGTTGGGAATAATATAATATTTTAAAGTGTGATTGATATTACATAATTCGAAGAGAATTATATATTGATTAGCATAGACAAATTAAAGTTAAGTAAATATCTTGCTTGCTAGGTTAATGAACCATTCATATAAGTAGCATAAATGCACCAATGGTAGTATGTAAGATACCCATCCAAACTTTAGATAGAAGTGTATGGTGGGCATTATGTAAAGTAGTTGCAAGGATAGTTCATTAGTAGGATATGCGAATTTAGTTGAAGATTAGAATTAGGGGTGTCAAAATCGGGTTTCGGGTCGGATTCGGGTCGAACCCGGAATTGACCCGGGCTCAAGCGGGTCGACCCTAACCCGACCCGGGTATGTAAACGGGTCAGATTCTCGAACCCGGACCCAACCAGGCGGGTTGCCGGGTTGACCCGACCCGACCCGGTTGCGGCAGCGGGACGGCAGAATGGCAGGCTCCGGACGGCGGGCGGGACGGCGGAAGGGACGCGGCAGCGGCAGCGGGATGGCAGGCTCCGGGCGGCGGGCGGGACGGCGGAAGGGACGCGATAGCGGGGCAGCTGGATGCGACGCGACGGGCGAGACGCGACGCGAAGGGCTGGACGCGATGCGAGACGCGACGCGCACGCGGGGCAGCGCGGCGGGCAGCGGGGCAGTTGGGCGGGCAGCGGGGCAGCTCAGCGGGGCAACTCTGTGTAAACATGTTTTCGGGTTGACCCGGCAACCCGCTGGGTCAACCCAAACCCGACCCGTTTTGAAATCGGGTCGGGTCAAACCCGAAATTTTCAGGTCG
This sequence comes from Dendrobium chrysotoxum, assembly GCA_019925795.1. Classification (NCBI taxonomy): domain Eukaryota; kingdom Viridiplantae; phylum Streptophyta; class Magnoliopsida; order Asparagales; family Orchidaceae; genus Dendrobium; species Dendrobium chrysotoxum. The sequence goes on from CM034314.1 coordinate 74,158,483, forward strand.
GGTTCGTGTCGGGTTTTCGTGTCGTGTCAAATATTGACACCCCTAATTAGAATAGTAATTATTAAGAAAAAATGATAAGAATGATAGAGCATATATTCCCATCATCTGAGATTGATGCTCATAGAGTTCTTGTATAAGAGGGAGTACTTGAGGAGGTAACAATCTTTGATAATTTGATTCCTTAGAGAAAGCAAAGTAAGGGAAGAACTACATTTGCACAATTAGAAAGTGAAGAGTTTGAACCACCAGTCTCTATAGGAAGTATAAACTCCACTATGTAGATAATTGCAAAATTTTCAAATGTGTAATATCGATTACAAAAAGAAGATGGAGGTAATTTTTTCATTTAATAACTATTTTAATTAAAATAAAATTACACTTTTATTGATCATATAGTAACCAAAGCTCTTGTTAAAGATTGGAGGATGCCTTCACACACCCATATCCGACAAGATTTTTGTTTCAAATTAGCTAATGTGGACTCTTGCAATAGATTGTCTTGTCACAATTATTTTTCTTCAAATTAAATTACTTCATATAAACGCTTAAATGGCGATACATCTTTCCCTTCTTCTCTGAATATGCTAAAATAGTTCTCTGCATTTAATTTTTTACCATTAATAATTTTTACAATTCTTGCACGGATGCACTATCATTTCCATAACGTATCTCTATAATTTTCACATTCCATGTTGGGAAATATCATTCATTTTTGAAAGTTTCTCGAGAATCATACGACTACTCCATTATATATACAAACCCCCTAATCTGTACTATAAAAAATGACGAAGATGGTAATATGGAGGACGAACAACTACCATCATGGGCTCAAAGAATATTTAATATTAACCAAGGAGTCGACCTCCAAAACTTAACGGTGAAGGTAATAGAAGCTTCAGATATTTCAAGTCACCATAATTGCTTCACCCTTCAAGAAGGTATCGTGCGAATCCACCTCATTCCCTACCTCACCATCGAGGAGAGAGGAAAAGCTGGCTTTATAGTTCCCACTGATCTTGATTGTTCGACGTCAAGTGCACAAAGGATTGGTGGTGGGCTGAAGGTGACGGTCTATGTCAGAGCTGGGCGAAGGGTGGCGGACCTGCTACTTATACACTCAGATGAAGTCGGTGGCACCGTCATTACTGGAGATAATATGGAGGCGCTGCGAAATGATGGCAAGTTTCGAGAGGGAGAACTTGTGGAGATTTGGATGTTTCGGCTTCCCCCTAACTATGAAAACACAAAAGAACTTTGTTTCATTTTTGTGAAAGTACATTGATCACATCTCGGTGCTACTTTTATGGATCTTTTGATTATAAAAAAAAAACAATAAGATTTTTAAATGTAATGCATCTTTACTTCAGAAAAGTTCTCTATGAAAAATTTTGCAAGGAAATTCTCGCTGGAATTTTTTTGCTGTTATTATGGCTTTGTTAAATATATGAATATATCTATTTTTAATTCTAGTAATTACAGACTTTTATAGGCATAAACATGGATAGAAGTGTTTTATTAGTGATAAGAAGAATGTTGAAGCAAGAATATTAATGCGAGAGTGCTTCTTTTTCCTTTTTTTTTTCCTGGTGGGGCCTACGGGTTAATTAAAAAAGCGGTTACAAGGTCCTTAAAGGGAATCTTCAGCTCACTAATGCTCGAAGGAGCTACAAAATAAAAGGAAAGAAAACCTAAGAGCCAATGGTTCCCCAAAACTAAGTATACAAAAATTCCTAATAACATTCTAGGTCTGCTAGAGGACAGAGCCCAAAAAAGGGAGAAAAAAGATACCACTTTCCACGCCAGCTCCCTACCCAAAAAATCATGCATATCCCTAGATTTGATATTCTCGATCAGCTGCAAAAAATAAGGGCTACTACACCAAAAGAAAGAGAGACCAATATGAAGGAAAAGGATCTGCGGTAAATTTAAGAACCAAAAGGATACATAGTTGAAAGCATTCCAGTCTTGAACATCCTTCCATAAACACAAAAACTGGTTAATCATAAGATAAATATAACAGGTATTGACTAAACTCCTAGATATCAGAGTAATAATGCTTATCCACATATAAAACTTGTTAACCATAGCAGCCATAGAGGAGCTCAAAATAAGAATAGTAGTGTAAGTGCTTCTGTTTTCCTTTTTTTTCTTTTTTATATAATTATGTATTACAAGGTTAGTTTCTTTAGGCTCCTTTTTCATTATAGATCTTTGGTCAAATTTTATAAATGAGGGGTTTAATAAATTTTATTATAAGTATGAGCGTACGAATTTCAATATTTAGAAATAAGCAAAACCGGAAATTGAAATTCTGGTTTCATAGAGCCAGAAAAAGATATTCCGATTTGGAGAACAAAAATCTGGTTCCAAACTTTATAATTTTTTTAAAAAATTATTTTTTAATTCGGTTGCTTTAATACAATATTTAATGTTTATTATTAAATTAAAAATTGCATCTTAATTTAATAATTTTGAAATATTTAAATTAAATATGAATTTTTATTATATTTAAGAAAATTTTTAACATAATTTTATTAAAATACATATATTTAATAATTTCAACTATATATATTCTACCTTGAGATTTTCATATTTTCTACCTCTCTTTACTTCTGTAATATCATAAACTGGATGCACTCTTATTCCTCTATTTTGCACTGGATCAAACCAATCATAATTAAAAAGATACAAGTTATTTTCTGTACCAGGATATTTCAACTATAGTATTTTCTGTAAGACCCCATAGTACTCATAGTCATCACCCGCATGGTTGTTCTTTTTTACACATACACTAGAATTTTTTGTTCTTTGACCTTCACACCAAGCTTAGGTTTGAAATCTATAACCATTGACAATAAAAATGGGCCAACATTTTATTGCTCATATAGGTTCCCAAGCTAGATTCATTTGTCCTTGATCTTGCACATCTCTAGCTTCATTAAGGACCTGATTTTTTTTTTTTAGGGGAAACCCCTTGGTGAGGGCCTACGTGTTAATATCAGGAAAAAAGTACAAGTCCTTAAAAAAGGTATCAAACTCACTACTCCTCCGGACGAGCTACAAAAAGACCAAAACAAATAAAAAACCTAAGAGATCGATGTCTTTACTACTCAAAAGAATAAAAAGAATAAAATTCCCTAGGTACATTCTACGGTGCATAAGAATGAGCACCCAAAAATAAGAAGAGTACCAAAAAACAACGATCAGCAGCATCCACACATCCATTGCAATATCAGTATAAGTACCTGCAAGATAAAGATTCTGCAAAAAGAGATGATGACCACTGTAGATGTAGAAGTTATAATGGTGAGGAGTAGTAAAATACACCACCCTAGGAGGAGGGAGGTTCCAATTAATCCCTAAACCAGTACAAACATTGTAATAATTTTTAAAATTCTTAACGAAAATTAAATTAACAGCCACCATAGCTAAAATCTTATCCTTGACTCTTTTAATGACATGAAGGTGGCTCATATGAACACCATGAAAAATAGAGTTATTCCTCTCCAACCAAAGAAACCAAAGAATCAGGGACGGAATAATATTACGAATATGACCTTTAGTACCTATAAACCAACAATGGAGTAAAGACACAAGAGAAAGATGTGCATTGAAACAGTTAAGTTACAACATATCATCAAAATAAACCCAGGTTATAACTGCAACCGGACCAGAAACAAACACATGATGCATATTTTCCATATGGTAACAACATTGGCACTTGGAAGCTAAAAGGAAACCCTTTTTAATAAGATTATCCTCCGTAGGGATAAATCTATATAAAATTCTCCACATAAAAACAGAAACCGTGGTAGGGATACTCTTATGCCAGATCATAGAAAAAATATTGTCACTGTTCTCTTTCTCTCTAAAGGAATGCCAAGCATTAAGAAGATGAAAACCACCGTCTTTAGTCAAATCGCATAAAATAATATCTTTGGAAAATGCATTAATAGGAATGCTAACCAGGCATTCAGTGAGACAGTTAGGAATAGTAGTAGCCAGTTTATCATAATCCCAACCATTCACATTAAAGAAATAATTAACTTTAATAGTTGTAGAAGAAGTAGTATTCAAACAAGTGTCAATAGAATCCTTACCTAACCATTTATCTTGCCAAAAAAAGATGTTACCTTCACCAAGCCCCCAGGAGATAAATGGTTCTACCTCCCATTTGATCTTGCATAGCCTTTTCCAAACTTTAGACTCCCCACTTTTAGACTGAATATTAGTAGGATGTCTGCCACGATAATATTTAGAAATCATAAAAGAAGCCCAAAGAGACTCCTTAGAACGCAGGGTAAACCAAAGTTTAAAAGAAAAGGCCTTAGCAAGGTCATATAAATTTTTGCAGCCAAGACGGCCTTCATCAACACACCACAACATTTCTCCCAAGTAGCCCAATTAATTTTGGAAGTAGAGGACGTACCTTTCCAAAAAAAACTTGTTGAAGAGCTTATGAATCCTAAAACACACAGTTTGAGTAGGAAAAATACTTTGAAATATGTAAACATGTAAAGCACAAAGAACACTTTTGATAAGAGTTAATCTACCACCAAAGCTAAGAAAATTAGAGTCCCAGGATAAGAGTTTATTATAAATAGCAGTAATAAGATCATCAAACAAAAAAATCTGCCTATGACCTTTAAAAAGAGGGACACCTAGGTATTTTAAAGGCAAGGTAGCATGGACAAAGCCAGTAGCATCTTTAATAGCTAAAATACGATCGATGAGGATATGTCTAGAAGTGATAAAATAACATTTGTTTCTACTAAAGGAAAGGCCACTAGCGGATTCAAAAAGATTAAAAAAATCCATAAGTTTATTTATACGGTTGATAGTAGCATTCGTAAAAACAATAAAATCATCAGCAAAGCATAAATGCAAAATAGAAAAACCTCCCACAGTTTTAAAATAAAGGCCAGGATTGTGCTCAAATAGGTTAGAGAGGCCTCTAGACAAAAATTCAGCCACAATAATAAAGAGGGCAGGGGAGATCAGATCTCCCTGCCTAAGTCCGTGAGAAGATTTGAAAAAACCTTTATTGGAACCATTAAGAATAATGGAAAAGAAGACATTATCAATACTATTTTTGATAAGATTAATAAAACCAGAGTTAAAATCGAAAAGATCCAAAATAAAATTCCAATCAATATTATCATACGCCTTGGCAATGTCTAGTTTAAAAATAACATTCCCCCCTCTCACTTTAACATGCAAATCTTGATTCAATTCTTGAGCTAAAAGAATATTATCAGTGATTGTCCTACCTTTCACAAAGCCCATTTGGAAGGGAGAAATAATTTTTGGTAAAATTGAAGAGAGACTAGTCGCAATAATTTTAGAAACCAATTTATTGAAAAAAGTACAAAGACTAATAGGACGGAAATCATTCCAAGTTTGCACTGAATTATTTTTTGGAATAAGAATAAGCGAAGTAGAAGTAAAATATTTACGGAAATGATTGCCAGCAAAAAAATCATTAATAGTAGAGATAATATCACTATAAATAATGTTCCAACATTTTTGAAAGAAGAGCGTAGTATATCTATCCGGCCCAGCAACATAATCTTTATTCATATCCATCAAAGTATCTTTAATCTCCTCCAAAGAAGATGGCTTAGAAAGATAAGCATTATCCTCAGGAGAGATAAGATTGGGAATAAAGGAGTGATCCACAGGTTTAATATGAGTGAAGTTTTTGTTAAAATGGTTTTGAAAATGACGCACAGCTAAGCAAGCAATTTCAAGCTGGTCCACCGTATAAGAGCCATCTTCCCTTTGGATAGTATTAATATTATACTTAATCCTTTTTCTCTTAGTTAAAGAATGAAAGTATTTAGTATTATTATCACCTTCCACCAAATGCTTAGCAGCAGCTTTTTGCTTCCAAAAAACCTCTTCCTGAGCTTGAAAATTAAGAAGCTCAAGTTGAGATTGTTTAAGCAAAGAAAGATTCGAGTCGGAAGGATCATTCTGACAGACATTCTCAAGAAAAGCAACACTTTGTTCAGCTTGTAAAATATTAGAAAAAATATTTCAAAAGATATTGTGATTTCACCAATTGAGATCTTGCTTCAACCTTTTAAGTTTGTACCAAAGTCTTTTCATACCATAAATAGAGTTATCAGGGTGTAAAGGAGCTTGCCAATTGTTGCTCACAACGTCAATAAAAAAACTATTAAGAAGCCACATATTCTGAAATCTAAATTGAGAAACAGCATTGACTTGACTATTCTTAATATTAATAAGTAAGGGAGAGTGATCAGACAAAGTTCTACTAAGATGTTGCACATTCGTAGTATTAATAGAGCTAATCCATGAGTCGTTAAAAAGAACCCGATCCAGCCTTTGCCATAAGTGACCCCTATTCCAAGTAAAGTTGTTGCCAACAAAATCAATATCCACTAAATTGCAAGACAGAATCATATTGTTAAAGTCAGCCATAGAACGAAAAGAAGGAGGTGAGCCACCAATCCGTTCAGAGGAGGTAGTGATAGCATTAAAATCTCCACCAATCATCCAAGGCAATTGACAAATAGAATGGAAATTGATAAGCTGTTCCCATAAAGATTTTCTAATGTAAAGTGAGGAGGCCGCATACACAAAAGATGCTAAACAATTAAAATTAAAAGCCTCAATTTTACAGTGCATGACTTGGGTAAAATCCCCAACAACATCAATTTTAATTGGCGATTTCCAAAAAACCCATATTTTGTTAGACATATTAGAGACAGCATAGTTAAAACCAAGATACCGTGATGTATTAAGCAATCTAGAAGCAGGGATAAGAGGTTCAAGTAAAACAAGAATAGAAATATTGTAAAAACGACACAAGTTTTTAACATGAATCCTAGAAGAAGGGCAAGCAATGCCCCTAACATTCCAAATAATAGTCTTAAGCATATAAAAAGATTAATGTGAAGTAGTCGAACGAGTTTTTCTACCAGTGGTCCTAGAGGGTTGTAAAGAAATATGTTTGTCCTTACGCCCTTTATTTCTACGATATTTAAAAAAACTAGTATCATGATCATCTTTGGTAAAGCACTTAGCAGTAATATTCATGTCCTCATAATCAGTAAAAGCATCACTATTATAGTTAGAAGTTGAGGGGGTTTTACCATCAATTGGTTGTTCCTCATTTATATTAAGAAAATGATCCTCCATCAAACCATCCTCCCAATTAGCCATTTCCTTCCTAACTGGCTCAAAAGAAGAAGGCAGCATACCATTCTTCTTAGAAACCACATTTCCATCCTCAACAATCTGTTGATTGTTCTCAATAATAGCATTTTGGTGAAACATCAATGCAGATTCTTGCGGACAGTCATTCTCGTTTCCATTGATATGAGAAAAATTTTGCACAGCAGCAGCACATTCTCCTTCCTCAATGCTTCGTTCAGCTTCCTCAAAAGGTAATTCCTCAATGCTTCGTTCAGCTTCCTCAACAGGTAATTGAATAACAATGTTTAGAACAATATCAACTTCCTGATCAGTCATAAACAAAGTAATAGAGTGAGAAGGCATAAGAATATCATTAGGAGTAGCCATATTCTGTTCATTACAACAAGGATTATTGTTCCCAACATTGGACTCATTTAAAACTGCTATACTAGGAAAAGTTTGTTCAACATTAGTCACCATAACAGTGACATCCTTAGAAATATTAGGAGGAGGTTGAGAAACATTGCCCTCAAGAATAGTTGGTGTAGAGCTAGGAACATCCTGATCAACCACCACATTCGATTCTTTTAAGTGTTCTTTCTCTTTCCAAAGATGAGGAAACTTCCTAAAACAATCATTTAAACTATGACCGTGCATCTTACAAAAAGAACAAAATAAAGGAAGGTTTTCAAACTCGACTTTTTGAAAATACCCCTTCACCTCAGATCCAAGCCAAATTTCAGTAGGATGTTTCTTTGAAACATCCATTTCAACTAAAACCCTAGCCACAGATGGCCTGGACACCACAGCAGTGGCTTGATCTGTTTGTAAGGGCCGGCCAAAGATAGACGCCAAACCAAACAGAATTTGATGATTTAAGAAATGCAGCCGTAAATTCGGAAAAGAATTAAGGACCTGATTGGTGTAAGAGATGCAGCTATATTATTATCATTTTTATTATGTTAATTGATTATGACATTTAAGGTAGAAGTGACTTGTCAAAATGCATATCATATTTTTGAACCAATTTGGGAATTCATATTCAACTATCTTTTCTTTCTCTAATGGTGATGATGTAGTCAGACCATTATCAAAATTCCTGCAAAAGTTTTGAATTTAGGGTCTCTATGCCTAAGTCTATAAAATATACAGAATGTTAACTTAAACATACTTGAGATATGACTCAACTTCAGCATAATTAAGCAGTGTGTATAATGTAGCAACTCTCATATCCTTATTTGTCAAATAACGCATAGTGAAAATTCCTACTGGCTCACCACATTCGTTTAATACTTATATGTTACTGATAGATTGACATATATCAAGATTACTTAAATTTTGAGGTACAATATTGCTTGTTGATTGTAACTCTGGGTTGAAGTAGTATGAGCAAAATTGGGCAGTCTCATACATCAGTATGCTTTATATATTAATCTATCGGGATGTGATTTATTCCTTACAATCTTCTTAAGTTTTTATTTAAATACCCGAATGATATATAATTATGAAATAATAACTTATTAATAATATTAGATATATTATACCTTCATAAAATTACCTCTCAAAAGAATACATCCATCGATATTGAACATATCCACCAACTCTAGCCTTATATGGTAAATGCATGGACAGATGCTCCATAGAGTTAAAAAATCCTAGAGGAATTATCTTTTCAAGATTACACATAATGAAAAGAATGTTATACTCAATATAGATCAATGCTTCTTCATTCAGTCTTGATGAGTATAAGTCCTTAAAGAATATACTTTGTTCGGTCAAGAGATTTAAAATTGAATCTGAAAGAGAACTGAAAGCAGTGGGCAGCAAACATTCCATGAAGATGTGATAGTCATGAGTTTTCAATCCAAATAATCTCTCCGATCTCATGTTAATATATCTACTGAGGTTAGAAGCATATTCATCAGATAGCTTTAAGCTTTGCACCCATTCACAAACTACTCGACTCTGCTCTAAAGTGAAGGTGAATGGGGGCTTTTGGCTTTATAAGTTTACCAATTTTATCTTCCTTCAACTCAAGTATTTTCCTCCTACAAAAATCCTTCAAGTCCATCATAACTTTAACATTATCTTTAGATTTACTCTTAATGTCCATCATTATATTAACACATTGTCAAAAATATTTTTCTCTATATGCATCACATATAAATTATGTTTGATCAAGTTTGTTCTCCAATATAGCAAAAATTAAAAAATACTCTTCTTTGTCCAATTATGAGTAACTTCATACCCAGGCACTTTGTAAACAATTAATGTTGGAGAATTAATTATCATGGTATGAAAAAATTACTTTTTTAAATATTTTCTCATTGGTTAACCTTAGTGGTGTTGTTGCGTCATCTCCATTTTATTTTTAGTGAAAACATCATTATTTCACCTTTATTTCACCTGAATGGATGGTTTGTATGTAAGAATATGTGGTGATAGTCAAACCAAATATTCTTGTCCCCATGCTTCAAAGTGAACGATTTAGTATTTTTATGCAATATGGGTAAGCAAGCTTGCCTACAATACTCTAACTAGAAAGCATATCGTATACTGGGAAGTCACCAATTATCTAAAGTAATGTTGCCCTCAATATTAAATTTTATTTATTGGAGATATCATATATATAGTAACTCCTTCATTCCATAATAATTTTAAGTCATTTATTAAATGTTTCAAGAATACATCATCTTTGCTTTTATATTATGTGGGCCTAGAATGATAAGTGTCAAAAATATGTAAGATATAATTATACATTACTCTGGAGGAAGATTGTAGGGTGTGAGTATTACAGACTAACGTAAGTAAGGTGAGATGGATTGACTAAATGGAGTAAAATCATCTGCACATAAACATAATATTATATTTCTTGGTTCTACGATGAAGGTAGGATGTGTACGATCAAAGTGTTTCTAAGCCTCTACTTTTGACAGATGTGTCAGAATACATACTATGAGATATGTTTGTTATGCCATCTTATATGTGCTATAGAGCTCATAGATGCATATAGATGTTGTAATATGGGAATGATGGGTAAGTAAATTAATCGATTGAATGGCACATCCTTCAACTTTTTTTTTTTTTTGATTTAAACCTTGGCGTGTTAAAATGATGACATATAATCTCTGACAAATTATCCCCATAGTACAATATATATATATATATGTTAACATAGTAATCTATTTTTATAGTTTTCAAACCAAGTTTGGAAACTAATGTTTTATTTTGGTATAAATATGTTAGAATTATATTATCTGTCGGGTTGATCTTCTTAAGTAGGCCAATGAAATGATTAAAGCATTCTCTGGATATATTATATTCTATCTTTATGCTCAACATCTTCACAATATCAAATATTTCTAAGTGAGTGGTGCATCCATTTCAAATTAGTTGTTGCGCAGCATGTAAAAAATCATAGAAATTTTATGCCTCATTATTTAGGGACTTTACGTATATTGTTGAAATTGTGGCCTAGTTGCATTATAAACTAAGTTCTCAAATATCCTAATTCTATCTTCCTCAATTATGTTGGAACTTATAGGTGGGTCGTACTGAGAGTAGAAATGAGGTTCGTACTCACCATGTGAAGTTCAATACCAATATTTTGGTATGAATCCTCTGTGATATAGATCAATAGTAATCTCTTCTAGTGTGAGATAGGCTTCATTTTCTTGTTTGGAACATGTACAATGAAACATTCCCTCTGATATAAAGGAAGGTAATTAACAACCCACTAAGATGAAAAAATTCACTCTATTCAAGAATTCATCTCTTAACATCTTGCGTCCAAGTAGTAGTCGATTATACATCCAACTTTTATGATTTTGAATATCCATAACACACTTGAGCTATAAATTACTATAACCAAATAATAAGATTTGTATTAATTTAATGTTATTTATGTATAATTGTCGACATAAAAAAATAGTGAGATGATATGCATCTTATATTATCAAGATATGCAATAATGATATACCGCTAAAACTTAAATCTCATAGCAAGTTAAATCCTCTAATTGGCCATAGGACTTGGGGAATGAGAAAGGAATATGTGATGCTACACCACTTTTTATGATGCTACACCACTTCCTACCATCATTATAATCTCATATATTTAGGTCAATCAAGGTAAATAGTTTTAAAAATCTACTTATTGAAGTCTACATTGAACAAAATTAGTTTGTATTTGAATCTTAGTCAAAATTTCTTTCAATTACATGTTTCAAACATGTTTAAAATCACGTTCGAACAAAATGTAAAATTTCTACAACCAAAATCTAATCTTGAGTTCATTTATTTATCATGAAAATGATTGCTAATATGTATTCATAGATTATCTTAACCATTGATGAATCCCATTTGATTGTTCTCTCGCTTCTAAAATTCAAAAGAGAGAGTGATATGATGCTTTATTCAATGATATTCTACATCATCGCTCATTTGACCAAATATGGCTTTATTATCTTGACAAAAATGAAGCTCGTAAAACTCATGAGTGAAGTTCATGAGTATGGGGCTCACCAATCTACCTCAACATTACTTTCTAATCTAATTGTTTATTAGCAAACAGACATTGCTTCTTCAATTGTTTGCATATTCAATAAAAATGCTTTCAATTGTTGGTAGTTTTTTTTGAGACATTTAGGTCAATTAAGGCAAACTCACACAATCATTACATACGCAAGACTCGAACCCAAGACTTCTTAATTGGTAGCCAAAGCTACCAACCAATAAACCAAAGATAATTGCATTGATTTGATGATAATTACTTGTGATAAATTTTTTTTCTCAAAATGACTGGGAATTAAAGTATATATATTTAAATTATAATACTACATTTTATTTGTTAACATAATGTTGAACTTTAATCATACAAAGGTGTTGATGAAAGTGTAAGATATTTGATGATAAGAGCTTATATCTCACACACACATTCAAAATCTTTCTTTCGTTTTAGCATTATTAAAACTAGTGTCATGCATGATTTTTTAATAATTTTTAAAATTGTCTAGTAATTTATGGGATAAATAAATATTGTGTGAATAATAATTATGAATGCACGAGAAGATTTTAGTTCTAAAATGTACGAAGTTTTAAAAGGATTTCTAAATTGAGTTAAATCCTTTGTTTCCCTCTTTTTGTTGTAAATCGTGGATTTAGTAAATTAGGGAGTTCGACGAATTTATGGGATTTGGACGAAGAAGCGCACAAAGGGAAGAAAGATTGATACCTTCACAACGACCAAGCTCCCGTCAAAGGTGAGGGAGGTGTGACTTCGGATGTGACAGAAAAACAGCGAGGTGGTGTGACTTCGGATGCAACAAGAAGGAACATCATTGAAGGAGGCAAAGAAGTAATTTATCGACTCGTTCAAAACGACCTCTCACGACAAGTCGAATAATAACGAGCAGTCGGAGAAGAACCGAAGAAGAGGAGATGCAACCCTAGCAAGCTGCGGTGGAGGCGAAGTCGATGAGCAAAGCCTAGGAAAAAAGGGCGAAGGAGCAAAGTAAGAGAACAAAACAAATGAGCAAATGAAACAGATGCACAAACAATCGATTAGATATGATAGTTTGCGGCAGTTTTGCAGTGGAGTGGCGATGAGTTACGGCGGATTTCCATCCAAAAATTTTGGCAAAATTTTCCGTCTCAAATCATTATTCCCCGTAAAGTCCGCCGCAAATCCGCCCCAAATGGCTGACTTTCCTGTAGTGATTTAAACAACACTAATGCAATAGCAATGTGAAAATTTTCAACACAATGCAATATAAGATAAAAATTTCTAAAGATAACCTAAAAATTACCTTAAAATTTAAATAAACAATTTTTACTAACACAACATTTAAGTGAAATTTTTCTGCAATAAAAATTTCTAAATCTAACCTAAAAATTATCCTAAATCTTAAATATAAAATTTTAAAAAAATAATGTAAAATAATCTAAATTTAATCTAAAATATTATTATCTTCTTTAAACTTACTACTAATGTGAAAAAAACCATAAATCTAAAAAAATTTATAAGAAAAAAAAATCTAAAAGTTTCAAAACCAATTTTACCAAAATATAATGGTTAAAATCTCAAAAAGATTTAAATAACTAATAGAGAGGGAGACATACCTTCAAATATTTGAAGAAAAATAGCTTGAAATAGATGGAGTTCATGGTGAACAAATTAACAGGAAATTCAACGAGCAAGGACCTTTCTAAAAACATTGGTAACTCCACCGAGACTAAAAAGTAATATGAATTTATAATTATGGAAATAGCTTGTTGATACTATATGATTAAGGAGTAATTTTCAAATGAGGGTTGCTATTATATGGATAATTAGCGATTTCCTGCATAAGCAACATTGCCTAGATGGACCAGCTTTGGTTGATTGGCATTTTCTTTATTGTCTAGAGAGTAGCAAATCATTCTACTTATAGAATAGTGAAAAAGTAAGTTTTTTTATAGCCAAGAATAATTCCTGGCAATGAACCACCCATATGTTAAACACAAGAATAAGTTCAAGAAAGGTGTTATTGAGTTTGATCATCATTTACAAATTACACAAACTTTTAAGGGAAATTTTTTTTTTTAAAGGTATCATTACTACTTGAAAATTGATATGACATAAGTAGTGGAAAGCAGGAGACCCCTAGCTTTGGCAAGGAACATAATTGGACATGAAGAAGAATATTTTAGGAGTTACCAATTTGTCATTCTAATCAAATTCATATTATAACTTTGATATGATCCATATTGAAAGATATGTACTTAAAAACATATTCAATACTGTGATGATTGTGAATGAGAAGATAAATGATAACATTAATGGAAGGCTTGACTTGAAAATGCTAGGCAAAAGGCCAAAGCTTGAGATGATGGAGGTTGATGGAAGAAGTTCAAACCTAAATTATCATAAAAAATGATTGGAATGATATAGTATTTTAAAGAGTGATTGGTATGATATAACTAGAAGAGAATTATATGTTGATTAGAATGTATGAATTCGAGTTAAATAATGATCTCTCTTGCTAGGTTAATGAACATTCATATAAGTAGCACAAACATATCAAGAATAGTAAATAAGATACACATCCAAACTTAGACATAGAAGTGAATGGTAAGCATTATGTAACATAGTTGTAAGATTTTAATATAATATTCATAAGTAGTAGGAGATGTTAATTTATTTGAAGATTAGAATAGCAATTATCATGAAATAATGATTAGAAAGATAGAGCCTCTTTCTCCATCATTTGAGGTTGATGATCATAGAGTTCTTGTCTAAGTGGGAATACTTGGGGAGGTAGCAAATAATGGTAATTTGATTCCAAGAGAAAGTAAAATAGGGGAAGAATCACATTTGTATAATTCATAAGTGAAGAGTTTGAACCTCCAGTCTCAATAGGAGGCATAGACACCACCACATAGATGATTATGTTGTAGGTTGCTAAAAGTCCCTTAGTTTTAGTTTAATCTTACATTTCATATTTTATTTTATCATTAATATAATTGTGCTAGTTATTTTTTTCTCTAATGCAAGTTTGAATAAAAAATAGTTAAAGGTCAGGGTAGCAAATGTGGATCCTCAGATTAGGGGGACTAAGTACACCTTCATCTAGCTAAGGAGACGATTAATCTTCAGATTGAACAAGCATAATTAATTCCAAGAGATATCCGCATTTTGATGAGATTGAGCATAAAAGGTAAATATGTTATTTTGAAAAACTTAGGCTTTGTTTAGAACAACTTTTTATTGCTTTCTAAAGCAACTTTTTAATACAATAAATTCTTAAACTAGAAGTTTTTGTACCAGAAAGCTGCTTTAGAAAACATATAAGAAAGCTACCCCAAACGAAGCCTTAAAAAGCACCAATGTAAATTGAGATCTTTTAAAGAACACATGAAAAAGGAACAAACTATTACACTAAATGCTCATTTGGGTGCAATTGCGAATGATTATTGTCACAAAAAGGTCACTTGATAAAACTTGCTATCATTTTATTTGCGGAGAAATTATTCTGTGCGGAGACCGGCTGGACGTAGAACGTCATCTGGAGACCAACCAGAATGTGCCATGTCAGCGGTACCGAGCCACGGTACCGAACGCATGGTGACATGGCGTATTCTGGTTGGCCTCCGCACGACGTTCGACATCTACACAGAATAATTTTTCCTATTTGCGACATATATATGTCTCCAACATTTTTTGCACCGATTTTTTTTCTTGTCGCAAGCTTTGCCAAGAGATTTTCTATTACAAATTAACTATGCAACAAGGTTTTCAATAGATTGTCTTGTCACAAAAATTATTTTCTCTTGTAGTCAATCCTTTACTGTTCATCTATTTCCTTTGCTGAATTTTGAGGTTAAGAAACGTTCTTACACAAAGGAAATTTGTCTAATTGTTATTTCCAAATTAGTTTAAGTCTTTAAATTTAGTTTCCCCTTTAAATTAAATTACTTCATATAAAAGCTTAAATAGACATTCATCCTTTCGCTCTTCTTTGAACATACTAAAACAAGCTCTCTGCATTTAATTTTTTTACCATTAATAATCTTTACAAATTTTGCATTCATGCACTATCATTTTCATAATGTATCCCTAAAATTTTCACATTCATGCATGCCACTCAATATTGGGAAATATCTATCATTTTCCAAATTTTCTCAAGAACCATACTTCTGCTCCATTATATATACAAATCTTCTAATCTGGACTGTAAAAAATTACGCAGATAGTAATGGAGGATGAACAGCTACCATATTGGGTTCAAAGGGTGGTTAGTATTAACCAAGGAGTCGACCTCGAAAACTTAACTGTGAAAGTAATAGAAGCTTCAGATCTTTCGAGACACTATAATTGCTTCACCCTTCAAGAAGGTGTCGTGCGAATCCACCTCGTTCCCTACCTCACCATCGAGGAGAGGGGAAAAGTTGGCCTTATAGAACTCATTGATCTTGATTGTTCGTCGTCAAGTCCACGAAGGATCTGTGGTGGGCTGAAGGTGACAGTCTATATTAGAGCTACGCGAAAGGTGGAGGATCTGCTTCTTATACACTTGGATGAAGATGGAGGCACCGTCATTACGGGAGATAATTTGAAGGTGCTACAAAAAGCTAGCAAGTTTCGAGAGGGAGATACCGTGGAGATTTGGATGTTTCGGGTTCCTAATGACAATGAAAGCACAAAAGAACTTTGCTTTATTTTTGTGAAACAAGATTGATCACATTTCAGTGCTACCTTTATGAATTTTTTGATTCTCAAAAAAGCATAAGCGTATTACTATCAATCAGTTTTAAGATAAAAATTTATGTAAAAAGTTTATGAGAGAGTTAGATTTTTAAATGTAATATATCTTAATTTCAGCAAAGATATTTATGAAAAATAAGCAAGGAAATTCTCGCTGAATTTTTTTTTTTTCTGGGGTTATGGCTTTATTAAAAATATGAGTATATCTGTTTTTAATTCCAGTAATTATAGATTATTATAGCCATAAACATGCATAAAAGTGTTTATTAATGATAAAAAGAATGTTGAAGCAAGAATATTAATGAGAGGAGGGAGTGCCTCTCTCTCTCTCTCTCTCTCTCTCTCTCTCTCTCTCTTTCTCTCTCTTTCTTTTTCTATATTATGTCTTACAAGGCTAATTTCTTTATTCTCTTTTTCCATTATAGATATTTTTTCCTTCCCTTCTTCTCATTTTTCTTGGAGGCATGTCTTTATGGTTCCTCATTTTTTAAGAGTTCGTTTGGGATGGTCACAACTTTTTGTAAAAGAAGTTGTAATATTGTTGTCGAGTAAAATAATTTTTTTGAAAGTTGTTATAAAAAACAACTTTACATCACAAAAATTTCTTAAAAGTAACGAGAAAATAGTAGCTAAACAAAAATATGATTACTATTTGAAAAGAAAAATATTACAAAATTCATCCCGAATAGGCCCTATATTTTCAAATATTCTTCCTTAATTAATATGGCATCTTCATAAATCTTTCTTCTCTTTTGTACATCTTAATACAAAGAGATAAGAGTATCAAGAATACAATTAACAATTTTAAAATTTAAATAAATATTTTGTTCGTTAGAAAACTTAATTTTGATTCTACAAAATTTCTCAAATTCAAAAATAATGTTTGATTTGAGATAAATTTATAAAAAGTAGAATTGACTAAACAATAATAGGAAGAAACTATTTCATAAAAAACAATTGGCATACTCTGGCCATTAAATTTTACTGCATTTTTTCACTAATTTTAAAATTTTCTAAATCGTTTCTCTCCTAAAATGATGGTGTATATTTTTTCTTCTTAGAAGTAGTCGAGAGAAGGTTTAGGAATATAAAGTATATTTAAAATTCTGCTTTAATTGCTGCCCAACACAACAAAATTGAAATTTAAGTTTTAAAAGTAGAATTAAAACTCTAAAAGCAAGCAGTTTTAAAAGCTAAATTAAATTTAAAAATTTGTCAATTAATTAGGAACAATTTTCATAATTAATGATAGTTATTTTAAATAAATAATTAACAAATGATCCAAATATTCCATCACAAATAAATTTAAAAATAAAAAATCTAAATCATGGCGATAGGTCCTCTAAGTGTGAGTATTATCTTCCATGCATCGCAATGATAATATTTCTTATTAATATGTTTCTTCAACTTAATGAATAAACCCTTTTTTTATTGCAGTTCCAACTTAATGATATTAATTGTTACATAAATGTGTACACATAAATAACTAAAATATGAAAAATATCATAACCATATAGAGTTTTATTAATATATTCATTTTTATAATAAAATTAACCAAAGCAACCAAGACCCATATGGTCTACATGATCCTTAAACTTATGTGGTGGCATTCCTTTAGTTAAAGGATATGCTATTATTAATTTAGTGCTTTTTTTTTTTTTTTTTTGGTTAAAACCCCGACAGGGCCTCCGTGTTAATATCAAAAAAGGGTTACAAAGTCCTTAAGGGGACTTTCAGCTCACTAAAGCTCCGAAGAGTCACATTTAAAAAAGAAAATAAAAACCTAGGAGCCAAAATTCCCCACCTAAACAAAAATACAAGAAAACCTAAGAACATTCTAGGGCGGCAAGGAGACCGCGCCCAAAAAAGGAAACCTGGAAATGAACCCAGTTAAGGTCAGCCAAGAACCAAAATTGACCAAGTCAGGAACTAAAGACTCGATCCGGCTACCTCCTGATTGGCTTGCTCGCAAGGGTAAGGTAATAAAATGTTGTGACACGAAGCAGAGCAGCCACTAAGGTAACAGCCACGCGAAAATTCAACCCAGATCAGGGAAAATAAATGCCTGAAATACCGAACTCCCCCAACCAGGAACCAGAAACCATAAAATTCACCAAAATATGAAAGAATAGCTATCAAAATTCCCCCTCCCGGTATGTCATCAAAACAGAAACTACTTCCGAACATCCAGCAATAATCAGTGAGACATAACGGGACAGGGAAGCGCAAACAGCAAAATGGCCCACCAACACAATAACAAAAAAACAACTCAGACATCACGACAAGGCAAAAATGAAGCAACCCAAAGAAAACCAACAGAACTGTCAACCCAGGCGCAAGTAAGGCAACCCAGTTTTGTCTAAAAGAGTAATACCTTTAAGAGAATGAGACAAATTGGTGATATTAAACTCTTGGAATCTGTCAAGTTTACAACCATAGTTAGCAAGCCAATCAGCACCGGCATTAGCTTCCCGATATATGTGAGATATGGTGTAGTTGATAGTCTTAAGATACTGATAAATCTTCCTAATAATATAGAAATTTTTAGGATTACCAGTCAACCCATTAGCAACGATTTGAACCACCAACATAGAATCCACCTCAATCCAAACAAAATTAAAACCCATTTGAATACAGATTTGAAGGCCCAAAAATAAAGCTTCCAGCTCAGCGGTGATAGCATTACAGTAGGTAATAGGGGCAGCAAAAGCACCCAGAATACAACCCAGATGATCCCGCAAAATACCACCAGCACCAGCTTTGTAAGGCCCAACAGACCCATCAGTATTCAATTTGATATAAGGATGGGTAGGTTTAAGCCATCTAACAATTCTCTCTTTCTTAATAACATTTTCACAAACAAGAGAAATGCCCAAATCCAAGGCAATATTGTTAGAATTATGAAAATTTTTTTCATTAAGCACTTTAGCCGAATATAGTTGCATAATTTTGTTTTTAATATTAGTGATAGTTTGCTCAGCCTGCATTTTAATACCATTGTGTTTAGAATCGTTTCTAGCTTTCCAAAGGTACCACAAAATGATGATAGGCAAAAGATTATAAATGTGACCTTTAACCTTATTCATCCAACCTTGGAGAATGGAAATCACCTCATTGCTAGAATTAAAGAAGCCTTTACCAGCAATACCATAAAAATAACTCCAAACCTTACTAGCAAAATCACCATTAACAAAAACATGTTTAATACTTTCAATGTTATAACAGCATTGACATTTAGAGGGCAGGATTAAACCTTTTTTCTGAAGAAGCTCATCAACAAGAAGAAAACCTTTCAGACAGCGCCACACCAGAATAGAATAAGATAAAGGAAAACTATTATGCCAAATAGCATTAAAAATCTGAGATTTGTTATGCTTAACCCTAAAAACTTCCCAACTCATATGTAACTGAAATTTAACAGAAGTAGAGGCGCTAAAGAAAATAATATCCTTGCAATTACTTTGTAACGGAATCTCTAAAATAAGCTTAACTAATTCAATAGGAATGAAATTCAAAAGCAGGTTAACATTCCAAGAATTATCAACAAAAAATTTGTTAACCTTAATGTTGTGGAGAGTATGAGTGTTTAAAAGTTGGTCAATGGAGCATGGACCCAGCCAGTTATCTTTCCAAAAAGAAATGTCACCTTTGCCTAAACCCCATTGAATGAAAGGTTCCGCTTCCCATTTTATTTTGCAAAGTCTTTTCCAAACACCAGAATCATTTCTTTTGAAAGTACACGACAAGGGATGCAGGTCTTTGCAATATTTAAAATGCATAAATTTGGACCACAAACTGTTATTAGATCTAAAGGAGAACCATAATTTGTGAGAAAAAGCTTGAACCATGTCAGTAATACTTTTGCAACCTAAACCACCTTCCTTTAAAACACCACAAACATTCTTCCACGAAGCCCAACAAATGCAAGAAGAATTATTTTTAGAACCCCAAAAAAATTTACTTAGCATTCTTTCAAGTCTAAGGCAGATAGACTTAGTAGGGTTTAAAGTGTGAAACAAAAAAATAGGAATAGAGTTTAACACACTTTTAATAAGCACCAACCTGCCCCCAAATGAGAGAAAATTAGAAGACCAGTTAGCAAGTTTCTTCTGGAAAATCGTAATTAATTCTTCAAATAGATTGTTCTTTTTCCTACCTTTAAAAATAGGGGTACCTAAGTACTTTATAGGCAAAGTTCTAGCAGAAAAACCACATATTCTTTTGATATCATTAATTCTACTATTGGACACCGATTTACCCACAATAAAGGTGCTCTTCTCACTATTAATGGCCAAACCACTCATATCTTGGAATTTAGAAAGAAACTTTTGTAAAATTTTAATATTATTAATAGAAGCATTAGAGAAGATGATAAAATCATCAGCAAAACTTAAGTGACTAATAGGAATCCCTCTAATGGTACGATAAAAAAGATTCGGATATCTAGTGTATAAATTCTCCAACCCCCTAGAGAGGTACTTGTTGACCTCATTTTTGTATGAGCTCAGTAGGACCAATCCAGACCTTAGGATCTTTCCAATCCTTAGGATCAATCTTAACCCTAGGATTAATCTAATCTTAGATCAATCCAGACTTTAAGATCAATCCAAATTCAAATCAATCCTGATCTCAGATCAATCTAGTTTCCAGACTATTCTAGACCCTAGGATCTTTATTAGATTTTAGATCTTAGGATTATTCTAGACCTTAGGATCCTCCTGGAATCCAAACTTTAGGATATACTCTACATCCTAAGATTCTTCTAGATTCCAGAATTTCTAGATCTTAGGGTTATTCTAGACCCTAGACCCTAAGACTTCTAGACTCTAGGATCTTTCTAAACTTCAGTCCCTAGGATCTACTCTAGATAGACCTTAGAAATCCTTTAAGCTGATCCTAGGATTCTCTTAGATTCCAAGCCCTAGGATATTTCCTATATTCCAGACCCCAAGATCTATTTTAGATCCTGAGATTCTCCCAGACTCTAAATCCTTAGATCTACCTAGTCTTTAGGATCAATCCAACTATTAGATCAACTTTGATTCTAATCTATCCCTATTCTAAATCAATCTTGAATCTCAATTAATCCAGACCTTTAATCAATTTAAATCTTGAGCCGATTCGGACATTAATTCAATTAAAACCTTAAATCAACTCAAATCTCAAATCTACCCAGGCTTTAGATCAATCCATACCCTAGGATCGATTCAGATCTTAGATCAACCCAGATTTAAATCAATCTAAATTTCAATCACGACCATAATCAATAATTTTAATTCAAACCTCAATCAAAATCAAGACTTCAATCCCAGTCAAAATCCAATTCAATCCTCATCAAACTCAATTCCACTTTCCAATTCAATCTTTATTCCAATATTCAGATTCCAAACCCCAGTCCAACCTTCAATCACCTTCAATCTTCCAACTTCCAATCATCGTCAATCAATCTAGCATGTCGACTACCATCAGTCGATGATCTACGACCATTGTTTCAATTAACCATCGATCAATCAGATTTCAATCTTCTAACCCCCAGCCTCAAGTCTTAAACCAAATAATCATTGTCAAGTCAATCAATCTTTCAATATAGCTTATAATCAATCTCGCCAATTTTCCTTAAAATTTATATTGAATCGTGTACAGATTAATTAAGGTCGATTAGATTGCACACATTGCATTTGAGAATATCTAGTTTGATTCGACTCAATTTGAATTTGTTTCACCTCGACGCCGCTGTCGATTGTGAATTTGAATCAATCGATTGTTATCTTATGTTGAGTGATACTTGAGTATATCAAAACGCATCAAATTTTTATCAAATAAGTTTAATCAAGTGCATTTGAGATGATTTGAATTAATTTTGATGAAATTCTATCTTCAACGGCTTTGATTGGGTTGATTCAACTTGTTTTTGCTTAATTTAAATTTAGTCAACATTAATTATATTTGAATGATTTTGAATAATTAATTTAAGACATAAATCTAACAAAACTTTAATGTTTTATCAATTCTTTTGTTCCAATTTGAAGCCTAAATATCCCTCAAAATCCTTTAAACTTCAGCCCTTTAATTTATAAAAAATCAAGCACTTGATATCAACCATCGGATCAACTTTTGAAGGGAGGATGGTCTCTTGATCTTAATAATAGCATTAGGGCACTGGCTTGCATGGGGGGACGGATGGATCCCGGGGCAGCCGTGGATTTTCTCCTTGAAGAGACCTCATACTTGACACCTTGAAGCTGCTAGGGGCCGGCCAAGGCAGAGCCACTCCTTCCTTTTCTCCACCCGTCCAAGCAAGAGGAGAAGTGCTGGACTTGATTCCACGATCTATGCTCCCAGGCCTAGCCGCTCTTCTTCTTCTCCATCCCTCGAGGAAGAACAAAAAAAAGAAGATTCGGTCCTTTGCTGTGCTTGCCTTGTGTGCGATCCAAGGAAAGGAAGAGCTCACTTCTCCAAGCAGCTCATATGCCTCCAGCCGTCGTTTCCTACCCATCCTCATAAGAAACCTCCCTCTCGCTCGTGCTTAAAGCTACTAGGGCTGGCCAAGAGACAAATGGAGCTCCCCATCTAATCCTTACATTTCCAGCCACTATCTCTCCCTAACCCAAAAGCTACTGTCCTCCATTTTCTGCCAAGTGAGAAGAAGGAAGTAGTTGTGAGGTCGAACAAGGAGGAAAATCGATCTATTCAAGGAGAAAGGCTGCAGGAAGTTTTCTCTTTTAAGCACAGAAGAACAACTGATATGGGCGTATATGCTAGTGATGAGTTTGATAAGATGGGAGAATCAGATAGAACAGTGATTCATGAAGTTATGGAGCAGCAGACAGTTGGCATTGTGAAGGATGGAATCACCATTTCACTTAATGCAGTAACGATAGTTCCTGCTGTTACAAATCCTCACCGAGGGAGATATGATCTTTGACGATCTCTAGTTGAAACTATCTCATGTAAGTAAAATTGCTTGTAGTTTTGTCTGTGATAGTTTATAATCTAGATTAAAATAAGTTTTGTCTGATATAATAACTACCAATGTTGAAAGAATAAAAATAACCTATTATATGTTCTGCTTGTAATATTTTGATTACTATATTACTAACATTGATAGAATCCATTTCATTTTTCTGTATTAGCTTTTTATTGATCAAGTAATTCATATTGACAATGAATCTTAAATATTAACATATGGCTATCTTGTTATCTCAAATTTTCTTTAATTATTATTTTTTACAATCCATGAACTGATTGGGGGAATTAAAATTGTTGATAGAAACCTTAATGATCTGTTATGATTTTCTTTTTAGTGTTTTACTAATGAGCATACATTGATTTAGAGTTTGATATTACATATAATAAAGCTTACATGAAATTCATTTGTCAATAAGTCTATAGTCATTTGTCTTGTTTTCATCAATACTGAGTTTTTTAGTTCCTATTTTGCCATTCTAGCTTACAGATATATTGATATGAGATAAATATTATTGACTTTGGACTTCGGTGCCCACATTTAGCATGGATATAAGACAACCGAAAAATATAGTGGTTCTTCTATATATTTCGTTTCAGATAATTTCCTTGAAAATTCTATATTTTTTTAATATTCCAATATATGAAACAAGTTATAAATTCGCACTGAATTTAAGAACGGGGCCATAGTTTGTCTACTAAATTGAGTTATGTGATTATGTCCTTTTTTTTTATCATCTACGAATTTATTATGAGTAATTCTTGCTATTCTAGCATGAGTTTTGTTCATATTTATGTAGCTTATTATCCAAAAAGAGGGGACATGTTGAAGGTACGATCTAGACAACTATTTGTAAGCTCATTTTATTACCAAGATATGAATTTATTAATGATTGATGGCTGATGTAAAAAAAAAAAAAATGCAAAACTATGCTCATTAAATAATTGATTACAGGTTAAATGATATTTTAATAATATAGGCTCTATATTGTATTTCAAATATGAATCATATGAAGTTGTAAATGGATATGTCATGCAAGTGATTAAACCAATATTTTAGAACCTTACAAATTGCATCTGATCCTTACCTTTATTTATTGAACAAGTTTCAACTATTTGCACTCTTTTATTCATCATATTTCTTTAACCAGATATCGATGATGTTGATAATTTCATCCACTAATAACCACTGAGGAATTTTGGCATAAGATTTATTCTATTATATTCATAGCACTATCATGTGGTAATAAGGCTTGCTAATTTCAAATCATATAAATATTTTCTTGTTAAAATATGTTATAGGTTAGAATATAGCTACAGTTTACTTTCAAATGAAATTGTTGAAACATGTGTTCGATTATTTAATACACTATTGGCTAGCCCTGTTGGCTTCATTTGGCTTGATTGGGTAGGATGTACAAAGCAAACTCATTTTGTTTGAATTGTATAAACCTTGTAGCTCCATTTATTGAGATAATGTTTAGTAGAATTTCTTTTGATATGAATATGTGATATTTACAATAAATTTTGTCAGCAAATGCTTTTATATTTAATTGATCTTGACTAAATTTAGATGGTTATATGTCTTTTAGTGCCTCATATCATGCTTATGCATATAATCATCTTTAAATGCTATCTTGGATTTCACATATATACGAACCTAATTATTTGAATACATGATATTCTGACACCTCCTTCTCTCTTCGCCTTTTTGCGAGGTACTGGTGGAGTTGATTGGAGGATAGAGCCAAGGGGCTTTAGTCGCCCCTGTTTCTTCCAAATGGGGGTGCTACGACCGGAATCACTGTTGACTAGCTCCGGTGATCAGGTAAGTTTTTCCTAAAACTTAGAAGATCATAGGGCTCTTAGATTTCCCTATTGAGTTATTCCTTCAGCTTTAAGTTCTTGACTCCTGCATTTAGTGAATATGTGCCATCGACATAACTTGTCTATATTCATATACATGTCCAAAGGGTTAGTGACACTGATTCAAACCCATTTAACTTAGTGTCATTTAAGGACAATAATTAAGGACGAGTCTTAGAGAACTTAGGCAAATTCTAGGATTCACACATACATCCTTTAGGGATCAAACATCAAACCTAGAAAACTTAGTGACACCGTACCTTAGGATTAGTGTACACTATCAAACTTGACCTCAATCAAACTTAAATCAATCGATTAATCATTAAACCACTTAATTGATTTAATTAAAAGTCAAACCTTTAATTAAGCCTCAAAACTTCTTTAAATTCAATTGACTTGAAATTTAAACCCCTTGAGTTTAGTGACCTTCCCTGCTCTAGGGAAAACTCTCACTAAAGTTTGAACCCTTCAAACCCCTTAAGATTAAGTCTTAATCAAGCCCTCAAAACTTCAAGAAATTTAATAAATTCAATTTAAAACACAAAAACACACATAATATCTCCAATCAACCAAAATTGAACTCGTAACATAAGAAAATTAAAACCTCCTTGATTTGACATTAAATTTAAGCTTAATTGAATTTTGAATAAAATTGAACATTTAATTAATTTAATTGATTTAAAATAATTAATGATTCCAAAGAATTCTTAAACACTTGATAATCCCTCCTTAGATCATTCCTGATCTTTGGAGGTGATTTCAAGGAGTTTAGAGTTCATTTGAACTCAAATCATTAAAACACCCTTAATTAAACAATTAAATAATTCAAATAATTTTCAAAATTTGATAATTTAAAAATCATAACTATTTCAAGAAAATCTCAAATTGATCAAACTCAAAGTCATTCAACTCAAACAAAAATCTAAAATCTATCAAAACATCAAACCTTCAAAAATCATTTAAAATCCAGAAAATTTCAATCTAACCTTAAAACCAGCAATCAATCAACCTTAATTGAAATTCATCAAATTTCAAATCTTAAATTAAATCTAATTCATTTAATCATACCGGGTACCACTGGGTAACCCAGGCCTACGAGGCTATTAAATTAGCCCCAAGGAAGGTGAAATAAACTTCACGGCCTCGGTGTGCAACGAAGGTGGTATCCAACAAACAATCAAGAATCAATCTTAAAAATTAATTTCAAACCATTAAGACTTAAACTTTAACCAAAAACTTCCCTTGAGCCTTTCAACAAACCAGAACATCAAACAACTTTAACCAATTACCTGATATAAGACATATCCCAGCCACACAGCCTGTTACACACACCTAGATTGACTTATTAGGACACGAACTCTAGCTTTAGGTTAGGCCGGTGTTCCTTTTTTTTTTAAGATAGTTGAGATGCATATAAAATGAGAGTGGCATCCTAGGTTAGATAACATAGACATAAGTTCACTACCCACAGACCTGTGCACTTCATATGTGTCAGCCTAGGATTAGGTCCCCATCCCCTTGGCCTACGAGGTCCCCTTGAATGAGGTAACCCATGGTTGCTAACAAGGATCCTCTGGTCGGCACTCGACTAAGTAGGCTAAGGATACCGACAAACCCGGGACGATGGAAAACCATGGGATCTTGACCGGGGACGTCATACCCACTTGGTAGGTTAGTCTCCACCCTCACTTCCTGGGCATTCTCCTGATCTGGTGATCGAGAATATAAGTTCCAATTTTCTAATAAAATCAATCATTCAAACTTAAATCTCTTTCCATCAAATTCAAGCCCAACAATTAGGATAATTTGAGGTGTTTCTGAAGTAATTCAGAATCTCAAAACACCTCCTACCCTTCTTCCTTTGACTCCAGAAATAATTGTTCAATGTTGAACCATTCCTTGTTGAAAATCCCAGTCCTTAACCTCCTTTGATATCAATCTTTGAATTCTTAAATAAAATTCGTATCGCTATTTTAATCGAGAGTATTCGTAGGAAGATTTTCTGGTTTCCTACGATGTAATTAATTACGAGGGCTTGCGCTCGTATGAGATTTAGAAACCCAGACCAGATTTTTAAAATCAAGCTTTTCAAAATTTTAATTAATTATCTTTGGGAATGCAAAAGTCAACGATCATTATCGTCATTTTCAAATGATCGATAACAGATGATATCTTCTTTCCTTGGAAAGATATATCGTACTATTATCATGATCTTGATTATGAAATTAATGATCTCTTTACTAGATTATTGTAGTTAAACGTTGGATTTAACATCATTTTGATCTTTTAAGATCATATGTTGTTTCTCCTTAAGTTTGATTACGATAATCAGATAAATTCAAAGATTTGTAATCTGAACCTATTAGGGAACGATATGTTCATCTTTCGAGGTGATATATTATTCATAATAAGTGTTCGATTATAAAATCAAAATTCCAGAAATTTAACTTTCCCAAAGAAAATTAAACCTTTTTCAAAACTATATATAATTTTTCAACAAAACAAAAAAATGGCGACTCCACTGGGGAATAGTCTCTCTCTCCATCTTTAATGGCGGTACGAATTTTATTGCATCGGTAGTTTTGACTACCTTTCTTCCGTTGGTCCCTCTACCCATTTCTTCCTTGGGTGAGTGTGACCAACTCAATTAAGACATGTGAAAAGAGAGGTGAGTGTAGGAAACCTCCCTCCAAGTCGGGCTTTGACATTTTGCCTCCAAGTTTATTGGTAGAGCAAAAGAGTCAAGCCAAGCTTGTCAAAATCTTTTTGCATATATTGCAAACTCGCATGCGAATAAATCCCTGCATGCTAAGTTTCACAATTTATAAAAAATCCCTCAATCTCAAAATCAAGATTCAAAATTTCTTTAATTAAACCTGAATTTTGACATTTCACCCCAAGCTAGTCAGTATGGTGAAAGAGTCAAACCAGGTCTCTAGATTTTCCCTTAATTTTTGTTAACCATTATGTTGAAAGTAAAACTCAACATTTTGAGTTTCAAAAATCAAGGAAAATCTTTCAAATCAATTTCAATCGTCGTTGCTATATGTCTTCTACAATATTCTGTTGTAGTTGAACACATGCAATTCAAATTTCAAATTCTCCAGTCAATTCTGGGCTTTGACATTTCACCCTTAAATTGCTTGGTGGGGTGCAAAGAGTCAAGCCTTAGGATCTTCAGGCTAATTTGGCATACCTACACATTTGAATAAAATTCAATATGTTGAGTTCCAAATTTTGAAGAGGATCCGTTCAATTTCAACCTTGAGTTTAAATTCAGATTCAAATTCAAATTCAATTTTAATTTAAATCCAACTTCAAGCTTGAGTTTGAATCCAAGATTTAAATTTTAATTCAACCTCAAAATTGAATTCAATCTTAAGTTCAAATTCAATTTCAAAATTGAACTCAAATTTGATTCCAAACTTAAATTCAAACTTCAGATTTGATTTCAAGGTCAAATTCGGGACTTTGACATTTTGACCTAAGTTAATTGGAGAAACGAAAAGAGTCAAGCCCGATCCCCAGATCTTTCATGTCGATTTTATGCACCTACATGATTGAGTGAACCTCAGTCTGTTGAGTCATAAAATTTGAAGAAAGACCCATTTGACTTGAGCCTCAAATTCAAATTTAACTTTGAATCCAAACATAATTTCAACTTGAAATCTGAATTTGATTTTTAATTTAAAGTCGATTCAATTTTGATCGAGATTTTGACATTTCGACCCAAGTCAATTGGTGAAATGAAAAGAGTCGAGCCCGATCCTTGAATCTTTCATATCAATTTTGTGTACCTACATGATTGAGCGAAACTCGATCTGTTGAGTCACAAGATTTGAAGAAAGGTCCATTCGACTTCAATCTTAAGTTCAAATTTGAATCCAACTTTAATTTAAAATGCAATTTCAACTTCAAGTTCGAATTTGATTTGTCACCTCAAATTTTAATTTTAATTTTGAATTCAAGTTCGAGTTTGAACTTTGACATTTTGCCCCAAGTTAATTGGTGTAGCGAAAGTGTTGGGTTCAACCCTTAAGTCCTTGTCAATTCTACGAACCACTATTTTTGAATCTAAGCTTAACATGATTGAATTATCAAATTTTGAAGTTTAAAATTCAAATTCAAATTCAAGATTAACTAATTCAAGTCACTGTTCATTAATTTCAGGTTTTAAGCACTCAAATGGCTGGGAAACTCATTTTCTCTCTAGATAGAAACTTGATAGTCGAAGGAATCACTTCTGGTAATTTTATCCAGTTTGAAATGCAATTCCAAGACTTCAAGTTATCAGTCGATGGAGAAGAAATGATTGATCTGTCTGCTGGGATACGAAGGAATGTCCCTTTGATTGAGATTACTTTAGGGTCAGGAGTTGACTCCCCCATCTCCGAGATGGAGGCTGTTGTCACCCCTTTACCCACTGTATCTTCTACTGAGGAGGATAACAATCAGAAGTTAATAATGATAGAAGAGCTACCATCTCATCCTGAGATCGGGTCAAGTTCTAGTACCCCTGTCATCAGCAAAGCCAGCAAGAACAAAATGAAGAACTACCTTCGTAGAGTCAGAAAGAAGGTTGTCAAGGCCAAGAAGACTGCTGAGGCGAAAGCCTCAAAGCATGTCAAGTCCGAGGCTAATCAAAAGTTCGTTGCTCCTTCTACGAACCCCTTTCCTGGTGGAAATCATTTCCACCCATCTCCTGTTGCTCAAAGGAGGGAGGTTGTAGAAACGAGAGCACGATCTTCAATACACCTTCTTGACTACTACATGGCAAGAATCAATCAAGCCAGAACTGAACAAACTCCAGCACCAGGCCCTAGGCCCTCAGTTGAAGATTATGACCCGTCCACTCTATTAGATGATGTTAGGTCACGTTTCTATACGTGTCCCACTACATCAACTAGAGAGGAGGAGGTGTAGAAACCACTCGGGGTGCCACTCTCCTAATTACTAGACCACTAGTGATAAGAGAGGGGAAATAATCTAAGATTTTGTCAGATAGTGATACCGTTAAAATTTAACTTTCAACGGGGTCCTATCGAGATAAATCTTTTTTGATTAAAGTGATGCAATGATTTCTAAGGATAGCGCAGACCCAATAATAGTCTCTCCTTCCAAGGAGATCGTAGGAATCTAATTCCGTACTACTGGGGTTTTGCCACCTAGATTTGCAATTTCTTTTTAAGGAAAGTTTCCAATTTCTCAAGTGTACCGATTTCAAAATTTCAAGATAGTTGAATCATCTTTTTAATGAAAATTGACCTCTATTTGAAGTCTTAAGCAGGAGAAAGTTGTAGTTGACTCCAAATGTTTGAATACCCCTCATTCTCACCTCTTTTGTGGGATTGATTCAATTGTTGAGTTAAATCAATATCAAATTTAAGTTGATCTTTGAAATGAAAATCTTCTCAATTTTCTCCCAATTTTATATCCTAATAGATATCTCTTGGGTGTTTAAATTTTGTTCAATGATTTTCAAAAGTCAAGCCAGTATTCATTTTAAATGACTGGGTCCTACCTTGAGGATTATTCGTCCTTGCATAAGAGAATGAGTTTTCTTCTCTTATACTTGAGATGTAATCCCGGTATTGAAATAGAGAAGGAGTAGCCTCTTCTTAAATTCAATTGAATTCAAAAGATGCGCAAAATGCGCCAACAATCAAGAAATGCACAAAGTGCACTAAAAATCAAAAAGATGCGCAATGGGCGCCACAAGTTAAGAAACAGTGCAAAATGCACTATAAATCAAAAGATGCGCAATGTGCGCCACCAGAAAAAGAATGAGGCTCCCTTCTGCTAAATTCTTCAATCTCAAAATACCCAGTTAATTTAAATTGCTTGATTTTGAAAGTCTTGAATCCAGAATTTTCACCCGACATCGATATTCTATCAAGATACAAAAATCTCTCGTGCTAGAGAATTGAAAAGATCAAATTTCTATATTCAACTTAAATCTCTTTGAAATTAATTTTAATTCAAAATATTTACGGGAGACCCCAGTTTAGTTTCTACGAAACTTGGTCTGGGTCAACAAAACCTAAATCCTCAAACCTTTTTCAGGTTAGTTGGGGTCACTCAAACTTTTCACTGTACTTCTAAATTTGTGCCCGCTTGTCGTTCCGACAGGGTCCAAATTGCTAGAGGAAGTTTTCTAATAAAAAGAATGAATCTTCTACTCTTGATAAAAATTCAAAATCCGGTCCTTGAGAAGTGTGTGTAAGCCCTTCCGCCTAGGCATCTTTTCCTACTAGGCCTTCTTTATAAAATTACACTCTATGCTGGGTCCAAGCTTAATACCACTGGAGAAGTATTTTATAATGCTGGAAATTGTTGTTCACAATCAAACCACACCCTGTACTGGGTCCTAGATCATTCTGATCTAGAGGCGTAGTTTCTTTTGTTGGGACTTGCTGTTCAAAATCAAACTATAGTTGAGCAAAGTGCCTGACTCCAATTCGAGGAGCTCGAGGGCCTCAAATAAAAATCAAATTAAGCTCAGCAAAGTTTGAAAGTTCATAAGTCACATTTGATTCAAGTTACTGATAAGTTGTGTCACTTTAGAACTCCCCAAGTAGGAGACTTGGTTGTAGTCTTTTGTAGACCACTTCTAATCTATTGTAAACTTAATGGAAATCTTGAGTCAATGTTGACTGGATCGTTCATTTTTAATGATGATCTTTGAGGAAGTTTCCTTTTGACTGATCAACCCTGAAGAATGCCACCCAATATTTTCAAATATTGGGGAGGCTCTTCAGGAAGTACCATGCCAGATGAGTGTCAAATCTAAAATTAAATTCAAAACATTTCAAATTCAAAATCAAATTTAAACAATTCAAAATCAAATCCAAACAAATCAAAATTGAATCAAACACAATCGAAATTCAAATTCAAAATCAAATTCAAGATGAATCAAAATTGATCAAATTTCAAATTCAAACCTTTCAAATTCAAAAAATAATTCAAATCAAATTCAAAACACATCTTCAAATTCAAAACTCAATCAATTCAAATTCAAAAATTATTCAAACCTCAAATTCCAGAATTTAAATCCGATCCTCTATGTGAAGCAAGTTTCCTTCACATATGATCATTCCTGACCCGATCCTCTATACATAGCAAGTTTCCTCTGTATATGATCATTCCAGACTCGATCCCCTATGTGAAGCAAGTTTCCTTCACATATGATCATTCCAGACCTGATCCTCTATATAGAGCAAGTTTCCTCTATATACGATCAATCCAGACTCGATCCTCTATACATAGCAAGTTTCCTCTGTATATGATCATTCCAGACTCGATCCTCTATGTGGAGCAAGTTTCCTCTACATATGATCATTCCAGACTCGATCTTTTGTGTGAAACAAGTTTCCTTCACATACGATCAATCCAGATTCGATCCTCTGTGCAGAGCAAGTTTCCTCTACACATGATCTTCCAGACCTGATCTTCTATATAGAGCAAGTTTCCTCTATGTATACGATCATCCAGATTCGATCCTCTGTGTGAAACAAGTTTCCTTTACACATGATCATTCTAGACATGATCCTCTATATAGAGCAAGTTTCCTCTATATACGATCATCCAGATTTGATCCTCTATGTGAAGCAAGTTTCCTTCACATATGATCATTCCAGACTCGATCTTCTGTGTGAAGCAAGTTTCCTTCATATATGATCATTCCAGACTCGATTTTGTGTGAAGCAATGCTTCCTTCTCACAGGATCTTCCAGTTTTCTTTTCCTTAAGGTTAGATGTGAGTCATCGTGCTTTCTATCCTTAGGATTAGATCCGCTAGTGGTGGAGTACGCCTTTCATAGCACCATCCTAGCTTCTTCCAGTTTTCTTTTCCTTAAGGTTAGATGTGAGTCATCGTGCTTTCTATCCTTAGGATTAGATCCGCTAGTGGTGGAGTACGCCTTTCATGGCACCATCCTAGCTTCTTCCAGTTTTCTTTTCCTTAAGGTTAGATGTGAGTCATTGTGCTTTCTATCCTTAGGATTAGATCCGCTAGTGGTGGAGTACGCCCTTTGTGGCACCATCCTAGCATCTTCCAGTCTTCTTTTCCTTAAGGTTAGATGTGAG
This sequence comes from Dendrobium chrysotoxum, assembly GCA_019925795.1. Lineage (NCBI taxonomy): Eukaryota > Viridiplantae > Streptophyta > Magnoliopsida > Asparagales > Orchidaceae > Dendrobium > Dendrobium chrysotoxum. Next base: position 74,191,807 of record CM034314.1, read on the forward strand.
TCATCGTGCTTTCTTTCCTTAGGATTAGATCCTCTAGTGATGGAGTACATCCTCTGTGGCACCATCCTAGGTTCAAAATCCAGATCCGACCTTTTGTGGGAAGCAATACTTCTTTCCCTCAGGGTCCTCCAGTCTTCTCTTCCTTAAGGACAGATGTGAGTCATCGTGCTTTCTTTCCTTAGGATTAGATCTACTAGTGATGGATAACGCCCTCTGCGGCACCATCCTAATTTCAAAATTCAAAACTTCAAGCCTGATCTCCTATAGGAAGTAATACTACCTTCCTATGAGATCATCCAGCTTTTCTCTTCCTTAGAGTAGGTATTCTCCTTCTCTTAAGATTAGATTCCCCAGTGATGGAATAAGTCCCCTGTGGCACCGTCCTGGAATCAATTTCAAATTCCAAAATTAAACTCTCTTCTCCTCAAGGTTAGGCTTTTCTCCTTCCTTTAGAATTAGACTCCCCAGTGATGGAGTAAGTCCTCTATGGCACCGTCCTGGGTTTAATTTCAAAATCCAGTTTTCTCTTCCTTAGGGTAGGTTCTTCTTCCTTCCCTTGGGATTAGACTTCCTAGTGATGGAGTAAGTCCTTTATGGCACCGTCCTGGAATCAATCTCAATCAGACCTTCTTTTCCTTAGGGCTAGGCATTTCTTCCTTCCCTTAGGATTAGATCTACTAGTGGTAGAGTACGCCCCTTGTGACACTACCCTAGTATCAAAATTCAAACTCGATCCTCTATAGTTAGGAGTTCTTCCTTTCTATACGATCATCCAGGCATTCTTTTCCTTAGGGATAGGTTTTCTTCCTTCTCCTAGGACTAGATCTACTAGTGGTAGAGTATGCTGTCCCCAGCACTACCCTAGTCCATTTCAAATTTAATCTTCTGAGGTTAGACTTTCCTTTTCCTCAGAATCAAATCTAAATTCAATCCTTTATAGTTAGGAGTTCTTCCTTCCTATAGGATCACCCAGACTGCCTTCTCCTTTAGGGATATATTCTTCCTTCCCTTTAGGACCAGACCCACTAGTGGTAGAGTACGCTTTTCCTAGCACTACCCTAGTATCTATTCAAACCCCGATTCCCTAGGGATAAATTTATTTTTCCCTTAGGATCAAAACTCCAGACTTGACCATTCTATTCGGTCAACACCAATATGTGCAATAGAACTATATTCTATTACACATATTGGGGGTCCATTTGTTGACCTCATTTTCGTATGAGCTCAGTAGGACCAATCCAGACCTTAGGATCTTTCCAATCCTTAGGATCAATCTTAACCCTAGGATTAATCTAATCTTAGATCAATCCAGACTTTAAGATCAATCCAAATTCAAATCAATCCTGATCTCAGATCAATCTAGTTTCCAGACTATTCTAGACCCTAGGATCTTTATTAGATTTTAGATCTTAGGATTATTCTAGACCTTAGGATCCTCCTGGAATCCAAACTTTAGGATATACTCTACATCCTAAGATTCTTCTAGATTCCAGAATTTCTAGATCTTAGGGTTATTCTAGACCCTAGACCCTAAGACTTCTAGACTCTAGGATCTTTCTAAACTTCAGTCCCTAGGATCTACTCTAGATAGACCTTAGAAATCTTTTAAGCTGATCCTAGGATTCTCTTAGATTCCAAGCCCTAGGATATTTCCTATATTCCAGACCCCAAGATCTATTTTAGATCCTGAGATTCTCCCAGACTCTAAATCCTTAGATCTACCTAGTCTTTAGGATCAATCCAACTATTAGATCAACTTTGATTCTAATCTATCCCTATTCTAAATCAATCTTGAATCTCAATTAATCCAGACCTTTAATCAATTTAAATCTTGAGCCGATTCGGACATTAATTCAATTAAAACCTTAAATCAACTCAAATCTCAAATCTACCCAGGCTTTAGATCAATCCATACCCTAGGATCGATTCAGATCTTAGATCAACCCAGATTTAAATCAATCTAAATTTCAATCATGGCCATAATCAATAATTTTAATTCAAACCTCAATCAAAATCAAGACTTCAATCCCAGTCAAAATCCAATTCAATCCTCATCAAACTCAATTCCACTTTCCAATTCAATCTTTATTCCAATATTCAGATTCCAAACCCCAGTCCAACCTTCAATCACCTTCAATCTTCCAACTTCCAATCATCGTCAATCAATCTAGCATGTCGACTACCATCAGTCGATGATCTACGACCATTGTTTCAATTAACCATCGATCAATCAGATTTCAATCTTCTAACCCCCAGCCTCAAGTCTTAAACCAAATAATCATTGTCAAGTCAATCAATCTTTCATTATAGCTTATAATCAATCTCGCCAATTTTCCTTAAAATTTATATTGAATCGTGTACAGATTAATTAAGGTCGATTAGATTGCACACATTGCATTTGAGAATATCTAGTTTGATTCGACTCAATTTGAATTTGTTTCACCTCGACGCCGCTGTCGATTGTGAATTTGAATCAATCGATTGTTATCTTATGTTGAGTGATACTTGAGTATATCAAAACGCATCAAATTTTTATCAAATAAGTTTAATCAAGTGCATTTGAGATGATTTGAATTAATTTTGATGAAATTCTATCTTCAACGGCTTTGATTGGGTTGATTCAACTTGTTTTTGCTTAATTTAAATTTAGTCAACATTAATTATATTTGAATGATTTTGAATAATTAATTTAAGACATAAATCTAACAAAACTTTAATGTTTTATCAATTCTTTTGTTCCAATTTGAAGCCTAAATATCCCTCAAAATCCTTTAAACTTCAGCCCTTTAATTTATAAAAAATCAAGCACTTGATATCAACCATCGGATCAACTTTTGAAGGGAGGATGGTCTCTTGATCTTAATAATAGCATTAGGGCACTGGCTTGCATGGGGGGACGGATGGATCCCGGGGCAGCCGTGGATTTTCTCCTTGAAGAGACCTCATACTTGACACCTTGAAGCTGCTAGGGGCCGGCCAAGGCAGAGCCACTCCTTCCTTTTCTCCACCCGTCCAAGCAAGAGGAGAAGTGCTGGACTTGATTCCACGATCTATGCTCCCAGGCCTAGCCGCTCTTCTTCTTCTCCATCCCTCGAGGAAGAACAAAAAAAAGAAGATTCGGTCCTTTGCTGTGCTTGCCTTGTGTGCGATCCAAGGAAAGGAAGAGCTCACTTCTCCAAGCAGCTCATATGCCTCCAGCCGTCGTTTCCTACCCATCCTCATAAGAAACCTCCCTCTCGCTCGTGCTTAAAGCTACTAGGGCTGGCCAAGAGACAAATGGAGCTCCCCATCTAATCCTTACATTTCCAGCCACTATCTCTCCCTAACCCAAAAGCTACTGTCCTCCATTTTCTGCCAAGTGAGAAGAAGGAAGTAGTTGTGAGGTCGAACAAGGAGGAAAATCGATCTATTCAAGGAGAAAGGCTGCAGGAAGTTTTCTCTTTTAAGCACAGAAGAACAACTGATATGGGCGTATATGCTAGTGATGAGTTTGATAAGATGGGAGAATCAGATAGAACAGTGATTCATGAAGTTATGGAGCAGCAGACAGTTGGCATTGTGAAGGATGGAATCACCATTTCACTTAATGCAGTAACGATAGTTCCTGCTGTTACAAATCCTCGCCGAGGGAGATATGATCTTTGACGATCTCTAGTTGAAACTATCTCATGTAAGTAAAATTGCTTGTAGTTTTGTCTGTGATAGTTTATAATCTAGATTAAAATAAGTTTTGTCTGATATAATAACTACCAATGTTGAAAGAATAAAAATAACCTATTATATGTTCTGCTTGTAATATTTTGATTACTATATTACTAACATTGATAGAATCCATTTCATTTTTCTGTATTAGCTTTTTATTGATCAAGTAATTCATATTGACAATGAATCTTAAATATTAACATATGGCTATCTTGTTATCTCAAATTTTCTTTAATTATTATTTTTTACAATCCATGAACTGATTGGGGGAATTAAAATTGTTGATAGAAACCTTAATGATCTGTTATGATTTTCTTTTTAGTGTTTTACTAATGAGCATACATTGATTTAGAGTTTGATATTACATATAATAAAGCTTACATGAAATTCATTTGTCAATAAGTCTATAGTCATTTGTCTTGTTTTCATCAATACTGAGTTTTTTAGTTCCTATTTTGCCATTCTAGCTTACAGATATATTGATATGAGATAAATATTATTGACTTTGGACTTCGGTGCCCACATTTAGCATGGATATAAGACAACCAAAAAATATAGTGGTTCTTCTATATATTTCGTTTCAGATAATTTCCTTGAAAATTCTATATTTTTTTAATATTCCAATATATGAAACAAGTTATAAATTCGCACTGAATTTAAGAACGGGGCCATAGTTTGTCTACTAAATTGAGTTATGTGATTATGTCCTTTTTTTTTATCATCTACGAATTTATTATGAGTAATTCTTGCTATTCTAGCATGAGTTTTGTTCATATTTATGTAGCTTATTATCCAAAAAGAGGGGACATGTTGAAGGTACGATCTAGACAACTATTTGTAAGCTCATTTTATTACCAAGATATGAATTTATTAATGATTGATGGCTGATGTAAAAAAAAAAAAAATGCAAAACTATGCTCATTAAATAATTGATTACAGGTTAAATGATATTTTAATAATATAGGCTCTATATTGTATTTCAAATATGAATCATATGAAGTTGTAAATGGATATGTCATGCAAGTGATTAAACCAATATTTTAGAACCTTACAAATTGCATCTGATCCTTACCTTTATTTATTGAACAAGTTTCAACTATTTGCACTCTTTTATTCATCATATTTCTTTAACCAGATATCGATGATGTTGATAATTTCATCCACTAATAACCACTGAGGAATTTTGGCATAAGATTTATTCTATTATATTCATAGCACTATCATGTGGTAATAAGGCTTGCTAATTTCAAATCATATAAATATTTTCTTGTTAAAATATGTTATAGGTTAGAATATAGCTACAGTTTACTTTCAAATGAAATTGTTGAAACATGTGTCGATTATTTAATACACTATTGGCTAGCCCTGTTGGCTTCATTTGGCTTGATTGGGTAGGATGTACAAAGCAAACTCATTTTGTTTGAATTGTATAAACCTTGTAGCTCCATTTATTGAGATAATGTTTAGTAGAATTTCTTTTGATATGAATATGTGATATTTACAATAAATTTTGTCAGCAAATGCTTTTATATTTAATTGATCTTGACTAAATTTAGATGGTTATATGTCTTTTAGTGCCTCATATCATGCTTATGCATATAATCATCTTTAAATGCTATCTTGGATTTCACATATATACGAACCTAATTATTTGAATACATGATATTCTGACACCTCCTTCTCTCTTCGCCTTTTTGCGAGGTACTGGTGGAGTTGATTGGAGGATAGAGCCAAGGGGCTTTAGTCGCCCCTGTTTCTTCCAAATGGGGGTGCTACGACCGGAATCACTGTTGACTAGCTCCGGTGATCAGGTAAGTTTTTCCTAAAACTTAGAAGATCATAGGGCTCTTAGATTTCCCTATTGAGTTATTCCTTCAGCTTTAAGTTCTTGACTCCTGCATTTAGTGAATATGTGCCATCGACATAACTTGTCTATATTCATATACATGTCCAAAGGGTTAGTGACACTGATTCAAACCCATTTAACTTAGTGTCATTTAAGGACAATAATTAAGGACGAGTCTTAGAGAACTTAGGCAAATTCTAGGATTCACACATACATCCTTTAGGGATCAAACATCAAACCTAGAAAACTTAGTGACACCGTACCTTAGGATTAGTGTACACTATCAAACTTGACCTCAATCAAACTTAAATCAATCGATTAATCATTAAACCACTTAATTGATTTAATTAAAAGTCAAACCTTTAATTAAGCCTCAAAACTTCTTTAAATTCAATTGACTTGAAATTTAAACCCCTTGAGTTTAGTGACCTTCCCTGCTCTAGGGAAAACTCTCACTAAAGTTTGAACCCTTCAAACCCCTTAAGATTAAGTCTTAATCAAGCCCTCAAAACTTCAAGAAATTTAATAAATTCAATTTAAAACACAAAAATACACATAATATCTCCAATCAACCAAAATTGAACTCGTAACATAAGAAAATTAAAACCTCCTTGATTTGACATTAAATTTAAGCTTAATTGAATTTTGAATAAAATTGAACATTTAATTAATTTAATTGATTTAAAATAATTAATGATTCCAAAGAATTCTTAAACACTTGATAATCCCTCCTTAGATCATTCCTGATCTTTGGAGGTGATTTCAAGGAGTTTAGAGTTCATTTGAACTCAAATCATTAAAACACCCTTAATTAAACAATTAAATAATTCAAATAATTTTCAAAATTTGATAATTTAAAAATCATAACTATTTCAAGAAAATCTCAAATTGATCAAACTCAAAGTCATTCAACTCAAACAAAAATCTAAAATCTATCAAAACATCAAACCTTCAAAAATCATTTAAAATCCAGAAAATTTCAATCTAACCTTAAAACCAGCAATCAATCAACCTTAATTGAAATTCATCAAATTTCAAATCTTAAATTAAATCTAATTCATTTAATCATACCGGGTACCACTGGGTAACCCAGGCCTACGAGGCTATTAAATTAGCCCCAAGGAAGGTGAAATAAACTTCACGGCCTCGGTGTGCAACGAAGGTGGTATCCAACAAACAATCAAGAATCAATCTTAAAAATTAATTTCAAACCATTAAGACTTAAACTTTAACCAAAAACTTCCCTTGAGCCTTTCAACAAACCAGAACATCAAACAACTTTAACCAATTACCTGATATAAGACATATCCCAGCCACACAGCCTGTTACACACACCTAGATTGACTTATTAGGACACGAACTCTAGCTTTAGGTTAGGCCGGTGTTCCTTTTTTTTTTAAGATAGTTGAGATGCATATAAAATGAGAGTGGCATCCTAGGTTAGATAACATAGACATAAGTTCACTACCCACAGACCTGTGCACTTCATATGTGTCAGCCTAGGATTAGGTCCCCATCCCCTTGGCCTACGAGGTCCCCTTGAATGAGGTAACCCATGGTTGCTAACAAGGATCCTCTGGTCGGCACTCGACTAAGTAGGCTAAGGATACCGACAAACCCGGGACGATGGAAAACCATGGGATCTTGACCGGGGACGTCATACCCACTTGGTAGGTTAGTCTCCACCCTCACTTCCTGGGCATTCTCCTGATCTGGTGATCGAGAATATAAGTTCCAATTTTCTAATAAAATCAATCATTCAAACTTAAATCTCTTTCCATCAAATTCAAGCCCAACAATTAGGATAATTTGAGGTGTTTCTGAAGTAATTCAGAATCTCAAAACACCTCCTACCCTTCTTCCTTTGACTCCAGAAATAATTGTTCAATGTTGAACCATTCCTTGTTGAAAATCCCAGTCCTTAACCTCCTTTGATATCAATCTTTGAATTCTTAAATAAAATTCGTATCGCTATTTTAATCGAGAGTATTCGTAGGAAGATTTTCTGGTTTCCTACGATGTAATTAACTACGAGGGCTTGCGCTCGTATGAGATTTAGAAACCCAGACCAGATTTTTAAAATCAAGCTTTTCAAAATTTTAATTAATTATCTTTGGGAATGCAAAAGTCAACGATCATTATCGTCATTTTCAAATGATCGATAACAGACGATATCTTCTTTCCTTGGAAAGATATATCGTACTATTATCATGATCTTGATTATGAAATTAATGATCTCTTTACTAGATTATTGTAGTTAAACGTTGGATTTAACATCATTTTGATCTTTTAAGATCATATGTTGTTTCTCCTTAAGTTTGATTACGATAATCAGATAAATTCAAAGATTTGTAATCTGAACCTATTAGGGAACGATATGTTCATCTTTCGAGGTGATATATTATTCATAATAAGTGTTCGATTATAAAATCAAAATTCCAGAAATTTAACTTTCCCAAAGAAAATTAAACCTTTTTCAAAACTATATATAATTTTTCAACAAAACAGTACTCCATAGCAATAATAAAGAGAGAAGGAGACAGAGGGTCTCCTTGCCTTAAACCTTTGACTGATTTGAAAAAACCATGGTTTCTCCCATTAATGATGACAGAGAAGTAATTGTTCTCAATACTATTTTTAACCAACATAATGAAAGAAGAGCTAAAACCAAAAAGAGACAACATATGGTAAAGAAAATCCCAACTAAGATTATCATAAGCTTTAGTAATATCAAGTTTGAAAATAATATTGCTCCCTTTACTTTTAACATTAATATCATGAGAAACCTCTTGGGTAAGGAGAACATTATCAAAGATGCTTCTACCTTTAACAAAACCCGTTTGATTCGAAGAGATGATTCTAGGTAACATATTGACCAGACAACTAGAAATGATTTTAGAATTGAGTTTATTAAAAAAAGAGCATAAGCTAATAGGTCTAAAGTCATTCCAGTTGTTAATAGCCACCTTTTTAGGAATAAGGGCAATATTAGTAGAAGAGAAAAACTTAGGATAAGGATTACCAATAAAGAAGTCCTTAACAGCTTCAACCACATCTAATTTAACAATATTCCAAGAGTGTTGAAAAAATTTAGTGGTGTAACCATCAGGGCCAGCCACAGTATCCCCTTTCATACCCTTAATAATATTCCAAATTTCATCCTCAGTCAGGATTTCAGTGAGTAAAACATTGTCATCCTCACAAATAATGTGAGGAATGATGAAAGGGTTGACAATAGGAATGCAATTTCCTATATTATTGAAAATGTTATTGAAATGATCAACACCAGACTTTATAATTAAACTTTCAGAAGTAAGACAAATCCCATCATTATCAGTAATTTTTTGAATGTAATTTTTAACCCTCTTCTTGTTGGCCATAGCATGGAAGAATTTAGTGTTCCTATCTCCTTCTAATAAAATTTTAGCATTAGCTTTTTGCTTCCAAAATTCCTCCTCAAGATTATGCAAATGAGACAGAGCATTTTTAGCCTCGTTAAGGTGAAAAAGATTTTCCAAACTGGGATTATCCAGATACAAATTGTCCAAATCAATAATCTTATTCTCAGCTTCCTTAATATTGGAAAAAATATTCTTGAAAATATTTTTATTCCACCATCTAATAGGTTATTTTAATCTATTCAACTTAGCCCATAATCTATGCATACCAAAGATTTCATTATTTGGGTGCAAAGGAGCATTCCAATTTTTTTGAACAAGATTAAGAAAATCTTTATGTAAGAGCCACATATTCTGAAATCTAAAAGAGAAGGAACCAAAATTGCTATTGGAACTAATGTTTAATAATAAGGGTGCATGATCAGATTGAGTTCTACTTAAATGCTCCACACTAGTAGAATTAAAGTTTTCAATCCAAGCATTATTGAATAAGAGTCTATCAAGCCTTTGCCACATCAAGGCTCTATTCCAAGTGAAATTACTTCCAGAATAACCAATATCATGCAGATTGCAATCAGCTATCATAGAATTAAAATCATCCATAGCTTTACAATTAGGAGGTTTGCCCCCAATTCTTTCAGAAGCATTTGAAATAACATTAAAATCACCACCAGCACACCACGGGCCATTAGTATTATTAGCGAAAGCACTTAATTGCTCCCAAAGTGGGCGACGACCCACTTTGGTACAAGCAGCATAAATAAAGGAAAAATAGCAATTAATATTAAAACAAGTAATTTGACAGTGAACAACTTGATGAAAGTCAGATATCATATTCAAAGTGATAGCACTATGCCACATTATCCAAATTTTGTTCGAACAGTTAGCATGAAAATTGAAAAAACCCAAACAGGAAGCAGTGGCAGCAATTTTATCCATATTAATAAGGGGCTCAAACAAAACCAAAAGTTGAATGTTATGAACTCTACATAAATTCCGAACTCTAACTTTGGATTCGGTCCCCCCAATACCCCTAACATTCCATAAGAGAACTTTAACCATTACAATCTTTAAGGTTAGTTTGAGTTCTTTTAACACGAGGTGTGGATTGAATGCTAATTTTAACATGTTTAATTTTCTTTTTCCCAACCTTGGTAAACCCATCCTCATCAAAATTCTTAGACAAATGTTCATTACTGTTCGAAACTATAGGATCCCCATTTTCATTCAAATCATTTGATTCCATACTGTCAGCAGCAAAAGAGTGATCATGAATGATTTCCCCTTCTTCACAACCTTCTTTTGAGCCAATCTCAGATTCCCCCATATCCTTATTCAAGTCATTATCAACAATAGTAATAGGTTGAGATAGAGGTATATTAGATTTATCATTATTAAGCAGCATGGAATCAACTGAAACAAAAATATTAGGCACGATTTCCTGTTCACCGTCATTAGCAACAGTTAAAATCTCATCGTTTCCCTCTTGCACAATAGCAGAAGTATTCTTTAAAACACACACAGTGTTTTCCGGCAAATCCTCCGGTAGGTTATCCAAATTTTTAGAAGCAGACGGTTCGCATTGAACCGTATGGGACAGCTCTTGATTTTGAACAATAGGAATATACTCCTTACTAGCAGTAATAGTTTTGCCAACCTGATAGTTTTTTTTAAGATCAGGATGTAGTTTAAAACAATCCGACAAAGCATGTCCGTGCATTTTACAATGGGAACAAAAATCAGGAACACTTTCGAATTCTACCTTTTGTAAATAACCAAAAGCTTTAGATCCTACCCAAATTTCCTTAGAATGTTTCTTGGTGATATCAACCTCCACTAAAACCCTAGCAACAGACGGACGAGTTCTAGATGCCGTAGCTTGATCAGTTTGTAGCGGTCTACCAAAAACAGAACCGAGGGCATGTAAAACCTTAGGATTGAAAAAATGTAAACGCAAATTAGGAAAAGAGATCCAGATCGGCACAATAGGCGATTCCTCTTTGATATCGAAGAAAGGAGTCCACTTTAAAATACGCATTTGACAGTTATTAATGAAGTAAGATCGCCTAGCAAAAACTCTGCTATAATCCAAATCGTTCGATAATTGAATAGCAACATGTCGCGAGTCCAATAGCCCCATAGAATAAAAACCAGAAAGCTTCAAATTACCGAAAAAATGGCGAATCGAGTCCAGATTAGGTCTACGCAGACCAAACTTACCCACCAAGGTAAATTGAAAAGGAGATGCAAGTTGAAGAACTTCATCATCAGACAAAAAAATAGCAGGGACACCGTTAAAAACGCCTTGAGTTAACGAAGGAAGTTTATCACCTGACTGGGATGCCGAAGAGAGCACCTCTTTAAAAGATCGAGAGCAAGATGGAGATTTCTGTCCATCCGTGTCGAGTTGAAAAAACCCTTTACTCTTACCGGAAACCGGTTCATTAACAATCCCCCACGGCGTGGACGAAGAATCCCCCGCCATGAAGACCGCCCTAGACGGGCACAAACCAGAGAAGGGCACCAAATCTCAGACGAAACAACAACAATCTCGAACCAGGGGAGAAAATCGGAGGAAGAAAGACGGGAGAACAAGGGAACCCTAAAATCGCCAGAGGCGGCTCTTAGGGCGAGAAAGACAGAAAGTCGGACGACCTCAACACAACTATGATCTACATGCTCAATAACCACTGCATTATCCTTAACACCTTCTTTTATGGCTAACTACATAATGTCAATATTCTTGCTTCGACTATTACTTTTGTTATTCTTAGCAAAAATTACTACACATGAATTGTCACAATATATCTTCTATGGCTTAAATATCAAACCCATAAGTCTAAGCCCATAAATGAAACTTTTCAACCATACATCATGCATTTTTGCGTTAAAACATGACACAAACTCGACTCCATAGTAGTAGTAGTTAGATTCTACTTGGAACTCCTCAAAGACACAGCTCAACCAACAAATATAAATATGTACGAAGAAGTTGATTTTTGGGAATCAAGATAGCTAGCAAATTAGAATCTGAGTAGTCAATCACCTCTAAACTATCAGTCCACCTACAAATAAGCATATTTTCTTTGCTATCTTGGACCTACCTTAACACTTTCTTTGCAGTTCACCTACACGCCTGGATTACTTTGATACATCCCCACTACAAATGCTATGTTAGGTCTTGTGCAAACTTAAGCATACATTAAGCTAACAACAATTGAAGCATATAGAATATTTCTCATTTTCTCCCTTTCAAAATTATTTTTCAAGCACTAACTCAAGCTGAATCTATCACCTTAACAATGAGAGTTACAATTGGTGAATAATCTTTCATCCTAAATTTATCCAATATTTTATTGATATATGTCTCTTGAGACAAACCTAAAATATCTTGAAGTCCGTCTCTCTGTGTATTTTAATGCTAATAACATAAGAGGCATTGCCCACATCCTTCATATCAAAATTTTCAAAGAACTTATTTCACCTCACGTAATAATGCTATATCATTAGTGGCAAGTAAATACTATCTACATATATTATTAGAAAACAAAATTTGCTCTCACTAATCTTCTGGTATATACATCAATCCATAATATTCTCTGCAAAATCAAATGCATATATCACATCATGGAATTTTAAATACTATTAATAAGAGGCTTGTTTCAATCCATATATAGATTACTTAAGCTTGCATACCAAATGCTCACCTTCATTAGAGGAGAATCCTTTTGATTGTTTAGTGTAAACCTTCTCCTCTAATGTTCCATTGAGAAATATAGTTTTTACATCTAAAGCTTCCCCAATATGTGACAGTGAAACCTCTTCACAATATTTACGAAATAAATTTTTTTATATGGGTCATAGACGCTTCTTGCCTAAAGAGCACAAATGGAGAAAAAGTAGGAAGTTTAATGGCTAGCATGAAGTGAGACCTCAATTTTTATCAGAAGATGAAATATTATCAGAAATGAAATCAATAAAGGATTTGAAGTTTGGAAAGCATCCTAGCTGCAAAAAAGAAAACGTAACCTTCATGAATCAACTTGGACAAAAAAAGTATATTTTTTTAGTTGCCTTATTGGAGAAGTCTCATATTACGTCATAATCTAGATGTATTGCACATTGAAAAGAATATTTGTGACAACATTTTGGAGACTTTAATAAATATAGAAGGAAAGACAAAAGATACAGAGAACGTTCGTTTGGATCTATAAGAATGGGCATAAGACATGAGCTAAATTTGCAAAAATAAGGTGAGAAGTATTTTAAACCTCTAACCTCTTACACACTATCTCCAAAAGAGATAGAAGGGTTTCTAAACTTTGTTAGATTAGTAAAGTTTCCAGACGGTTACACAACAAATATATCTAGATTAGTACATATTCGAAATGGTAAGCTTATGAGATTAAAAAGCCATGATTGCCATGTTCTGTTACAATGAAACCTTCCTTTAGGATTGCGTGGATATTTAAATAAGGATGTGCATAATGCTTTAAGTGATTTGTCAAGATTTTTTAGGATATTATGTGCTAAGACATTGAGATTGGATGTTTTGGAGAAATTAGAATATATGATCATCAAAATAATTTGTCGGTTTAAAATGATATTTTCACCTGCTTTCTTTGACATAATGGTTCACTTGGTTGTTCATTACCATTTGTGGCCAAGCTTGCTCGACCTGTTTAGTATAGGTGGATGTATCCAATTGAAAGGTTACTTCTTGTGCTTATAACTTTTACTTTTTTGTATATTTTTATTGATTATTTACACAAATTTTGATTTAAATTTTTTTATATACTAAAAATCTAAGTGTTCATAAAGAGAATGTTAGGAACAAAGCTAGCCCTGAAGGATCAATTGCAGAAGCTTATGTTGTTAATGAGGTATTGACATTTTGTTCTAGATACCTCCATGGCATGAAGAGTAAAAATAATCAAGTTGAATAATATAATGATGATAATCATTTGCATGAAAATAAACTTTCAATTTTCACAAAAAGGATTCATCCTTTTTGGTCAACCACTCTTCACTACATTATCTTGGAGTGAGTACAATTTAGTTTGATGGTATGTTCTTAACAATTGCAAAGAGCTAAAGCCATACCTTGGTTACATAATTAACTAAAATGTTGAAGATGTTAAATTTATTTATAAATAATGTATTAATCTGTAATTAAATTTTATAAAATTATGTGTTAGTGAATATGAGAATGAGCTAAGAAAAGAGCATTCATTTATTCAAGATGTGACAATAAAAAAAAAGAACAATTTCCATTATAGTTTGAACAAAGAGTGAGATACTCAATTTCTTAATTTTGTTTACTATTTATATTCATTATTTTTTTTTTCTAATATTCATAATTTCACAAAACTTGATTCTTTTCTTACTTCTAAATGAAGAGCTTGAATTGTCACGACCTGGCCCGGAGACTCGAATTATTGAGGCGGGAACAAACGGTCAGACAGTATATTAAATTTTAACTAATATAAAACTATCTCAAAACTGAAAGAGCCGCTAAAACCTCAAAATTTAAAACAAAATATCATAAATACCTTTCATTTGGAGTGTTTCACATATGGTATATATTTTTACCTTTCTATTCATTTTAATTATACTAAATTATACCTGAAAATGTTAGAACAACGAAGGGTAAGCTATAGCTTAGTGAGTAAAACATGCTTCTAAATTACGGTAACCAAAAATAATTAAAACAATATGCACGAACATTTTATAATATAAAATAAGTCTATTTAATCATTTCATATCAAAACATGCATACATCATATCTGTCAAATATATCATATCTTTATCCTTTCTTAATAATACAATCATCTTAGGAGCCACCATCTAATTTAGTATCAATGAAGGTACGCATTTTTCATTTTCATTTCTATAAGCTTTTCCATTAACGTGCACGGGTACATTGCATCCCCAGCCAGTACCATAAGGGGATGGGCTCCATCAGTCAACATGCACATATAATTATATATATTTAATCATTTCATTACTTTATATTTTATGCAATAATATAAGGTAAATTATTTAATATATATGAGATGGATTATTTGCAATGCATTTAGAATAAATAGTAAGATAAATCATTTGCAATAACAATTAAAATACAATGGGAAGTAATACAATTACCATAATATAGAAACATGCATACTCACCTTGATTAGGATTGCTCGCTCTTAATATCCTCGCTCTGATTTCAATAAAATGACACCTATAATAATACATGATTTTATAAGGTTATTTTAACTTATATTTAATCATATATCTCTCTAATTAATTATTAAGTTTACTTAAATAGTTTTTATTTTAAATTAAGAGAATTTGTTATTCTCCTTTTAACTATGATTTGATTATCATTTATAATATCGCTATTTTAATAACTTCTCATTTAAAATACAATCTTTAATAATTAAAAGAAATATCTCTTATACTCTCACTCTCTAATTTCATATTTATTTTACTAATTGGAATTAAATTTTAAAATATTCATTCTCTCTCTCTCTATAATATTTTTTTATTTTTTTAACTATATTTTCTTTATTGATCATTATAATTAATTTTCTTAATTATCATTTTCAAATTTATATCTTATTTTAACTCTCAAAATTTACATAATTTGTTGATTTTCTCTTCTTTTTATTTATTTATTTATTTATTAAATATGCTTAAATAGTTATCATATTTAATTTAGGAATAAAATTTATTCTCCTTGTATTCTCATTGATATCATAATTTATTTAAAATAATTCATTGCTTTAACTTTTTTTTTTGGGAAACCCTCGGTAGGGCCTTCGTGTTAATTCAAAAAAAGGGTTACAAGGTCCTTAAAAGGAACCTCCAGCTCACTATTGCTCCCAGGGCTACAAAAAATAATAAAATAAAACCTACGAGCTGGTGGTTCCAAGAGCTAAGAATTACAAAAATACCTAATAACAGTCTAGGGCTGCAAGAAGACAGCACCCAAAAAAGGGAGATCCAAAGGAAAACAATCAGCAAATACTCCCTGCAAAAAATGAGAGGCAGAATCAAGTTACCACTAGAAGTAGAATCCACAATCTCCTTACAAAACTTGTCACACCAAAAATTCCCCATAGTCATCTGCACAAAAAAGATACTCCAAGGCACCCATGTGAGGTTGCAAGAAATATGGAAACAGATAAAACAAAAGTGTAATGTCCAACAGCCTTTGTTAATAGAAAAAGAGTAATCAAACCCCATATCATTCGAGAAGGCAATTCCAATGAGAGAGCTAACACCAACAACGTTAAGGTTTGAGGGAGTCTTACTACCACCATCATGAATGATAAAATACCCAATATTAATCTGATACAGTAAGAAGAAATTCCTAACAATACTTAAATCCTAGATCTCAACAAACATCCGATTATTACAGCTCCCAAAAGCAGAAACAAAACCCAAATTGTTAACCAACAAGCGAATCCCCAAAACAGAGCAACCAGAACTTGCCATCCACCAAATTACCTCTAGAATAACCACAAAAACTCACCTGTAACACTCAACCAGCAGCACTAAAAAAAAGTATACACCAATGTAACAACCAATAAAGGTAAAACTAACAACCCGAGTGTAGAGGCCAACAACCAGAAAAACCCAACAAACCCACATGCAGTACCAAACCAGCAGCAATCATAGCCGACACAAAAAAAACCCGCAGATGAAGCGACACAGAAACTCACAAAGACGAAACCCAAATAAACCACCAGCAACCCCAAAACAGCAGCACCAGTGAACACACAACCAAGCCACCAAACCGGATAACCAGTAGCAGAAACATGAACCAAACGCCAAAAAATACCAGAACCAGCAAGAGGAGAGAACAGAGGGAAAAACTCAAGCATTACGAATATAAGGAAGACCACATCTATCCAAGTTAACCAAACCTTTAAGCAAAACAGAAAGATTAGAAGTATCAAATTCTTGGAAAACACTATTATAACACCCAAATTTGGCTAACCAATCAGCATAAGCATTACCCTCTCATAAAATATGAGAAATAGAGTAGTTCATATCAGCGAGGGAGTGCTTGATTTTTCTTATGATATAAAAATCATTAGGGTTACCAGTAACCTCATTAAGAATGATGTGAATTAAAAGCTTAGCATCAACTTCAATAGCCACATGCTGAATTCCTAGACTATGACAAATATTTAACCCATGATGTAAGCCCATCAGCTCAGCAGTAATGACAAAACATAAATTTAGAGGACCAGCATAAGCAATAATAACACCACTATCAATATTATGAATAATACCCCCCATACCCGCAGCAGAAGAGCCAACAGACCCATCCGAATTGAGCTTAACAAAAGGGTGAGAAGGTTTTAACCACCTCACAATACGATCACATTTTTCCATAGACCCCTCCACAAGAGGAATACCAAGTTGAATAACTAATTGACGAGCATGCTTGAAATTTTTAACAGAAATAAGATTGGTCAATTGAAATTACAAAAGTTTATTTCTAATATTGGAAATGATTTGATTGGCATCCATCTTAATCTCATTATGCGTAGAATCATTTCTAGCCTTCCAAAGAAACCACATAATCAGAATAAGCAGTAAATTGTAAATGTGACCTTTAGTGGTAGTAAACCAATGCTTAAGAATGGAAGCAACATTACCATTAGTATTGAGAAACCCTTTGTCAGCCAAGTTAAGAAAATGGCACCAAACTTTCTGAGCAATAGTCTCAGTAATGAAAACATGATTAATATCCTCAACATTAAAGCAACATTGGCATTTATAAGGAAAAGAGAAACCTTTTCTCCAAAGTAAATTATTAACCGAAAGATACCCCTTAAGACATCTCCAAGCCAGAATAGAGTAGGATAAAGGAATATTGTTATGCCAAATATAAGCAAAAATTTGATAAACATCCCTTTTAAATCTAGTGGCATTCCAAACATTCATCAAATTAAAGTTACCAGAAGAAGACACAGTAAAAAGAATTTTATCCTTGCAATCAATTTGTAACGAAATATGCAAAATAATATCAATCAAGTCATACGGGATAACCTCTAACAGTTTACTAATATTCCAATGACCATTATGAATAAAATTATAAACCTTGGAATTATCAATAGTATGGGTATTTAGATAAGTATCAATAGAAAAATCACCCAACCAATTGTCTTGCCAGAAAGAGACATTACCTTTTCCCAGACCCCATTGAACAAAATGCTCAGCTTCCCATTTGATTTTGCAAAGTCTTTTTCAAACGAAAGAGTCAGAAGATTTATAGTTGTAAACCAGAGGATGAAGATCTTTGCAATATTTAACATACATAAATTGAGCCCACAAGCTATTATTGGCTCTAAAAGAAAACCATAATTTATGAGAGAAAGCATGAGCCGTATCCAAAATATTCTTGCACCCTAAAACACCTTCATTGTAAACCCCACACCCTTTATTCCAGGAAGCCCAATTAATACAAGACTGATTGTTATTAGAACCCCAAAAAAAATTATTGATCATTCTCTCCATTCTCAGACAAATAGTGGAAGTAGGTTGCAAAGTATGTAAGATAAAAATAGGAATAGAGTTTAAAACACTTTTGATCAAGACCAACCTACCACCAAACGAAAGAAATTTAGAAGACCAATTTAAAAGTTTTTTTGGAACATAGTAAAAATATTGTAAATAAATGTTTTCTTTTTCTCCCCTTAAAAAGAGGGGGACCTAAATATTTTATAGGAAGCAAAGTAGAGTTAAAACCACAAATTCTTTTGATAATATCAATTCTATTATGATTCACCGACTTACTAGAAATGAAACTACTCTTATCCTTGCTAATGGACAAACCACTCTTATTCTGAAACTGATCCAAGAAATGAACTAAATTTTTAACATTCTTAATAGAAGCATTAGAGAAAATTATAAAGTCATCAGCAAAATTGAGATGAGTAATAGGAAAACCACAAACAGTACGAAAATAAAGAGTAGGGTACCTTACATAAAGCTCCTCAAGTCCTCTAGAAAGATATTCTACAGCAATAATAAAAAAAGAAGGCGAAAGGGGATCCCCTTGTCTAAGCCAGTGAGTGGAATTAAAGAAACCATGCTTTCTACCATTAATCATCACAGAAAAAAAAATAGTTTTCAATATTATTTTTAATAAGCAAAATAAAAGATTGACTGAAACCAAAAAGAGACATCACATTGTAAAGAAATTTCCAATTCAAATTATCATAAGCTTTAGTAATATCCAGTTTAAAAATGAGATTTCCACCAGAAACCTTAATATTAATATCATACACCATCTCTTGAGCCAGCAGAATATTATCAAAAATGCTCCTACCTTGACAAAACCAGTTTGATTGATAGAAATGATTCTAGGTAAAATGTTCATAAAAATAGAAGTAATGATTTTAGAGACAAGTTTATTAAAGAAACTACAAAGAGTAAAAGGTCTAAAGTCATTCCAGTTGGTGATAGAATCTTTTTTAGGAATTAACACAATATTAGTAGAAGCAAAAAACTTAGGATAAGTATTTCCCTCAAAGAAATCATGCACAGCCTCCACCACATCAACCTTTATAATATCCCAAGTTTTAATAAAGAATTTCGTAGTGAAACCATCAGGACCAGTAATAGAGTCACCATTCATATTCTTAACAGTCATCCAAATTTTATCCTCCGAAGGAATTTGAGTAAGGAAAATGTTGTCTTCCTCACCAAGAACCCGCGGGATCACAAAGGGATTAGCAATAGGAATAATAGAGCAATCTTTATTAAAAACTTCTCTAAAATGCTCCACCCCAGAGTTGACAATCAAGTCTTCCGTATCAAAAACACAACCGTCATTGTTAACAATTTTGTGGATATGACTCCTCATTTTATTCTTGTTGGCCAAAGTATGAAAAAAGTAGTATTTCTATCCCCTTCCAAAATAAATTTAGCAGAAGCCTTTTGTCTCCAATAAATTTCTTCCTGGTTTTGCAATTAAAAAAGAGTAATTTTAGCACTATCTAGATGGGACAGATTAGTACTTATGGGATTATCCAAATACATCTTTTCCAACTCAAGCACATTATCTTCAGTTTCCTTAATGTTAGAAAAAAGATTCTTAAAAATATTTTTATTCCACCAATTAAGGACCTGTTTTAATCTACTCAAACAAAGACGATACATGCCCTTGATATCATTATCAGGAGATATGATGGCATTCCAATTATTACTAACCACATTCATAAACTCGTTATGAGTTAACCACATGTTTTAAAATCTAAAAGCAGAGGGGTAATTAGAAGTAGTAGAAGACATGTTAACAAGTAAAGGAGCATGATCAGAAAAGGTTCTACTTAAATGTTGAACATGAGTCATAGGGAAATCCCTGATCCACTCATTATTCAAAAGAATCCTATCAAGTCTTTGCCATATCGTAGTTCTATTCCAAGTAAAAGCACCACCAATAAAACCAATATCGTGTAAAGTACAATCAGATATCATACCCTTGAAATCTTCCATAGAATAACTATCAGGAGGGTTGCCTCCCACTCTTTCATTAGCATTAGAAACAATATTAAAGTCACCACCCACACACCAAGGGCCATTAGAATTAAGAGCAAAATCAGATAAAAGGTCCCAAAGAGGAAGCCTACCCAATATAGTATAAGCAGCATAAACAAAAGAGGCGTTGAAGTTAATGTTGAAATAAGAGATTTGAACATGAACAACTTGGGTAAAATCTGAAATAATGTTGATATTAAACTGACTTTTCCACATAATCCAAATTTTATTAGAACAATTAGCAAACATCATATCAAAACCCAAACGAGAAGCAGTAAAAGCAAGTTTATCAGAAGAGATAAAAGGTTCAAGCAAAACCAGCAACTGAATATTGTGCACACGACAAAGATTTCTAACTCTAGTTCTAGAATCCCCCCCCCCCCCGCCCCCCCCAATACCCCTCACATTCCAAATAAGAGATTTAATCATTGGAACTTTTAGCAACAGTTTGAGCCCTAGTGGAACGTGGTGTATCAGGTAAAGGAGCTTTTCCATTTTTTATTTCTTACTCACCTTAAAGGCCCCTTCCTCATCAATAGATTTAGAACCACTTTCAAAGATATCAGAGGATGACGAAGAAATAGTAATACCTTTATTATGGCTATTAACATGATCCACAGAGATAGGTTCAAAGTTGTTTCTGGGTAAAAATCCCCTTCTTCACATTCCTCCATAAGTGTGCCTTTCTCAATAGTGTCCACATTAAGCAATAGAGGGGAGTTCTCACTATTTTGAAGCATCGAATCAATAGAAACAAACAAATTAGGAAGTTTATCACATTCCTCAAGAAGCTTATCCATAGGAGAGACTCTTTCAGGTGTCAAAACAATAGTATTATCAGGCTCATCCACCCTATCCGAATCAATAAAACAATCATTTCCAATCTTTTCATCAGGGAAATGGTCCTCAACCTGATTCAAAGGAATCTGGTTATCAATATTTTCAATGATGTTAACAGTAGCAATAGGGATCACATTTCTCACTGAAGGATTAGAAGTTTTTTTAAGATCCAGATGAAGTTTGAAACATTCAGAAATAGCATGACCATGCGTCTTATAATGGTTACAAAAGTCTGGAACTTTTTCGAATTCCACTTTTTGTAAGTAACCGAAAGCTTTAGAACCCACCCAAACTTCTTTAGCATGTTTCTTAGTGATATCAACATCGACTAAAACCCTAGCCACAGACGGACATGTTCTAGACGCAGTGGCCTGATCGATTTGCAAGGGACGACCAAAAATTGAACCTAGAGCATGTAACACTTTAGCATTAAAGAAATGAAGCCTAAGATTACGAAAAGAAATCCAAATAGGAACAATAGGGGATTCTTCTCTAACATCAAAGAATGGCGTCCATTTTAAAATACGCATTTGGCAATTGAGAATAAAGTAAGATCTACGTGCAAACACCCGACTATAGTCCAAATCATTAGAGAGTTGAATCACAACATGCTTAGGATCCAACAAACCAATAGAGAAGAAACCAAAGAGTTTTAGTCCACCGAAAAATGCTTGAATAGAATCAAGATTTGGTCTACAAATCCCATGTTTACCCACAAGTGTGAATTGAAAAGGAGAAGCCAGTTTAAGGACTTCATCATCTGAAAGTAAGACAACCGGCACACCATTAAAAGTCGATTGAGTTAGAGATGGAAGAGTATTACCTACCGAGGCACCATAGAGAACATCCTTAAATGATCGCGACTTCGGAGGAGAAGGCTCTCCCGAATCCAAGCTAAAGAAGCCTTTCTTGGTGTCTTGCAATTGGTCAGAGATGCTCCCCTAAGGTGTCGAGGACGAAGCCCCCGCTATTGAACGAAGCCCTAGCAGGGCGAAGCAAAAGATCGAGAACCAGAGTACGCTAGACTAGAGGAATCCAACTCAGACCAGCAGGGGAGAGGCACCAAAGTGAAACAAGCGCGGGGATGAAACCCTAGAATCACCCGAGACAGTGCTAGGGAAAAGCTGCGGGGTGAGGAGGTGAGAGGAACTTGACAGTTTGATCGCTTTAACTATTTAAATATTCTCATTTCGACAAGAAATAAATAAATATTTCTAATCTATTTATTTAAAAATTAATAATTTAATTGATACACTCAATGATACACTTTCTCCATTTATTTGCAATTAATCTTATTGTTCAATAAGATTATTTTCTAAGGTATTTTAAATTTAATGAATTTTTTTCCTTCAAAATACATATATTATCTTTTAAATTATTATATTCTTTTAATTAGATTCATACTATTTCACTAATTAGATTCATACTAATTAACTAATTAGATTTATATTTATTATTTAATTAGATCATGTATGCTTATAATAACATTAATTATTAAAATAAGAACTTACCTCTTACTCCTTCCTCCAAGCCCTAGCCCGCCGTCTGCTCTCCTCCTCTCTCAGTTGTTTGCCTAATTGCCCTCTCTCGGTCTCACTCCTCCCTCTCTTCTCTAATTTATAGAGACAAAGTAAGAGACGGACGACCCAAACCCTTCGGCTTCCATGATGCAAAGCCCCTTCCACTCGGCCCCTGTGACTCCAACCGATAGGAGCTCTTCATCTTTCTTGTGGAAATGAAATGATGACTCCTCCTTTCTCCGTCAAATCAGCGGAAAGCTTCAACTCCTCTGATTCCAGGTAATCGAATCGGCACCAAGCTTCTTTGTCTTCCTTGGTTCGAGATATTACAATCTTCTCCACTTATAAAATTTCATCTTCGAAATTTACTTATAAATATTAGTTATATTATACTACCATGCGTTATGGTTAACATAGCAATTTGATGCTTTAGCAAAATAATATCTTAAATTTCATTCAACATAAATTTTCACATTAGACACATAGTTGATAAAACATCTGATATAACATACTAAGATAATTGGGTAATGCAAAATATCATAACAAGTTACTATATTAGATAATAAAACCATCTCAATTATTTTTGTCAACATCTATGGATTCATTGGGCTTCTACTGAGTCAAAACATAAACCCGTGGTCGAACATTCTACTTTGATTGATTTTGTATTGGAGCTGAAACTGATGGCTCTATCATCTTTTATTTGCCAAAATTCTTTTGTGAAGGTGCTTCTCTTAATTTCATCTCACCAGAAGTCCTTTGACCCAACATAGAATAATATTTTGTAATGTGTCCAGGCTGATGACACCAATAACAAGTGTTGGAACCCATCAGATCGACATTCACCCTTATATAATCTGTCACATTTAGCACAAGCTTCTATAACTTACTAATAGTTGTACTACTAACTCCACTAGGACTAAACTTGGGCTTCTTTCCATTTGATCCCTTAATCTAATTGCTTTAGATATCCTCTTCAACACTCTTTCTTTTATAATAATCCCTTCTCTTCTGAGTAATTTAGAAGTCAATCTCCACCCTTCTATCTCTTTCCATCAATATTGAATAATCTTTGATTCCTAAAGGTACTAAAGGTTGCCTAATTGCATCCTTTATACAAGATAGGAATCTATAAAATTTTTCTTCTGCTGTTGAAATCAACTGTGGTGCGTATCTAGATAGAGTTGTAAATTCTGCTTCATATTATATCACTGATTGGTCTCCTTGAATCAATCTTATAAATTGTCCTGTATCTGTCTCCTTGTTGACATAGGTACGAATCAATCTCTGAAAAGTTCTATAAAGTCTTCCCAATTAACCAATATATTTGAAATATCTCCTAACCCGTCTTCACGTTGCCCTCTCCACCACCTTTCTGCTATTCCATCCAAGGCAAAAGTAGCGAGTGACGCTTTCCTCTCATCAGGACATGACATGCTATCTAATATTTTCTCTATACGAAGAAACCAATTTTCAGCCTCAGTTGGTCCCTCATTACCTTTGAATAGAGGTGGTTGCATGTCCTAAAATAACTTCAGATATTTATCAACTCGAACACCAGGCTGTGATCTTGATTCCTGAAGCAGCTGGGTCATAGCCGTCATCATCTAGGTGAAGGTGTTGGTGTTTACAGTCACTTCAGGTGGTACTTCTCTTTCCATATTTCTATCGATTACATCCTCTTCATCATCTGTATACCTGATATATATATTTATAAATGTATTAATTATATTATCTAAATAAATATTTAAAATTCTTAAATAAGTTCATAAATCATTCCTATGGCTCTTTCATTACGATTCACTTTCTTAAGAGACTTCCAACCTTGCTCTGATACCACTTTTATCATGACCCAGCCCGGAGACTCGAATTATTGAGGTGGGAACAAATGGTCAGACAGTAGATTAAATTTTAACTAATATAAAACTATCTCAAAATTGAAAGAGCAGCTAAAACCTCAAAATTTAAAACAAAATATCATAAATACCTTTCATTTGGAGTGTTTCACATATGGTATACATTTTTGTGTTTGATTAAAAAAATATATGGTTTTTTGAAAAAAAGTGTTTAATTTTCTTTGGGAAATATTTAATTTCTGGAATTTTGAATTTTATAATCGAACACTTATTATGAATAATATATCACCTCGAAAGGTGAATATATCGTTCTCTAATAGGTTCAGATTACAAATATTGATTTACACTGATTATCGTAGTCAAACTCAAGGAGAAACAATATATGATTCCGAAGGATCAAAATAATATTTAATCCATTGTTCGACTACAATAATTGAGATAAGAGATCATTAATTTCATATTTAAAATTATGATTGTAATTGATATATCTATCCAGAGAAAGAAGATATCAATTATTATCGATAGTTCAAATATGATGATAATGATCATAAAGTTTGAATTTCCCAAAGATAATCAATTGAAGGTTTTGAAAACTTGATTTTGAAATCTGGTCTGGGTTTCTAAATCTCCTACGAGCGCAAGCCCTCGTAGTTAATTACATCATAGGAAAATATAAATTTTCCTACGAATACTCTCGATTAAAATAGCGATACGAATTTTATTTAAGAATTCAAAGCTTGAAGTCAAAGGAGGTAGGGACTAGAAATTCAACAGGGATTGGTTCGAAAATGAACACTTATTTCTGGAGTCAAAGGAAGAAGAGTAGGAGGTGCTTTAAGATTCTGAATCACTTCAGAAACACCTCAACTATCCTAAGTGTTGGGCTTGAATTTGATTGAAAGAAATTTTTAATTTGAATGGTCAATTTTATTAGAAAGTGGGAATCAGATTCCCGGAAGATTGAGGTCTTAAGTTTGAAGACATGCCTCAGAACCTAAGTCTAACATTGGGTACTGAAAATCAGTGACCCGGATCCTAGCTAATGCAATGCAATCTGGACTTACCCCGGCCTGAATTGGGGAGCCAGCTAAACCACCTAAACGCTTTTAAAACCATGAGTCAAAGTCTTTAAATGTAGAGTGGTTAAGGACATTGATTAAGATTGGTTTAAAGAATTGGGGTCGACATCTAGAGCAGATCCTAATTGACCCCTTAACATATGTTGGGTTAAATGCTTAAGCTAGAAATGCAATTAAAGATTTAGACTCAAATTTAATTTGTTACTAATGCGATGCATGCTAGTTGACTCGATGAAATGCTTAAATCAAAATGAAGCAGTTTTAAAATAGGCTTAAAAATAGGTTTTATCCTAGAGATTGCACAACATCCCCTTGGACAGAACTGCACCCTAATAGGTCAGGTGGTCTGCCAGAACCCGCAGGCGGGGAGGTGCCTAACACGGATGAGAAAAGTCAATATGTATGCATGAAAAACTCCCGGTGAGTCCGGGCTTACTTCTTAAGAGCGTTAGAGTTTCTATCTGAGCTTAAAAATTTTTAAGTTTTGTTTAAGTAGAAGAAGTTAATGATCGTACCCTCACGAGCCTCCGATCGGGTTCCAGGCTAAATCAAAATCGACATGCAAGAACGCCAAATAAACTACTAAAAGCATACGGGTCCTTAATCGCAATCAACACATCAATCAAATTAATTAAATGATTAAATCAATTAAATAAATGCTCAAATTGAAAGTCCATAGGCAAGTGCCCTTAATAATACAACCCAGGGTCTGCAGTAAAGTAAAGTGGCCGAGTACCACTGACTACAACCCGGATTCTACTCCTAAGACTCAAGTGATTTTGAGATTTGAGATTCTTCTCATTCTTCACTTCTTCGTCTCCTTAGAACTCCTTGGATCGTCGGGTCTGGATATCCAAATGAAAAGAAACTCCCCCTGAATAGGGGTGTTATCTTTTCTCTTTGGATACTTGAACTTCATCCTAATTTGGATCTCCAAATGGATAGGAACTCTCCCCTAAGGGATGTTCCTTCCTCTTTGGATTCCAAATTGGATGTTTGAGTATCTCAATCTCAAATCACTTTAAACATTACAACTCAATTTAAATCAAATTACATCAAATTGAAATTAAAAATCTAGACTCAACAACCTGCAGGGTTATCCTAATAATCAGCAGTTTATATTTGACATCCCAAGCAGTTAATATATTGAAATTTAAAATACTCAATCACAGCCACGCTTGGCCATGCTCTCTTTGATTTAAAGGGGGACTTAAGCATTCTGGAGCACCTGTGCAATTCAATATTTATGATTTTTGCCCCCTTTAATTTATGCCCTGTATGAGCATGGCCACCTGCATAAGATTAAATTAGTACAAATCGTTCCTAACCTAAGGGTAGATCTAACGTACAATCAATCAACTCAGAGTGCAGTAAATAAATAAACAATCACATCAACATTAATTACTTAAATCTAGCAACCAGCATGCAATGAAAACCACGGAAAACCCGGTACACGCAAGTAGCAGAAAAGTAAACACCGGCCTAACCTAAGACTAAAGTTGGTTGTCCTAGCAAACCATCTAAAGTGTGTGAAGTAGGCTGTGTGGCTTTGATATATCCTAAATAGGATGATTTGATTGAGGTTGTTTAAAGTTCTAGTTGGTTGAAGGCTCAAGGGAAAATTTAATTTGAATT
The DNA here is from genome assembly GCA_019925795.1 of Dendrobium chrysotoxum. Lineage (NCBI taxonomy): Eukaryota > Viridiplantae > Streptophyta > Magnoliopsida > Asparagales > Orchidaceae > Dendrobium > Dendrobium chrysotoxum. Next base: position 74,219,227 of record CM034314.1, read on the forward strand.
TAAATATTAGTGACTTGAAATTGATTTTTAAATTTGATTTTAATTGTTTGTTGGATATCACCTTTGTTTCACACCGAGGCCGTGAAGTTTATTTCACCTTCCTTGGGGCTAATTTAATAGCCTCGTAGGCCTGGGTTACCTAGTGGTACCCGATATAATTAAATGATTTGAGTTTGATTAAGGTTTAAAGGTTGATTAAATTTTAATTAATATTGGTTGGTTGCTGGTTTTAAGTTCAAATTGATGTTTTCTGGAATTTTTGACAATTTATTGAATTTTGGAAATTTTTCTTTGGATTATTTTAATCATTTAATTAAAGGGTTAAAAGTTGACTTTTTAATTTAAAGGGTTTTCTGGAAATTTAATATTTTATTAAAATACTAGACCTTAATACGATCAGTTAGACAGTAAGTACATTGAAATTGGATTTTTCTATATTTTATTATGAAGGTTTGAAGTTTTGACTTGAATTTGAACTAAGTTTGACCAAAAGTTGACTTTTTCAAATTTGTTTGATTTCTGGAAACTTTACATTTTTAATAAATATTAGACCTTATTATGAGTTGTATGTCTTTGATTTTGCTCAATTTGGAGTTTATTTGAATTAGTTATGAATTTTTGAAGTTTTGAGTATTTATTGAATTTTTGAAATTGTTTAATTAGAGACCCTTTTTGTGATTTGGATCCAAATGACCTCCAAACTTCTTGAAATCAACTCCAAAGGTCAGGAATGACCTAATGAGTGATTTCCAAGTGTTTGAAAATTTTCTGGAATTTTTGATTATTTTTAATTAATTAAATTAATTAAATTTCAGATTTCAATTAAAATTAAATTAAACTTAATTTTGAAGTCCAGTCAAGGGGCTTTTATTTTTCATTGATTAAGGGTTCAATTCTGGTCAATTTGAGGTATTACTTGTAATTTTTGGATTTAAATTTGATTTATTATAATTTCTGGAAGGTTTTAAGGCTTAATTAAAGTTTAAACTTGATTAGGTTAATTAAGGGACTTAATGATCTCAAAAGTCAGTGAAATTTTTTCTTGAGGTTGTATGTGTCACTAAGTTTAAATGGTTTGAGTTTCAAGTCAATAGGAAGTGAATCCTAATTATTGGAAATAATCTAAGTTCTCTAAACAAAGTCCTTTATTATTGTCCTTAATGACACTAGGTTTGAGTAGGTTTAAATCAAGGTTTTACTAACCCTTAGAAATAAACATATGAATGCATATAAACATAATCAGTTCCTAAATCTAGGAGAACCCTAAAGCTAGGTGGTGTGTGCACCTACACATGCAATACTTTAAAATTTAATTGAAATGATTAACAAAGTGATTAGTGAATAATTATAAAATCATTATTCACTAATCTTTCCTCCACAAATTTCATTCATGTACTCAACCAATGCTTAAAATCTCAAAAGAGATCTCTCAAATATTTTAGAGATTTACTATGTATATAATTTTAAAATAGATTTTAAAGTAAAGAGATTTACATATATATATATATATATATATATATATATATATATATATACCTATATACATAACAATATAAATTTTAAAATTGAAATATTTAAAAATATAATCAAATTGAATCTTTAAATATTTGAGAGACTTATTAAGTTATAAAGGTTGTTTGAAAATACATTTTTGATTTTTAAAAATACTTTAACATAATATTTAATTTAGATAGTAATTAAACATTAAAGTAGTTAAATGATTAATATTAATTAAAATAAATCAAATCTTGGTCCCTAAAACTAATATCAAATTTAAAATACTCAATTTTCTGAAAAATTTAAGGTATTGCACTTAAATTTTGGGTCTAAAATGAATTTAATTTGAATATTTTAAGTTTTGAATCAATTAAAAGAATTTAAATAATTTAAAATTAATTAATATTTGAAATAATTCAAAATTAAATTAAATCTTGGATACTTTCTGAAATTTGAAAGTGGATTTAAAATAATTTTGATTTGATTTTTTTTTTTTAAAAAAAAAGCAAATTTAATTTCAAATAAATATTAATTAATCTTTAAATATTTTTAATTAAGTGAAAATAACTTAATATATAAGATATATTTCAAATTAAATTAATTTCAAATCAAAAATATTTTGAAATAGTTTCTTTTATTATTGATAATAATTTAAAATGAACTTAAGATATATTTGAAAATATATATTACTTAATTATTTGAATATTAAGTAATTAGTTAATTATTTAAATAATATAGATAATTCAAATTATATTAAATATTTTGAATTAATTTTAATTTTAAATAAAAGAGAATTAAATTTTGAGAATTTTAATATATTATATTAAATTATTGGATTAATATTTAATTTGTTATATATTTTTTTAATTTTCTGCATTTAAAAACTATTTTAAAATAATTAAAAATAAATTTTTTTTAAAAGTGGCGGCGCCGGCGGCGGGGGCGGCCACGTGGCGGCCCCTGATTGGCCGCTTCAAAACACGACCAATCATTGGAAATGATTGCGCCGCCGCGCAATCATTGCCAATGATTGCCGCGGCGGCGGCGGCTGACTTAACCACGTCAGCGACGCGGATCAGCCTTTGGATTATCCGCGGTTAGGTTTGACGGCTCTGATCGAGCCGGACTAAGCGCGGAACCGCGGATCTCACCACACGGTCGGACGAAACCGCGGAAGGCTTGGATCCGGGCCGTTGATCACGCGATCAACGGCCCAAAAAAAAGGACAGTTAAGCCCAGTTCAAACGAAACCCTAGAATGGGTTTTTGAGCTCGTTTAATCGATCCGGTGAATCAATTCGCTTGAAATTTGAAACATAGACTAAAGACATGAACAGATTTCGTGTGGTAATGTTTTAGCAGTCAAATAAGCACTTATCAAAATGCTAATTAAGCTTTAGTGTCCTAAGCAAGGGTTTAGGATTTTCACCTCGATAGTGGATGGTTTGGACTGTTCAAGATGTCTCTAAACTTGTTGTTTGTCCACGAATCTTTGTCCAGTTGAAGTCGAGACTTGAAATCGCCTGGATGGAGAGTTATTTGAGCTGGACGGAGCTAGCCTTCGGTTTGGCTGAGAGTTCGTCGCCGGCGGCCTCCTTTCGCCGGATTTTGGATGGGGTAGCTAGGAGAAGGTCTGGAATACCCAAACGAAATGAGTTTGGGGTCTGGGATCGCTTGAATGGAGAGAGAAGCTGGGGGAGAGCAATGACGGCTCAAAATAGGGTATTGCCCTATTCAAACGTCCCTAGGCCATTTGGACGGCTGGGATCGACTCAAGGGCTTGCTAAGATGTTGCCACCTGTCTTGGGAGTAGTTAAGAGCATAGAGAATCAAGGACAAAGGTACATCCTAGGTGGAAAGCTTGTTTTGTCACCTAGCAACCATGTGGAATGATTATGAGCTATTTGATCTTAATCTAAGGGCTTGGAATCGCCCTAAGAATGTTCTGGAAGGAGTCTTAAAAGCTGGTGTTAAAAGGAGTTTGAGTTAAATGGGTTTAATTAAGGATTTGAGTTGCTTGGAGGCTATTTTGACCCACCATTGACTATTTGACCAGTCAATGGGTCAAGGTGGTTGATGTGGCAAATAGAGGGAGTTTAATTTGCTGGTGAAGTGATTTAAGAAAGGATTAGAGACTTGCAAGTTGAGATTTGAATGTATAAAGTGGATTTGACCAAGTCAAATCAAGGTAATTTGACTTCAAATATATTTGAATACACTTGAACCTCTCTTTGATATGAGCTTAAAGATTTGGAGATTTAGAGAACTTGAATTAGATGGTTAAGTTGATTTTGAGTTAAATGAATCGAGTTTAACTAGATTTGGGTCTTAGTTGACTTGGTCAACTATTGATTGGGTTAAGTGTTCAATCAAACTTAAATCCCTAAGGAAGGTGATTAGATTAATTTGAAAAGATTTGAAATTGATTCAGGATTTGATTCAATGTGCAAAAACTTGAGGGTTAAAGTGGTCAACTTAGTTTGACTTGGTCAAACTAGTTGACCTGAATCTAGGATTTGGGTTGGAATGGTTTGATGTAATATTTGAAGTCTGGTGAAGATGGTTTTAGGATTCAGATAGGTCATTAGATCAAATGATTTGTTTAGACCCTTAATAGGCCTAATGGGTCAACTAGGTTGACTTGGTCAACCAGATTGACCCAAGGTCAGGGATTGGGTCTAACAAGTTTAGAATGACATTTTGAGTCCACTGGTGGTAGTCTCAAGGTCTGGAGAGGTCATTTGGTCAAAATGACCTATTTGGGCCCTTAATGGGCCTTTTAGGTCAACCCTGGTTGACTTGGTCAACCAGGTAGGTCCAGGGTCTGGAAATGGGTTCAACAGATTTGAAATGACATTTGGAGACCAATGGAGGTGGTCCCAAGGTCAGAGGAGGTCATTTGGTCAAAATGACCTGTTTTGACCCTAAAGGGGCCTTCTAGGTCAACTAGGTTGACTTGGTCAACCAGGTTGACCCAGGGGCTGGTTCTGGGTTCAATGGATTTGGTTTGACATTTAAAAATTGCTGGAAGTGACTGCATTTGATTTGGAGCTCATTTGGTTCAAGTGACCAGTTACACCCCATAGGGGTATTTTGGTCATTTTGACCCCTGGTCAACTGGGGGTCAAATTGAGTCCAACAAAATACAGTTTATTGTTCAATGGGTTATAATCAAGGGTCTGGAAGTGATTTGGGGCTTTGGAGAAAGCTCAAAGGTCAGGATCCACTGGATGGCAGGTCCAGTGGCATAGACTGTAAATATTTGAAGGTTTTACAGCCTTTGGATTTCAATTCAGTTTCTGGGGTTAGAGATCTCAGAATGAGCTCAAATTTGGAGGGTTACCTCTAGAGACATGTCACATCAGTGTGGAACTGACAGATCTTGAATCAGAGGTCATTTGATAGGGTTTTGAAATGTCCAAAGATTTGCTGGAAAAGGCTTTCAGGACTTAGACCTTTGGCCTTGGATTTGAATCTGGAAATCTGGTTTCGTATTAGATTTTGAGCTTGACTGATAGGATTTGAATTATCTAAATCATTTATAATCATTTGTGTGATTTTAGATGATTAGATAGGATTAAAGTCAGGTTAGAGGCTGGAGCAACTAAATTTGGGTTATTTGAAGGTCAGGATTGGTCAGGGATTTGAATTGACTTGAATTCTAGATTGATTTGAGTTTTGGATAGATTGATTTAAAGCTTGGACTGGTCTGGAGTTTGAGTGGATTTGAGATCTGGATAGATCTAAGATCTAGGAGAATCTTAAGATCTAAATTGATCTTAGGGAGATCCTAGGGTCCAGAGTGGATCCTAGGGACTGAACTCTAGGAAGATCCTAGAGTCTAGGAAATCTTAAGGTCTGAGATCTAGCAGGTTCTTAGGATCTAGAATAGAACCTAAAGTCTGGATTCTAGGAAGATCCTAGGGTCTGGAAGTATCCTATTGAGCTCATACAAAAATGAGGTCAACAAATGGACCCCCAATATGTGTAATAGAATGTAGTTCTATTGCACATATTGGTGTTGACCGAATAAAAATGGTCAAGTCTGGAGTTTTGATCCTAAGGGAAAAGTAAATTTATCCCTGAGGAATCAAAGTTTGAATAGATACTAGGGTAGTGCTAGAAAAAGCATACTCTACCACTAGTGGGTCTGGTCCTGAGGATGGGAGAATCCTAACCTTAAGGGTAGAGGAAACTGGGTGATCCTATAGGAAAAAAGAACTCCTAACTATAAAGGATTGAAATTAAATTTGATTCTAAGGGAAAAGAAAACCTTACCCTAAGAAGATTGAATTTGAAAATATACTAGAGTAGTGCTGGGGGCAGCGTACTCTACCACTAGTAGATCTGGTCCTAAAGGAAAAGAAAAGTCTATCCCTAAGGGAGAAGAAAGTCTGAAGTATCATATAGGAAGGAAGAGCTCCTACCTATAGAGGATTGAGTCTAGATTTGATTCTAGGGAGAAAGAAATCCTAATCCTAGAAGATTGGGGTTGAAATTGAATCTAAGGGAAGGAGATCCTAGCCCTAGAAGATTGAGTTTGAAATGATACTATGGTAGTGCTGAGACAGCGTACTCTACCACTAGTGGGTCTAGTCCTAGGAGAAGGAAGTCTGGATGATCGTATAGAAAGGAAGAATTCCTAACTACAGAGGACCGAGTCTAGATTTGATACTAAGGCAGTGCCACAAATGGCGTACTCTACCACTAGTAGATCTAATCTTAAGGGAAGGGAGAAATACCTAGTCCTAAAGAAAAGAAAGCTTGATTGAGATTGATTCCAGGACGGTGCCATAGAGGACTTACTCCATCACTGAGGAGTCTAATCCTAAAGGAAGGAGGAAAGCCTAACCTTGAGGAGAAGAGAGTTGGATTTTGAAATTAAACCCAGGACGGTGCCATAGAGGACTTACTCCATCACTGGGGAATCTAATCCTAAGAGAAGGAGAATGCTTACTCTAAGGAAAAGAGAACTGGATGATCGTATAGGAAAGTAGTATTGCTTCCTATAGGAGACCAGGCTTAAATATTTGAATTTTGAAACTAGAATGGTGCCGCAGAGGGCGTTATCCATCACTAGTAGATCTAATCCTAAGGAGAGAAAGCACGATGACTCACATCTGTCCTTAAGGAAAGAAGACTGGAGGACCCTGAGGAAAGGTAGCATTGCTTCCCGCAGAAGGTCGGATCTGGATTTTGAACCTAGGATGGTGCCACAGAGGGCGTGCTCCACCACTAGAAGATCTAATCCTAAGGAAAGAAAGCACGATGACTCACATCTAACCTTAAGGAAAAGAAAACTGGAAGAAGCTAGGATGGTGCCACGAAGGGCGTACTCCATCACTAGCGGATCTAATCCTAAGGATAGAAAGCACGATGATTTACATCTAACCTTAAGGAAAAGAAAACTGGATGATCCCGTGAGAAGGAAGCATTGCTTTACACAGAATCAGATCTGGAGTGATTGTATGTGAAGGAAACTTGTTTCACATAGAGGATCGAGTCTGGAATGATCATATACAGAGGAAACTTGCTCTGTATAGAGGATCGAGTCTGGATTGATCATATATAGAGGAAACTTGCTCTATATAGAGGATCTCAACTGAAATGATCGTATGTGAAGGAAACATGCTCCACATAGAGGATCGAGTCTGGAATGATCATATACAGAGGAAACTTGCTCTGCATAGAGGATCGGGTCTGGATTGATCGTATATAGAGGAAACTTGCTCTATATAGAGGATCAGGTCTGGAATGATCGTATATGAAGGAAACTTGCTTCATACAGAGGATCGAGTCTGGAATGATCATATACAGAGGAAACTTGCTCTGCATAGAGGATCGAGTCTGGATTGATCGTATATAGAGGAAACTTGCTCTATATAGAGGATCAGGTATGGAATGATCGTATATGAAGGAAACTTGCTTCATACAGAGGATCGAGTCTGGAATGATCATATACAGAGGAAACTTGCTCTGTATAAAGGATCAGATTTGAATTCTGGAATTTGAGATTTGAATTCTGAAATTTGAAATTTGAATGATTTTTGAATTTGAATTTGAAAGTGTTTGAATTTGAAACTTGATTTGATGAATTTGAATTTGAATAGTTTTGAATTTGTGATGTGTTTTGAATTTGAAATTTTGAATTTGAAAGTTGATTTGATTTTGATTCATCTTGAATTTGATTTTGAATTTTGAAAAACTTGAACAAAATCGAGCTGAATAGATTCAAAATTTGAAACTTTTATTGATTTGAAATTCGAGCTACATCAAGCATAGTATTTTTTCAGGAATCGCCCGTTTACAGGAAGCATTGGGTGATTTCCTTTACAATCCACTAGCTGATACGAGCCTCCTTCGTAAACTGTTCCCACTACGAAGGGTCCTTCCCAGGTTGGTTCAAACTTTCCACCGAGCTTTCGGTGGGCTAAGATAGGCCTCCGAAGAACCAAGACCAAGTCGCCTACTCGGAAGGTTCTAGGTCGCACTAGCTTATCATGAGCTTGAACCATTCTGGCTTTATAGAGTTCTAGATTCTGCTGGGCTTGGAGACGACGTTCTTCAAGACCCTCAAGTTCTTCAAGTCAAAGTTGTGCATTCTGTTCTGTTGTGATCTGATTCTGGACTGCAGTTCTGAGTGAAGGGATTTGAATTTCCAGAGGGAGTACGGCCTCGGACCCATACACTAGTGCAAACGGTGTGGATTGGGTCGGGGTTCGATATGTGGTCCTGTAGGCCCACAGAGCTTCCACCAACCTCTCATCCCACTGACGTTTGTTGTCATCCAGGGTCTTTTTGATGATTTGTACCAGGGTTTTGTTGAAGGCCTCAGCCAATCCATCAGCCCGTGGGTAATAGATCGTTGAGTATCTCCAATCAATACCGTGGCGACTTGCAAAGTTATTGATTTTTGTAGACTTGAAAGCGGACCCATTATCGGATATGATTCTGCGAGGCACGCCGAATCGATATACGATATGGTCACGAAAGAATTTCATTACATGATGTGATGTTACATTTCTTAGTGGTACTGCTTCTGCCCACTTTGAAAAGTAATCAGTCGCTGCTAAGATGAAGCGATGACCCCTTGAAGAAGGAGGGTCAATTGGCCCGATGATATCCGTGCCCCAACTTTCGAAGGGCCACGAGGCTATCGTAGGATGCAACACATTAGGCGGCTGATGTAAAACCACACCATGAACTTGACATTGATGACAACATTTTGCAATTTTCATGCAATCGTCAATCATCGTAGGCCAGTAGTAACTAAGTCTTTTGATTTTCATTTTCATCTTAGGACCCGATTGATGAGCACCGCACAGTCCAGCATGGACTTCGTTAACGATCTTCAGGGCCTCTCGTTTGTCTAAACAACGGAGCCACATCTGATCGAACGATCGTCGGTATAACGTATCGTTGACTAGTGCATATGATAGGGCACGTTTCTTAATTTGGTTGGCAAGAGACCTGTCGTGGGGAAGTTTGCCTTCTTGCAAATATTTGATTATTGGTTGTCTCCAATCTTGTTCTTCATCGACTGCTGAAGATGTAGAGAGGACCTGGGAAGATTGATTGTTGAGGTATTCCATTTCTACAGGGGACAGGACCTGACGACCTTGAACTTCTATAGGGATGAAGTCCTCTTCTGGGCAAGCAAATTCCTTTGCAAGCTTTGCTAGGGCATCTGCCGAGGAATTGCTTCCACGAGGGACCCTATACATAGTTACAATGGGAATTTTCTCGAGTAGGTGCATTGTGTATTGGTGATATTTCAGGAGTTTAGGATTCAAAACCTTATAGGTCCCTGCAACTTGGTTGATCACCAGTTGAGAGTCACCATAGATCTTAATCTCTTTAATCTCCATTAGGATTGCAAGTTCTAGACCAGTTATCAAAGCTTCGTACTCAGCTTCGTTGTTCGTACAAGGTTCTGATAAATGGTAGGAAAAGTGCATCATTCCCTTATCCGGTGTTATGAAAACCAGACCGACTCCGGCTTTCCCAGGAATAGTAGATTGAGGTGTTTTGCCCCTTTGAGAGGACGCTGCACCATCAAAATACATTTCTCAAGTTTGAACATTGGATTCCTCGAAACTCATGATTTGCTCGTCAGGTAAATCATCATTTAGAGGAGATTCCGCCGGTAGCGGGTGTGTCGCAAGGAAGTCGGCGACGGCCTGCCCTTTCACAGCACGCAGGGGAATAAAAGTGATTTCAAATTGTAACAATATCATAGACCAACGAGCCAGGCGTCCTGACAACGTGGGCCGGGTCATAAGATATTGCAGGGGGTTGACACTGGAAATCAGACTGACCTGATGAGAAAGCATGTAATGTCTTAGTTTTTGTGCTGCAAAGACTAAGGCAAGGCAATGTTTCTCAATTGTAGGATATCGGATTTCCGTTGGGAGTAATCTCCGACTCAGGTAGTAGAGGGCATTCTCTTTCCCATCGTCATTGATTTGAGCTAGAAGAGCCCCGAGAGATTCGTCAAGGGCTGCAGTGTAAAGGATTAAAGGTCTTCCCGGAATGGGGGCTGCCAAAACTGGCGGATTTGTCAGGTATTGTTTGATATTTTTGAAAGCATTTTGACATTTCTCATCCCAAATGAATTTGACGTCCTTTTTAGCTAGGACAGAGAATGGTTGACATCTTCCAGAAAGATTAGAAATGAATCTTCTTATATACGCCAGCCTGCCCTGGAGGGATCTCAGTTGAGTGAGACTCTTAGGAGGCGGCATATTTAAGATAGCTTCAATTTTGGCAGGATCAATTTCGATTCCACGGTGCCTGACTACGAAACCTAAGAACTTCCCTGACGTGACGCCGAAAGCGCACTTCAAGGGATTCATTTTAAGGTCGTAGCGGCGCAACCGCTCGAAAACAGTTCTTAAATCATAAAGATGAGCCTCTTTCACTCTACTCTTGATGACTAAATCGTCGATGTAACATTCGACTTGATTATGTATTAAGTCATCAAATATATGAGTCATGGCCCGCTGGTATGTTGCACCAGCATTTTTGAGGCCAAAGGGCATCACTTTATAACAAAAGATCCCTATAGGACTTCTAAATGCAGTGTTTCTCTCATCTTCTGGGGCCATCTTGATTTGATTATAACCAGACGAGCCATCCATAAAGGAGAAAACAACGTGCGAAGAGGCAATGTCCACCATGAGTTCTGGGATTGGCAAAGGAAATTCATCCTTAGGACATGCCTTGTTCAAGTCCCTATAGTCAACACAGACCCGGATTTGACCATTTTTCTTTCGAACTGGCACGACGCTAGCTACCCAAGAAGGATATTGTTCTTCTCGAATAAATCCAGCCTCTGCCAACTTCTTGACTTCAGAAACGACTGGTTGTTCGATCTCCAGACGCATACGTCGTGGAGCTTGCTTGACAGGAATGGCATCGTGCCGGATTCCAAGTTTATGGACTGCTACGTCAGCGGACAACCCCGGCATTTCGTCGTATGTCCAGGCGAAGCAATCTTTAAACTCGGATAGAAGTTGAATTAGATCCTTAGACTCATCCTCACTCAACAAAGAACTTATGAAAGTGGGGCGAGGGTCATCCTCTGTTCCAAGGTTGATTTCTTTAAGTTCATCGACTGTTGATTTAATTTCTTCTTCGAATTCAGGGGGTGCATCCCGAACCTGAAGTTCATCGGAATCATCAAAAGTCTCCAAACAAAGTCCATCGAATGAATCAATGACTTTAGTAGGGACATTTTTAAATTCAGGACGACTAGTTATCATTAGACAAAATTCGTCATCGTCAAATGATCTAATGGTACTAAAGCCGATACCACTGATCCAATGTTTATTAAATTTTGAATTCCAAAGACTTTCGTGGTATCTAGCCTGACTCTTAGTCCATTGACTCGGAGCAAAACCTTTAGAAATAAGAGACTTAACACCAGCAGGAAAGTAGCCAAAAGGTAATTCCATTAATTCATTGAAATTTGCCTCTTCAAGGATTACATCATCTTCATTCCTTGACGAGGAAGAGCCAGGGAAGAACTTCTTGGCTTTCCTTACTTCTCCATCTAAGTTCGGAGCATCCTTAATTACTAACCCTGAGACCCTGTCAGCAGACAGTGGGGTTAAGGTTAAGGATTCAACCGTTCTATTAAGCTTTTCATATAAACTCAATTCAGGCTCGTCACTTTGAATATTTAATCTTGTATCCTCCTGGTCGCTATCCGATTCTAAAGTGAGATCAAACTTCAGAGGAGGATTGATTTTTGTATAATCAAAAGCAAATCTGGCACCCCTTTTTCTTGAATCTTCATCAGAACTTGTTTCGAGTTCGACATAGATCGGGGAATTTCTTTTTTCAATTGAAGGGCGACCTCGACCGCGTGCTCTTTGGGCCATCCTCCCACCTCTTTGAGGTATAATGTTTGGAGGCCTAAAGATCACACGCTCGACGTCGTCTTCACTATGAGTTTTGTTTCTTTTGATTTTTGACTTTTTCTTTTCTCAATCTTTGAATTGCTTTTGAACCTTGACTTTCTGCCTTTTCCTCCTTGATATTGATCTCTACTTTAGAACAAGTAGTGGACCCTTTAGGTATGTAGTACGCTGCATCCTCGTAGATCCCGATCTCGTGAATAGAGAATGGTTGCAGATCACCCTTAATTTCAAACTCAATGCCATCTCGTTGGTACTTGATGCATTGATGTAGGGTAGAAGGGACCATCCTATACTCATGGATCCAGGGCCTTCCTAGGAGCGCGTTAAAGGACATTGCCGAATCAATTATATGAAATTTCGCTTCAGTTTTCAATTCTCCTATCTCTAGAAGAAGGGTAACTGAACCTAAAGCCTTCTCGCCCTTCTCATTGAACCCATGAAGCACTAACTTGTCAGTTGAGAGCTTGCTAGTATCAATTCTAAGGTATGCGAGAGTCTTTATGTTCATCACGTTGACCGATGCACCCGGGTCAACTAGAACTCTTGATAACTTAAACTTGCCCACATTTGCTGTGATGTAAAGTGGACGATTGTGGTCGGCAGTTCCAAGGAGTAAATCTTCGTCAGAGAAGGTAACCCCAGGGATTTCCTTAAAGTACAAAGCTTCTTCCTCGGAAGTTGAGGCTAATTGAGCTAAGCAAATCTCTGGGTCGAGAAGTGCTTTAATTAGAGTTTCCCTCATCTCTTTTGAAAGGACAAGGGCATCATAAATGCTCAATTTGGCGGGCAACTTCCTAAGGTGAGCTAAGACATTGTAATCAACACTTGGAACATTAACATTGGGACCCAGTGGATTTGAAAGAATTGGAGTTGATTGTTGAGCGGGGATTTGAAATGGATCATCAGAAACAACTTGTTTTCCTTTATCCTAAGGAGGTAGCCTAGGGGGTAAGACCTTCCCACCACATAGTTGTACTTGCACGACTTCATCGGAAGAACAAACTGCAGGGGAGTCTACGCTCTCCTTAGGCGATTGATTGTCGTTATCTAAACGAGAGTCCGAATCTGAAAAGTCTATCACGACAGGACTCCCTTGGAAATTAATTTCAGGGGTTTCACTATCTGATAAGACATCAGATTCGTTTCTCTCTTGAAGAGTCAAATCTGGAGAGTTGAGTGTTTGAATTTCTTGATTGATCTCAACTTGTTCTTGATTATTTTCAACAGAAGAGTCATTTACATTTTCATTCTCAACATTAATCATCAAAATATGAGTAGAAGGATCAGACTTTTTATTTAATTTTCGACCCTTTGCCTTTGATGGGGCAAAGTAAAAGTCAGATAATTTCAGTGGTGACAGAGGTTTTGAGCCACCATCAACCACTTGTACAGATCTCTCATCAACAAATTTCCTCTCTACAGAAAGTTCACTCTTTTCATTTTTATTCAGTACAGTAGTTCCTAAAACTACTGGAGAGGAAACTGTCCCAACGTCCTCCTGCGAAGCCTCGAGGTCAACCTCCCAGATCGGGTCCCGGGCTCTCGTCGGTAACTGTTGAGAAAGACGAAAAGATTTATTAATCGACTTTTTAAATGCCCGGGATAGTGCTATATCCCAACCATCTTCAATGGACAGAGAAGAATTAGAATTCATACCTGAGATAGATTTGATAGACCCCTGATCCGGATCGACCAGGTATTCCTTTGGAATTATAATATTACCTTGACGGAAGTTCTTTTCTAGCCAATCTTTGAAGACGATGCAGTCTTCGATTGTGTGGCCTAACATGCGATGGTAGGGGCAAAAAGTTGGATCATCCTTCTTATTTGCCTCTTCCGGCTTCTTGGCCTCCGGCAATCGAAAATCTGGCTTCTTCTGAAGACTTTTAAAGATCTTTCTCACTGACTCCCTTTTAAATGGATATGTACGAGCCAATCTCTCTTTAAAAGAAATCAGGTGAGAATCTCTTGTAGGTTGAGAAGTTACCTGAAAAGGTGGAGATTTCTGAGTTTGTTGTGTTGGAGAATTACTGGGCTGAACATTCATTGGTTTCTTCCCCTTATCAACAGCTGAAACCATTGCCGTTCTCTTTTCAAAGGACTTCAATGGTTTGCTAGCTTTCTTTTCCTCAGTAGAATCCTTCAAGAATGGCATTTTGGAAGTCTCTTCCTGTAGATTACTAGCCTTATTCAAAAGTTTTTCAAAAGTTTTGATAGTAAAACCCTTCAGGAGAAAAGCAATAGGCCCGTGGATATTCTTTAAAAGAATCTCCACTGCATGTTGCTCTTGCAACTGGGGTTCACACTTCATCGAGAGATTTCACCATCTCAAGATGTACTCAACCAAAGACTCTCCCAATTTTTGTTTCTCGATGACGAGATCACCAACGGTTACACGCTGCTGAGCTCCTGAGAATCTCTTTAAGAATAGACTCTCGAGCTCTGTGAATGTTTTCACTGAACCATTAGGTAGATCTGCGTACCACTCAAAAGCAATACCGGATAGACTACTCACGAACTGGCGAAAGAGTAGAGCATCTGACCCTCCTGCGTTGCAACAGCTCGCTCGGAAGTGGGCCAGGTGCTGTCTTGGGTTTTCTAACCCACTGAAAACTTTGAATGAAGGTGGCACAAAGCCTTTAAGATAAGAGACTGAATCATATTCTTCAGGGTAGGGTCTACCCTTTGGAATAGATACAGTCCCTTGAGAATGGGCTAAGGCCTCCCTTACCTGGGTTTCAATCATCTGGCGGATATCTTTGTCGACTGGAGAGGTTGGGGAAGCAACCTCTGGAGTTCTAGGACTTGATTCTGTTTTCCTGCTGTGCTCACCCACTGTGTGTGTTGTAGGTTGCAACTGCTCGGATTGAGATTGCTGTGCCTTGATCATCTAATTTTGTATCTGTTCCATTCTGAGCATCATCTGTTCAATTTTATTTTCCAGACTCTTGATGTATTCATCTTTCTCATTCAATTTAATTGATCCATCGGAGTCTGAATCTACTGCTACAGAGGCTTCTTCTTTACCAGATCGGTGTCTTGAAGGCTCAGCATCTTTATTTGATGCTCTGGTCTCAACCATACAAATGTTCCCAGCTGAATCTTCTTCCATCAGATCATCTGCTTCTGGATCAAAGGCTTCAATTGCCTTGTTTTTAAGTATATCCCTTATTTCTTGTACCACCTCATCGACCGGTCTACCCTCAATTGATTCGAGGTCGATTGGTAGGTACCCCTTATAGTTGATCATTTCCTCAAATTCCTCATCTCCTAGCTTGGTGAGGACTTCTTGGATTTGCAGGTCATCAGCGGTAGGTTCTGCTACCAACTGATCTAACATTTCTTCATCATCCTCAAGCTCTATCCCCTCCCCTCCGACTGTCCCAGGGTCGGTAGTCGTGAGGGTGACATCCTCAACAGGGTGAGGGATATCTAACCTAACAGGTGACGAAGGAGTTTGACTTGTAGGAACTCCAACATCAATCTGAGGAGAATCCTCACATCCCTGAATAAGGAGTCGGGGGACCTTAACAGGTGACTGGACTGGTAAATGAACTGGTGGCTGAAGTGGTGTCTTAACTGGTGTTTCTCTAATCTGAATCCCAACTTTTCTGCTTATCTTCATTGGCACATAAGGTTCATCCAAAAGTATGGGCCTCTTGCCCTTAACATCAACTGGTTGCAAGTCTTTGACAATTTCTTTTGATTTGACTATCATAGGGGCCAACTTTGAGAGTCTTGAAGGGGGAACTGGAGGTCTACCATTGAGAGGGTGACTCCTACCAGACCCAGTTAAAACTATCTCCTCAGTTTTGGCAGTTGGGAGGCGAGGCACCCAATGATATCCATCTACTAACACTGAGGCAACTGGTTGCTTAACAAACTTTTTGTTTCTCCTCACTGGCTGAGGAGTCAGGTTTCTTGCTTCAGATTTTTCTTCTTTCAGAACTTCTTTCTCAAGTTTATGTGAGATCACCCCCTTCAGGTGTCTTACATATTGTTCTTTGGTCTGACCTGTCTCAGCAGCACATGTATGAATGATGTTCCTTAACATCCTAGTTCTCAAAGTGTTCTTCTCCCTGGTGGTTCTCTTAACAGTGTAGTCGACTGGGCTAGGTGGAGAGCTAGCAATCCGCGTGACTCTCTCCTCCCCTGCAGCAGCTG